>OY744617.1:31011565-31154065 GCA_963556255.1 Allolobophora icterica
ATAATACAAGTGTATATGCCAACATCAGCACACGAGGAGGAGGAGGAGGTGGACGACATATACGAGATGATAGAGGAAAGGCTTAGAGACATCAAAGGCAAAGATTATGTGATTGTCATGGGAGATTGGAATGCAACAGTTGGTGAAAAAGAACAGGAAGAGGCTACAGGAAAATATGGACTGGGGAACAGAAATGAGAGAGGAGAAAAGCTGGTGGAATTCTGCAAGAGACAAAAACTGATGGTAACAAATACTTGGTTCCAACAGGAAAAGCGGAGAAGATACACATGGAAGGCACCGGGAGATGGAGCAAGATACCAACTGGACTACATCATGATCAGACAAAGGTACAGAAACAGTGTCAAGAACTCAAGAAATCTCCCAGGAGCCGATGCAGACACAGACCATAACCTGGTTGCCATGACAATACATCTCCGACTTAAGTTCATAAAGAAGCAAAGGATAGTTAAACAGAAATGGAATAGAGAAAGAATGCAAACAAAGAGTAACGAACTATCAGAAAATATAGAAGAACGGGTGGTGGAGCTGAGTACGGAGATAACAACAGATGAAAGGTGGAGGAGTCTGAAGGAGATCGTGATTGAGGAAACGACAAAGACTGTGGGGTTCCAGATGGGTACAGGACCGCGCAAGCCATGGGTTACAACGGAGATGCTCAAGGATATGGAAGAAAGAAGACAATGGAAACACCAGACCACAGAAGAGGCAAGGAGTGAATACAAAAGGCTGAATAATCAACTAAGAAGAACAACAGATAAGGCAAGAGAGGATTGGTGGGAAGAGCAGTGTGAGGAGCTAGAGATGCTACAGAATCGAGGAAGACACGACCTGGTATATGGAAAGGTCAAAACACTGACAAATAAGAAGAATATGGGTGGTGGAAGCGCAGTCAAGGACAAGGATGGCAAGTTGCTAGAGGACGCAGACGATATCAGGAAAAGATGGAAGGAATATGTTGAGGATTTATATATGGGAAAAAGTAGCCAAGAAGATCTCCGGGAAGAACAAACACCAAGTACCGATAACATAGGACCGGACGTACTAAGGGAGGAGGTTCTGGCAGCAATCAGTGATATGAAAAACAACAAAGCAGAAGGAATTGATAATATCCCAATTGAAATACTGAGGAACCTGGGAGAAAAGGCAATGACAGAACTAGTGCGGTTATGCCAAGACATATATAACACAGGAGTTTGGCCGGAAGATTTCCTACAGACCATATTGATCCCGCTCAAGAAAAAGCCAAATGCAACAACATGTGAAGACCACCGAACTATAAGCCTCCTCACCTATGCATCCAAGATTCTACTAAGAGTTATCACGAAGAGACTGCAAGCCAAGGCAGAAACAGATAACTGCTTGGGGGAGGATCAATTTGGTTTTAGAAAGGGAAGAGGAACAAGAGATGCAATTGCAGCGGTGAGGATACTAGCGGAAAGAAGCCTCCAGCATGGCCAGGATGTCTATGTGTGTTTCGTCGACTATGAGAAGGCTTTTGATAGGGTGGATTGGAGGAAATTAATTAATGCATGCATTACGAAGAATAGGGGTGGATTGGAGAGAGCGAAGACTTATTGGAAACCTGTACATGGGACAGAAAGTAAAAATAAGAATAGATGGTGAATACTCAGAGCCGGGAAGAATAGGCAGAGGAGTGAGGCAAAGATGCCCGCTCTCTCCAATACTCTTCAACATCTACATCGAAGAGCTTGTACGGGAGGCGATGGAAGAAGTGAACGAGGGAATAAAGGTTGGGGGTAGGTTGGTGAAAGCGCTGAGATTTGCGGATGATCAGGCAATGTTAGCAAGAAGCCAAAAAGGACTGCAGAGAATGATGGATCGCCTGAATATGATCTCAACAGAATACGAAATGAAAATAAATACCAAGAAGACAAAGGTCATGAGGATAAGTAAAAGAGAAGAAAAAGAAGTTAGAATAACCGTAAATGGAGTGGTCATCGAACAAGTTGAGAGATTTTGTTACCTAGGAAGTATGGTCACGAGGGATGTGAAGTGCCATGCGGAGATAAAAAGAAGAATAGCCATGGGAAAAGATGCATTCTATAAAAGAAAGGAGCTCTTGAGAGGAAAATTAAATAGGAATTTGAAGAAGCGAATGGTTAAGACGCTGGTTTGGAGTGTGGTTCTATACGGATCTGAAACGTGGACTATAAGAGGGGAGGACATCAAAAGGATAGAAGCCTTCGAAATGTGGATATGGCGTAGAATGGAGAGAATCAGCTGGACAGAGCACAAGACAAATGACGAAGTTCTGCAAATGGTGAGAGAGGAGAGATCCATGATGAGGACAATCAGAGAGCGTCAAAGAAGATGGATTGGCCATATAATGAGAGGAAATTCCCTGCTACGAGATATCATCGAGGGTAGAATGGAAGGGAAAAAGACAAAAGGAAGACCAAGAACGATGTTCCTAGACTGGACAATAAAGAGGGATGGCTACAGACAGATGAAAGCGGAAGCTCAACATCGAGAGAAATGGCGCCGTTGGACATACGAACCTGCCTAAGGGCAGAGAACCAAAGAAGAAGAAGAAATAAATTATACCGAAAAAGAGGACTTCCCACCCGCCCTCAGATATCGACGCCAGGAAAATTGGAGTCGCCAACACTTCGACCTACGACTTCCTCTCAGGAAAGCGCAATAGGCTGCTCTTCTCCTAAGCTGGAGTCTGAGTCCAGGCCTCTAAGCCCATGAAATCGGAAGACAGGTTTCAGGAAATGAGTAATCCGAGAAGATTGAACTTTCTCCCTGACCTAAACGACATCAAGGAATTTTGAGAACAGAGAAAAAGAACGGTTCCGGTTGCATCAAGGACATTCAATGGGAGAATCTAATCCAATGACTTCTATAGCGCCTTTATAAACCCAGCATCGTTCTGGTTCCGGTTGCATCAAGGACATTCAATGGGAGAATCTAATCCAATGACTTCTATAGCGCCTTTATAAACCCAGCATCGTTCTGGTTCCGGTTGCATCAAGGACATTCAATGGGAGAATCTAATCCAATGACTTCCTTTGCGCCTTTATAAACCAAGCATCGTTCTGGTTCTGGTTGCATCAAGGACATTCAATGGGAGAATCTAATCCAATGACTTCTATAGCGCCTTTATAAACCCAGCAATTGTTCTGGTTCTGGTTACATCAAAGGCATTCAATGGGAGAATCTAATCCAATGACTTCTATAGCGCCTTTATAAACCCAGCATCGTTCTGGTTCTGATTACATCAATGGCATTCAATGGGAGAATCTAATCCAATGACTTCTATAGCGCCTTTATAAACCCAGCAATTGTTCTGGTTCTGGTTACATCAAGGACATTCAATGGGTGAATCTAATCCAATGACTTCTATAGCGCCTTTATAAACCCAGCATCGTTCTGGTTCTGGTTACATCAAGGACATTCAATGGGAGAATCGCATCCAATGACTTCTATAGCGCCTTTATGAACCCAGCATCGTTCTGGTTCTGGTTACATCAAGGACATTCAATGGGAGAATCTAATCCAATGACTTCTATAACGCCTTTATAAACCCAGCATCGTTCTGGTTCTGGTTACATCAAGGACATTCAATGGGAGAATCGCATCCAATGACTTCTATAGCGCCTTTATAAACCCAGCATCGTTCTGGTTCTGGTTACATCAAGGACATTCAATGGGAGAATCTAATCCAATGACTTCTATAACGCCTTTATAAACCCAGCATCGTTCTGGTTCCGGTTGCATCAAGGACATTCAATGGGAGAATCTAATCCAATGACTTTTATATCGCCTTTATAAACCCAACATCGTTCTGGTTCCGGTTGCATCAAGGACATTCAATGGGAGAATCTAATCCAATGACTTCCTTTGCGCCTTTATAAACCAAGCATCGTTCTGGTTCCGGTTGCATCAAGGACATTCAATGGGAGAATCTAATCCAATGACTTCCTTTGCGCCTTTATAAACCAAGCATCGTTCTGGTTCTGGTTACATCAAGGACATTCAATGGAAGAATCTAATCCAATGACTTCTATCACGCCTTTATAAACCCAGCATCGTTCTGGTTCCGGTTGCATCAAGGACATTCAATGGGAGAATCTAATCCAATGACTTTTATATCGCCTTTATAAACCCAACATCGTTATGCTTCTGGTTGCATCAAGGACATTCAATGGGAGAATCTAATCCAATGACTTCTATAGCGCCTTTATAAACCCAGCATCGTTCTGGTTCCGGTTGCATCAAGGACATTCAATGGGAGAATCTAATCCAATGACTTCCTTTGCGCATTTATAAACCAAGCATCGTTCTGGTTCTGGTTGCATCAAGGACATTCAATGGGAGAATCTAATCCAATGACCTTTATAGCGCCTTTATAAACCAAGCATCGTTCTGGTTCCGGTTGCATCAAGGACATTCAATGGGAGAATCTAATCCAATGACTTCTATATCGCCTTTATCAACCCAACACCGTTCTGGTTCTGGTTACATCAAGGACATTCAATGGGAGAATCTAATCCAATGACTTCTATAGCGCCTTTATAAACCCAGCATCGTTCTGGTTCTGGTCACATCAAAGGTATTCAATGGGAGAATCTAATCCAATGACTTCTATAACGCCTTTATAAACCAAGCATCGTTCTGGTTCTGGTTGCATCAAGGACATTCAATGGGAGAATCTAATCCAATGACTTCTATAGCGCCTTTATAAACCCAGCATCGTTCTGGTTCTGGTCACATCAAAGGTATTCAATGGGAGAATCTAATCCAATGACTTCTATAGCGCCTTTAAACACCCAGCATCGTTCTGGTTCTGGTTACATCAAGGACATTCAATGGGAGAATCTAATCCAATTACTTCTATATCGCCTTTATAAACCCAGCATCGTTCTGGTTCTGGTTACATCAAGGACATTCAATGGGAGAATCTAATCCAATGACTTCTATAACGCCTTTATAAACCCAGCATCGTTCTGGTTCTGGTCACATCAAAGGTATTCAATGGGAGAATCTAATCCAATTACTTCTATATCGCCTTTATCAACCCAACACCGTTCTGGTTCTGGTTACATCAAGGACATTCAATGGGAGAATCTAATCCAATGACTTCTACAGCGCCTTTATAAACCCAGCATCGTTCTGGTTCTGGTCACATCAAAGGTATTCAATGGGAGAATCTAATCCAATGACTTCTATAACGCCTTTATAAACCAAGCATCGTTCTGGTTCTGGTTGCATCAAGGACATTCAATGGGAGAATCTAATCCAATGACTTCTATAGCGCCTTTATAAACCCAGCATCGTTCTGGTTCTGGTCACATCAAAGGTATTCAATGGGAGAATCTAATCCAATGACTTCTATAACGCCTTTATAAACCCAGCATCGTTATGCTTCTGGTTGCATCAAGGACATTCAATGGGAGAATCTAATCCAATGACTTCTATAGCGCCTTTAAACACCCAGCATCGTTCTGGTTCTGGTTACATCAAGGACATTCAATGGGAGAATCTAATCCAATTCCTTCTATATCGCCTTTATAAACCCAGCATCGTTCTGGTTCTGGTTACATCAAGGACATTCAATGGGAGAATCTAATCCAATGACTTCTATAACGCCTTTATAAACCCAGCATCGTTCTGGTTCTGGTCACATCAAAGGTATTCAATGGGAGAATCTAATCCAATTACTTCTATATCGCCTTTATCAACCCAACACCGTTCTGGTTCTGGTTACATCAAGGACATTCAATGGGAGAATCTAATCCAATGACTTCTATAGCGCCTTTATAAACCCAGCATCGTTCTGGTTCTGGTCACATCAAAGGTATTCAATGGGAGAATCTAATCCAATGACTTCTATGGCGCCTTTATAAACCCAGCATCGTTCTGGTTCTGGTTACATCAAAGGGCATTCAATGGGAGAATCTAATCCAATGACTTCTATAGCGCCTTTATAAACCCAGCATCGTTCTGGTTCTGGTTACATCAATGGCATTCAATGGGAGAATCTAATCCAATTACTTCTATAACGCCTTTATAAACCAAGCATCGTTCTGGTTCTGGTCACATCAAAGGTATTCAATGGGAGAATCTAATCCAATGACTTCTATGGCGCCTTTATCAACCCAACACCGTTCTGGTTCTGGTTACATCAATGGCATTCAATGGGAGAATCTAATCCAATGACTTCTATAGCGCCTTTATAAACCCAGCATCGTTCTGGTTCTGTTCACATCAAAGGTATTCAATGGGAGAATCTAATCCAATTACTTCTATAGCGCCTTTATAAACCAAGCATCGTTCTGGTTCTGGTCACATCAAAGGTATTCAATGGGAGAATCTAATCCAATGACTTCTATGGCGCCTTTATAAACCCAGCATCGTTCTGGTTCTGGTTACATCAAAGGACATTCAATGGGAGAATCTAATCCAATGACTTCTATAGCGCCTTTATAAACCCAGCATCGTTCTGGTTCTGGTCACATCAAAGGTATTCAATGGGAGAATCTAATCCAATTACTTCTATAGCGCCTTTATAAACCAAGCATCGTTCTGGTTCTGGTCACATCAAAGGTATTCAATGGGAGAATCTAATCCAATTACTTCTATAGCGCCTTTATAAACCAAGCATCGTTCTGGTTCTGGTTGCATCAATGGCATTCAATGGGAGAATCTAATCCAATGATTTCTATAGCGCCTTTATAAACCCAGCATCGTTCTGGTTCTGGTTACATCAAGTACATTCAATGGGAGAATCTAATCCAATGACTTCTATGGCGCCTTTATAAACCCAGCATCGTTCTGGTTCTGGTTACATCAAAGGACATTCAATGGGAGAATCTAATCCAATGACTTCTATAGCGCCTTTATAAACCCAGCATCGTTCTGGTTCCGGTTGCATCAAGGACATTCAATGGGAGAATCTAATCCAATGACTTCTATATCGCCTTTATCAACCCAACACCGTTCTGGTTCTGGTTACATCAAGGACATTCAATGGGAGAATCTAATCCAATGACTTCTATAGCGCCTTTATAAACCCAGCATCGTTCTGGTTCTGGTCACATCAAAGGTATTCAATGGGAGAATCTAATCCAATGACTTCTATAACGCCTTTATAAACCAAGCATCGTTCTGGTTCTGGTTGCATCAAGGACATTCAATGGGAGAATCTAATCCAATGACTTCTATAGCGCCTTTATAAACCCAGCATCGTTCTGGTTCTGGTCACATCAAAGGTATTCAATGGGAGAATCTAATCCAATGACTTCTATAGCGCCTTTAAACACCCAGCATCGTTCTGGTTCTGGTTACATCAAGGACATTCAATGGGAGAATCTAATCCAATTACTTCTATATCGCCTTTATAAACCCAGCATCGTTCTGGTTCTGGTTACATCAAGGACATTCAATGGGAGAATCTAATCCAATGACTTCTATAACGCCTTTATAAACCCAGCATCGTTCTGGTTCTGGTCACATCAAAGGTATTCAATGGGAGAATCTAATCCAATTACTTCTATATCGCCTTTATCAACCCAACACCGTTCTGGTTCTGGTTACATCAAGGACATTCAATGGGAGAATCTAATCCAATGACTTCTATAGCGCCTTTATAAACCCAGCATCGTTCTGGTTCTGGTCACATCAAAGGTATTCAATGGGAGAATCTAATCCAATGACTTCTATAACGCCTTTATAAACCAAGCATCGTTCTGGTTCTGGTTGCATCAAGGACATTCAATGGGAGAATCTAATCCAATGACTTCTATAGCGCCTTTATAAACCCAGCATCGTTCTGGTTCTGGTCACATCAAAGGTATTCAATGGGAGAATCTAATCCAATGACTTCTATAACGCCTTTATAAACCCAGCATCGTTATGCTTCTGGTTGCATCAAGGACATTCAATGGGAGAATCTAATCCAATGACTTCTATAGCGCCTTTAAACACCCAGCATCGTTCTGGTTCTGGTTACATCAAGGACATTCAATGGGAGAATCTAATCCAATTACTTCTATATCGCCTTTATAAACCCAGCATCGTTCTGGTTCTGGTTACATCAAGGACATTCAATGGGAGAATCTAATCCAATGACTTCTATAACGCCTTTATAAACCCAGCATCGTTCTGGTTCTGGTCACATCAAAGGTATTCAATGGGAGAATCTAATCCAATTACTTCTATATCGCCTTTATCAACCCAACACCGTTCTGGTTCTGGTTACATCAAGGACATTCAATGGGAGAATCTAATCCAATGACTTCTATAGCGCCTTTATAAACCCAGCATCGTTCTGGTTCTGGTCACATCAAAGGTATTCAATGGGAGAATCTAATCCAATGACTTCTATGGCGCCTTTATAAACCCAGCATCGTTCTGGTTCTGGTTACATCAAAGGGCATTCAATGGGAGAATCTAATCCAATGACTTCTATAGCGCCTTTATAAACCCAGCATCGTTCTGGTTCTGGTTACATCAATGGCATTCAATGGGAGAATCTAATCCAATTACTTCTATAACGCCTTTATAAACCAAGCATCGTTCTGGTTCTGGTCACATCAAAGGTATTCAATGGGAGAATCTAATCCAATGACTTCTATGGCGCCTTTATCAACCCAACACCGTTCTGGTTCTGGTTACATCAATGGCATTCAATGGGAGAATCTAATCCAATGACTTCTATAGCGCCTTTATAAACCCAGCATCGTTCTGGTTCTGTTCACATCAAAGGTATTCAATGGGAGAATCTAATCCAATTACTTCTATAGCGCCTTTATAAACCCAGCATCGTTCTGGTTCTGGTTACATCAAAGGACATTCAATGGGAGAATCTAATCCAATGACTTCTATAGCGCCTTTATAAACCCAGCATCGTTCTGGTTCTGGTCACATCAAAGGTATTCAATGGGAGAATCTAATCCAATTACTTCTATAGCGCCTTTATAAACCAAGCATCGTTCTGGTTCTGGTCACATCAAAGGTATTCAATGGGAGAATCTAATCCAATTACTTCTATAGCGCCTTTATAAACCAAGCATCGTTCTGGTTCTGGTTGCATCAATGGCATTCAATGGGAGAATCTAATCCAATGATTTCTATAGCGCCTTTATAAACCCAGCATCGTTCTGGTTCTGGTTACATCAAGTACATTCAATGGGAGAATCTAATCCAATGACTTCTATGGCGCCTTTATAAACCCAGCATCGTTCTGGTTCTGGTTACATCAAAGGACATTCAATGGGAGAATCTAATCCAATGACTTCTATAGCGCCTTTATAAACCCAGCATCGTTCTGGTTCTGGTCACATCAAAGGTATTCAATGGGAGAATCTAATCCAATGACTTCTATAGCGCCTTTATAAACCCAGCACCGTTCTGGTTCTGGTTACATCAAGGGCATTCAATGGGAGAATCTAATCCAATGACTTCTATGGCGCCTTTATCAACCCAACACCGTTCTGGTTCTGGTTACATCAATGGCATTCAATGGGAGAATCTAATCCAATGACTTCTATAGCGCCTTTATAAACCCAGCATCGTTCTGGTTCTGGTTACATCAAAGGACATTCAATGGGAGAATCTAATCCAATGACTTCTATAGCGCCTTTATATACCCAACACCGTTCTGGTTCTGGTTACATCAAGGACATTCAATGGGAGAATCTAATCCAATGACTTCTATAGCGCCTTTATAAACCCAGCATCGTTCTGGTTCTGGTCACATCAAAGGTATTCAATGGGAGAATCTAATCCAATGACTTCTATGGCGCCTTTATAAACCCAGCATCGTTCTGGTTCTGGTTACATCAAGGACATTCAATGGGAGAATCTAATCCAATGACTTCTATAGCGCCTTTATAAACCCAGCACCATTCTGATTCTGGTTACATCAAGGACATTCAATGGGAGAATCTAATCCAATGACTTCTATAGCGCCTTTATAAACCCAGCACCATTCTGATTCTGGTTACATCAAGGACATTCAATGGGAGAATCTAATCCAATGACTTCGATAGCGCCTTTATAAACCCAGCATCGTTCTGGTTCTGGTTACATCAAGGACATTCAATGGGAGAATCTAATCCAATGACTTCTATAGCGCCTTTATAAACCCAGCACCATTCTGATTCTGGTTACATCAAGGACATTCAATGGGAGAATCTAATCCAATGACTTCGATAGCGCCTTTATAAACCCAGCATCGTTCTGGTTCTGGTTACATCAAGGACATTCAATGGGAGAATCTAATCCAATGACTTCTATAGCGCCTTTATAAACCCAGCACCATTCTGATTCTGGTTACATCAAGGGCATTCAATGGGAGAATCTAATCCAATGACTTCTATAGCGCCTTTATAAACCCAGCATTGTTCTGGTTCTGGTAACATCAATGGCATTCAATGGGAGAATCTAATCCAATGACTTATATAGCGCCTTTATAAACCCAGCATCGTTCTGGTTCTGGTTACATCAAGGACATTCAATGGGAGAATCTAATCCAATGACTTCCATAGCGCCTTTATAAACCCAGCATCGTTCTGGTTCTGGTTACATCAAGGACATTCAATGGGAGAATCTAATCCAATGACTTCTATAGCGCCTTTATAAACCCAGCATCGTTCTGGTTCTGGTAACATCAAAGGCATTCAATGGGAGAATCTAATCCAATGACTTCTATAGCGCCTTTATAAACCCAGCATCGTTCTGGTTCTGGTTACATCAAGGTCATTCAATGGGAGAATCTAATCCAATGACTTCTATAGCGCCTTTATAAACCCAGCATCGTTCTGGTTCTGGTAACATCAAAGGCATTCAATGGGAGAATCTAATCCAATGACTTCTATAGCGCCTTTATAAACCCAGCATCGTTCTGGTTCTGGTTACATCAAGGACATTCAATGGGAGAATCTAATCCAATGACTTATATAGCGCCTTTATAAACCCAGCATCGTTCTGGTTCTGGTTACATCAAGGACATTCAATGGGAGAATCTAATCCAATGACTTCTATAGCGCCTTTATAAACCCAGCATCGTTCTGGTTCTGGTTACATCAATGGCATTCAATGGGAGAATCTAATCCAATTACTTCTATATCGCCTTTATCAACCCAACACCGTTCTGGTTCTGGTTACATCAAGGGCATTCAATGGAGAATCTGATCAAATGACTTCTACAGCCCCGTTATTGTAATGCACAAAGCATCAAACGATGGTCGCTTCCAGAAACCATTCTCAAACTTACAGTCCATTGGATAAGTCAGATCGCATGTTGCAATTTTTTTGAGTCTAATAAGAAAGATAAGTTTGTTGGCTAATGTGTATTTTTTGTAGACTCTGTAGACATGTGTTTAACGGATGTATTGATTCAATGGGAAGCAAGTGCTCTTTTATATTTACCGTACAATGTGTGGTAAAATATTTTATTCTGTTTTAACTTTTCAGTGAAATGTTTTGGCCATTAGAGGTTGCAATGTAGAACGTGATTTAGTGAATTGAATTACTTTGGTTTGTTATAGTATATTTTTTATTAAATATTACCTATCAATTATGATGCCTGTAATTCGTAGGTTGAGAGTCAAGAGCTTGAGATCGCCATCAGATAGATGGTTAGCTGAAACTAGACAGTCTATTAAACATGATCGGTCGAAATGTGAGCGATTAAGGTGATAGATGGCACTTGACACGTGTAACTCAGTTCTTTCTGCTACTGCTGCTGCTGGTGGTGGTGGTGGTGATGATGATGATGATGATGATGATGATGATGATGATGATGATGATGATGATGATGATGATGATGATGATGATCATGATGATCATGATGATGATGATGATGATGATGATGATGATGATGATGATGATGATGATGATGATGATGATGATGATGATGATGATGATGTTTAAAAATGTTGATATTTTCATATAGGATGACGGAACATGTGCGTAAATCGAATGAAGAAATGGCATCTGGGTTCATCGCTAGCATGTGTCAATTACTTCCAAAGTCATTTCCTCTTGTTTCTGATCACATCCATAGCGTAATACTGTCCTCAAATGAGTATTTTATTTTTTGTGGCAGCCATGCTGAGTTCCATATCCGACCGCCGAATTCATGCATTGATGACACGGATGTCTTGATTGCGAGAGCTGATGAGCTGGTCTTCAGTGGCGACTTTCCAGTGTTGCCAAGGGATATGAGTGGCCTAGCAGATGCAATCAAGTGCTACAAGATTGAATCATACCGTGGATTTCCAGGTTTTGTCCGATTGCGGAATTTCGGGAAAATGAACTATAATTGGAAATATAAAAAGTACGAATTTACTACAGCTCTTTCAAACGACTACGCAATACCAGATATGGATTATCTTGCAAAAAAGTATTCTCCTGGTATAAACGCCATGACAAAAATTATTAGTGGTCCAGCAATTAAGCATCGAAGCGATACGCTTGGTGGTCATTGTTACTTACGTGATTTCGTCCGCAGCGTGTGGTGCTCACAATGGCCTAAAGAAGCCCACGTCTGGCTCACACGACCTAGGAATAGTGGATGGCCGACCATTGATATTATCGCCGAGGTTACACAAAATGGCTGTCACGTTGTCTTCGTTAAGCATCGTTCTTGCAGAGACGATGAACTACAGTGGAGGTTTTCATTTTCATTGGCGGAGGTAATTTTACTTCAGAGTTGGACTCAAATTCAGCAGATTGTTTACCATTTGTTGAGATTCTTCTGCAAGAGAGAATTAATACAAAAGGATTGTCCAAAGGAGGATGAGGTTCTCTGTCCGTATCATTTAAAGACGCTGATGTTATGGGCCTGTGAAGAGATGTCTCCGGAATGGTGGAATTCCTCTTCTGTTATTACAATCTGCTGCGAGTTATTGAAGAAGCTTTCAGACTGGCTACAGAAGAGGCACTGCCCGAACTATTTCATTCCTGAAGCAAATTTGTTTCATGAATCATGGAGCTCCACGATCCATGAGAAGACTGAGAAACGACTCAATTACTTCCTCAATTCCGACATTCTCTGTGATTGGTTCGTGGAAAATTACATACTGCCGTTCATTCGGAGACATTTCAAGCTTAAAGGCACAATGGAGGTAATGCCACATTTGGTGGATTCCATGCTGGTTATCCTTCAGTTTTGGAAAGTGACTGAATCAGAATCATTGGATTTATATTTTTATTTCACATTCACATATTCACATTCGCGCGGTCGTGTTATAATAGAACTTGGATTAAGTTCAGGACTGCGTCAGAACCTCGTAGCGGAATATAATTCAGGATGTATTGAATCGGAAATACACTGGCAACTGAAAGAGCTTTCAGCAATCCAGAACGTCTCATGTTTCACATACTATGTCATCCTACTGTTTATCTTGCATACAGCATATGGTTTAAGCTGCGGAGAAATTTCATGGGATAGCAGTCTCTTTGTTGAATTTGTCATTGGAATTTCGATACAACAAAATATTGTAAGGTCTCAGTATCATAACTTTCCGAAAGCGTACACAGCAGATAGTTGTCAGTTTCAATTTCTGCGTGCTCAGGGTCTCATGCAAAATTTATCTGGATCAAATAGTCCTCCGGAGTTTCAACTACTGTCTCTCATGTCAAAAGAGTTTCTTAGAAGAGCTTTAGAACACGGAGGTTCTAAATGCAATGGCATTGTTCCTGCAGCTTTGGCCTATCTGGCTGCTATCCACTTTGCCACATCAGAACACCAACTAGCAATACGCTTCTGCTTATCAGTTCTCCTGGATCAGACTTCTCAACAGGATAATGAGTCACTGAATGCAGGTTGCTTGTTGTTTATTGATGATGTTGCAAGAATCGTTGGATTGTGTGCGCTCCACAAGAAGAATACTGACAACAACCTTCATTGCACTGGCAAAGGACTTTATCTTGATCTGCGTCTTTCACCCAAGATCTTTGCTCATTTTTTATTTGCATTATCTTCCGAAATAATATCCAAACATTTATATTCTGATCGTGGTTGGCCGGACTCAGCATTTCCCATGGACGAATATTTGAAGACTTTAAGAAAACCGAAATGCATTGTTTCGATGAAGTCAGGTTCTCATTCGAATGCTATCAGACAGATCGTTTATCACAAAACAGATGCATTGACAGAAACCGAGGCTACAACAATGAATCCTTTGATGGTCAAAGAAACAGTAATTGATGTTCTAATGGAATGTGCTCTAGAAAATATGATTTCATTCTACAATGCGATTCGCAACGACTTTGGCATCCAGTGCAACACAGCTGACTGCTATCGTGCTTTGTACCTTTACAAGTGTCGCCAATACGATGAAGTGCAGTATTTGTGTGCGCGAATTCTACAAGAGCCTGATCTGCAGAGCGATCTGAAGGAATTTTCATTTGCGAATGTTTTGTTGTTGCCACCGCTTGACTCTTTTTTCGATAGAGACGTACAGTCGTTGCTTGGGATTCACACACTCTTTTATTATTTATCACCTACGACTGACGATATGGGGAAAGTTAAACTCACTGCCGAGTCAACGTTTGAACACTGGTTTGCACGAATTGTGAGCTTTTATAGGCGTGCACTATTCTGTTTTCTTAACTGCTCCGTTAAAAGCCACTATTTTCTCAGAAGATATTTTCTTGCAAAATATTTGAAAGTCAGATGTTGTATTGATTGCAATCTTCCATATTCAGAAGCATTGACTGAATTTACTGCTCAGGAAACAAATCTTCCGTTTGAACACATCATTCGCAGATTTCTTCTACGAAAGCTTCGCATTATTAAATAGTTCAAGAGTTTCATCATATCAATGACCAGGCTAATTTTTCATATAATATCTGATTTTTGTGATATGTGATTCTGAAGAATGAAACATACTTCTAAGGTATTGCTGCTTGACCCGGCTATCGCTGGGGAGCCAATACATAGTCTTCAAAGTTTTCGCCGTTCTATTGTGTAGAGACTTGGAAACAACGTCTACTCTGCCATGTCAGTGTGGCGCTATTAGAAACTCCCATGATGGAGCCTGCAGATCCAACAGTAAGCCAGTTTCATGTCAATTAAAAAGAGGTCGCCTTCTTGCTCCGTGAGAAATGGAGGAAGGCATTTGAAGAAACGCTACAGCACCACAGTATGTCTGTCCGTCTTCTAAGACGTCTTTGGTGCCGGCGACACTCAAGCTGAAGTCGATTGCTCCAAAAACAGAAATAAGTTGCTCCTCCACAGCAGGTGCTTGTTCCTTTTTTCAGCACCTGCACCATGGATGTTACTACCACAGGCAACTAGAAAGAAAAGTTTCTATAGTTGATTGGCTTTCCATTAGACCAAAGGAACTCTGAATGTGATTTTATTCTGCCTTTCAGGTAGTTTCTTCGTATGGAAGTTGTATATGTGTAGCAATGAATTCTCCAGCCATTCAAGCAGCAGCAATTATTTATGAGAATGAACTGTTGTATAGTTCCATGCGCTCTTCGAAAGCTTATAGTTATGTCACATTTCGTGACTTTTCATTACGGTACACCTCGTTCCATAACGAGCCCTGAAGAACAAAATAAGCTCAACACCTTTCAAAATGGTACATAAGGAGAAGTCTGAGGATCCCATACAATGTCCAGACAACTATAGCTGAAGTATGGAAACGCACAACATAGACCTCTGTCGCAGAGATGATCAAAACAAACACACTCAACATTTTTCCTGGCTGATTGGACCCTGCTCGATCATTGCGAACGATCAGTGCCGTAGCAAGGAGTGTTCCAGCGGTGCCATGGAAGAGCCGCAACTCAAGAGAGTGCGAAACATTTGAGACAAATGAGTTAATTATCTGTATCTTGAATATAATACACATGTAAAATAAAATAAGTGTAATAAAATTAACAATAAATAAAGTGTATATATAAAATTATATTAATATAATTTCAATAGATAGATACCTGACGTTATTGCTTAAGTTGATCTTTGAGGGGAAGTGCTACATTTGTGCTTGGCATAGAGCGCAATTATAGCTTGCTAGGTTCCTGCGAACTATTCTGGATATAAATTCACAAGCAATGAAAATACCCGAGAAAAAGAAAGGAAATCGGACGATCGAGGCATAAGCCTACATGAACCCGAGGGGTTGAAGCAGACTTCCGTCAGTGAAAATCTCCGTATTGCTCTTCATAAACTTGACGCTTAATGTGACATTCGTACGTGTCCCAACTCTTCTTACTCGCGTGGTAGAAAGTGTTGTGTTCTTGGCAGCGATGAAGCGTAGAATGCGATAAAAAAAAAGGAGAGGACCCACTCTTTGACAAACAGTTCCGTTAACAAGACGAATGGATCTGTATTAAGCATTGCTCCATATAAATATACAGTGCATCATAAATTCTCAGATTCCATTTATCTTGACAGAATTTTAAAATGAACGAATAACTTATGTGAAAATCATTTGACTGAATGCTAATTACTTTTAGTTTTAATGACTTACTTTAATAAATAATTTATTTTGCTTGGATCCACCTGTGGTCAAATAAAGCATTTGCAAATAGACGGTTGCGACGATATTCGTTGAGCTAATGATGATGAAGATAAAAGATGATGCGACTACTAACACGAAAGGAAGTCGAACAATCCCTTGAACCCCGACGCAGGAGAAGCCATGTACGTGAAATACTGTATTGGTGACTTCATTCTGTGATCTCCTCTAATGGGCATTGAAACGCAGTGGCTTTTACTGCCGCCTCCTACATGGACTTTGAATCTGGATCACGCTACTTCAAAGTAGTCTGTGCCGATGGATGTTAGTAATTCCACGCGATCCAATGTCTTTAGCTTATACGACTTCCTATTGGAAAGTAGTCAGCACTCTCAATCCGTTGAAGAAGTTATGACCGAAATCCGAATGGTCATTTTATAAATTAGAAAAATCATAATTTTAAGGTCACATTAACTTCAAGATGGCTACCACAATTGGTTTTTCTCTTGTAGGTAAGTAATTACAATTAGTTCTATTCAGGGCTGTAGTGGTAAAATTTGAGGTGAGTAGGCCTATACGCTACCGGTTAGTTTTCCGAAACAAATTAGAGGTGAGTATACGTATACTACAGTATTTTGTGAGTATACGCTACAGTATTTTAATATAAATAAATATAAATATTTTGTGAGGTCAGTATACGGTCTCTAGAGGTGAGTATACGCTGTATACCCGCGTATACCCTCGACTACAACCCTCGTTCTATTGGAAACCTTGCCCCTAAATATGTATGTTTAGACATCAAGATCACGATTCTAAGTGAACTAGAAGCTGAGATATTGAAAAATCTTTATTTGTGGTCGGCCATTTTGGAAACTGGCTGCCATCGAGGACAGAGGCAAAATCTGCAATGGTCCTATAGCTAAAAAATTCCTTTAGGTCATGTTCGTACTAATAACCAAATTTCATGCTTGTGTCAGTTAATGAGCAATTGGTTCATATTTTGCACCTTTCAGGTCATCTTAACTTCAAGATGGCTACCGCAATTGGCTAAGTGATTGCAATTAGTTCTATTGAAATCTTTGCCCATAAACATGTATGATTAGACCCCAATAGCACGATTCTAAGTGAACTAGAAGCTGAGATATTTAAAAATCTCTATTCTCGGTCGGCCATTTTGGATAATGGCTGCCACTGGGGCCAGAAGGCAAAACTGCAATGGCCCTAGAGCGAAAATGTTTCTTCATCGTATGTTGTTTCCAGGTGCCAAATTTCATGCTTCCAACTTCAAGTGAGCAATTTTCACACCAAGCTCACTGACTAATTGGCAGTTTTTAAGGTGAGGATATGACGTCACGCTAAAACGTCCGCTAGGGGGCGTAAACCAAGAAAGAAAAATTGGCAACAGCATTTTTCTGCTTCAGAACTAACATATCATTAATTTAAACATCATTGCCAAGATTCTACCCAAAATTTGCATTCCCTTTCTTTTTGTGACATAAGCCGACGGACAATATAGCGCGAAAGGTTCTTTCATACATGACAGCCTTTGTTTCGTAATCGCAACCTTCAAATTTAAAGTGTTACTCAAGCGAAGCTAAGGGCATCATCTTATTCACGAGCGCTACGTTGTGTCCAGAGTTATGAAGAGAAGATCCGAGATTTTGCCAGTGGGTCTCATAGTAAAGTTTGTAGACCACCTGAGGTCTACGAGCGTGGTTTGTGGCACCCATTAACCAATTATTTACAACGTCCCTTGCTGTAACACTGTGTTTCGCAGATCGGGCGATAGCATTCTGCCTTTGTTTATTCAAATACTAAATACACACATATTTATACATTTTATGGAATTGTCCGATCTAATCTGGTTCAATCTAATCTATACGTTTAATCTTATCTAATGAATTCTATGTCAGTCTATGTCAACAGAATGTCAACGTCACTGTCTGTGTCAATGTCCAAGACACCAACTGATGGTCATTTCAATTGAAAACATGATCAAAAGTAATTATCTATTGGAGAAGCGAGGTTGAAAAACTCCGTTGGATCCAGAAAAGCAGAATCTAGGTGACCTTACTGTTCGTATCGTAGAGAAAGCACTTCTACCTTTACCACTCACCGTGTAACGCGGAGAATAATGGTTTAAGCTTGGTCTGAGACGGTAACTTTGTACCAATGTGTACTGGCCTTGAGATAAGTATAAATGTAATTGTAAACGTTTTTCTATAACGACCATATGGCCTCGACCCTGCTCACTTTACAATGAACTGATCGGGTGAGGTCCTTCACCTAAGTTGACCACCGCTGCCCGTTTGCATGGGTTCCACGTCATTTATGGCTCCCGTGTACGGATCGTGCTAGCCCGAGATTCAAATCTTTTAAACAAGCCATTATCTGTTTACGAACCGGTACCTCACGTAGAGAGGCGCGTGTAGCTAACCGAACCATTACACAAAGATGATAATGATGACTTACAAAAACCTTTCGCATAATCGGAAAAGGGACACAGTATGCAGTATTAAATGGCACCCAAATTACGAGCAGATTCAGGGTAACCTGATTAAGGATAATTCGAACCATTCAAAGCTTTCGAGCTGCTTTGGAGTTACCCTACCCTGATCCATCCGATATTCCGCTTTCCAAGCTTTCTCGTCGTCAACGAAACCTGCCTTAGCAGCTGCTCTTCCTCCTCTCTTATTTAAGAGACTCTCTGGTCTCTCTGGCAACCGGACTCTGAAAACCACTGGACATCGCTCTCTGGACAACCCTTCTGACAGGACACGGCGCTTCTGAATAAGCTGATGCCCTGCGCCTAGCTTTACAGTAGCGCTTTAAAAATTTGAAGTTGTCGATAACGATTAGAGCCAAGTTAGGCTCTGTTGCTATTATTTCATTTAAAATCTAACGTCATAACCGGTATTACTGTTATATTTTTTCTTTTCTCTTTGTGTAAAATTGTATGTAAAGCGATGTGCGTTTGGTAGCGCTTAATAAAGAATATACTTACTTACTTACTTACTTACTTACTTAATTAGCAACGATTCAGTTTTAGTAGGGTCGAGAAGGAGGTTTTGTCTGCTGCCATTTTTCCAGAATGACCCTCTCCGAAAGCAGTGCACAACAGTTGCGCAAATTAATTGCGAAACAAATGTGTAACTCCTTTTAAAAATCAAACAATACGACTCTAAAATTAACAAGATATGAAGATAAGCGACAGAAACACAAGAGTTGCTCAAAATTTGAGCAATCAATATCCATAGACTCATTCTAGAAACTGTATTCGATCAGGTGTATGCTGTAATATAGCATAACTATGAGAGTGCGTCGTTTTAACTGACCACGTTGTACTTGATCAGTCTATATAGTTGCAATGATAGACCACGTCCGCGTCCAATTTGTTTACCCTAAACCAACCTTACTATGCGGGTAAATATGTTTACAAGACCAGAGTGTATTTGATCAGCTTGTATACCGTTACATAGCCAACTATGAGAGTGCATCGTTTTAACGGACCACGGTGTATCCGATCAACCCACGTCCGGTCTATGCTTAAGGTCTTACAGTCCACAAATGGCATGTGGGATAATTATATTCTGAGTGCGTTCTCGATGTTGCTGAGCGGAACCAAGCGACGCCCAGGATCAAGACGAGAGCAGGCGTCATGAACTTCAAAATAAGAAGCAGATAATTACATTGACCCTGCCCCTCTATCCACCACCTTAAGGTACTTCAAGGCGCTATGGTAAGTGTCCACATACAAACATAAATACATACATACATACATACATACATACAAACATACATACATGCAAACATACATACATACATACATACATAAACACCTACACTTATCGATACAGATACAGATATATACATACAATACATGCATATATATATACACATACACATATACAGACATACATAGATACAAACATACATACATAAAGACATATATGCATACACACATACATACATATATACATACATACATTCATGAAAACATACATAGATACATACCTACACTTATCCATACAGACACAGATATATACATACAATACATACACACGTATTTACACATATACATATATACAGACATACAAACATAAATACATACATATATACATACACACATACATATATACATATATTCATACCTGTATACAGGCATGCATGCACACACATATACATACAGATGTACATAAATACATGCATACTTAAATGCATGCATACATGCATACATAGTACATACGTCTCTCTTCTTATTTAAGTTCTCTGCCCTTCGGCAGGTTTCCACTTATAATGACGCCATTCCTCTCTTCGCTGTGCTCTTCTTTTCGCATATACATATATACTAGGGCTGTACCGAATATTCGCTTCGTATTCGCTTCGGGGCCGAATAGTTGGCCAAACAGCTATTCGGTATTCGGCCGAATAGTAGCGGTCGGACCGAATACGAATAGTGGTCACGTGACATCTGTTTCTGCCTAAGCGGCTGCTATAACGAGTGGACTGAAGTAACTCTCTCAATAACATAATATGCTGTGGTGCAGCTAGGCGTTGCCTACTGCCCGGACCGCGGTATTGCAGTGTCTGTAGTCTCATTCTTTGTGTACAGTGACTGTTTAAATTTAGTTTATGTATTAAAATAATTTACTGAACTGAAACTTTTGCTTACATTTAAAATTTTGAATGTTATCGGTAGACCTATTTAGTACACTATTCGTATTCGTATTCGGCCGAATAGTTGGTCCAATTATTCGTATTCGGCCGAATAGTGATAATCACCTATTCGGTGCAGCCCTAATATATACATAGTGTATACAAACATACACATATACATTCAGACATACATATATACATACATATATACACACATACATACATATATACATACATACATTCGCTGTATCCTTCGGATTATGACCGAAGGATACAGCGAACTGAAGAGAAGAGCACAGCGAAGAGAGGAATGGCGTCATTCGAAGTGGAAACCTGCCGAAGGGCAGAGAACTTAAAGAAGAGTGAAAATACATACATACATAAATACCTATATACATACATAAAATCCGTACATGTCAAGTACATACATACGCACTGGGAGCACCTCTGATTAGCGAACACTGAGAGGCGCTTTATAAATGTTTAGATACAATACAAAACAATATAATTATACAGACGTACATACAAGCGCGCATACATACACACATGCATACAGACATAATATGCATACTGTATATACATGCATGCATTATGCATACAGATATGTACACTTACATACATACATACACATACATACATACACAAATACACACACATATATACTTACTTCCATACACACCTGCATACATAGGGTCTACATACACACATGCACAACTACAACTTACAAGTGACTCCGGGTATCTCTCTCGCCCAAGCATCTCTTCTTGCGTTTCTTTGTTTGACCGGGCAGATTGATGTTTGCTAAGATTATCTGCTGTCTGTATGGACCTAGGGTGGCAGTCCATTCTGCGCTTTCGCATTAAGAAGCTGTCTACTCTTTTACTTTCACCTTGGCTCGTTTAGCCCCACCGTGTGGGAGAGGCATACAGCAATGAGGATAATCTGGTAGCTCTCGTAATCTCATACAGTGTTGTCGATGGAAAGACATGTGATCAAAGGACTTTCAACGCATAAACTCAATTCGCCCTGTCGACCTCTTTCAAGGTAACGTTGGATGACTTTTTATTTTAAGAAATAATCTGATGCATTAGTCGATAGGTAGTTCTCTACCTCCATTTCAGTGGGACATGTGATTGATTTACGCTTGAAATCAAGTTTAGGTAGAGGGATGCAAATGATTCTATGACTTCCGGCTTTCAACGACACTTTGGGTTTCATTAAAATTGCCCCACTTGAAAAGCTTCTTGGTTCAAATTATAAACAAACGATTAAAATTGTCTTCTCAGTTGTAGCCAGATGCTTTCTATAGGGCGAAGTCACAGGTATTCACCTCATAACACTGTCGATGGAAGCATTTCCGTAAAATTAACAGCAACAGGAAATGGTGACCATTTTGCAGGTCTAGGCTACGTCTTTGTGACCTTCGTTGATCATTTCATCACATCGTCTTCAAGTTATAAATCGCCTAGTCAAAATGTAACTAGGGATAGATTCTCGTGCCTAATGCAGCAGCACCAATAGTCTAATTGGTTGTTATGATGAACCAGTAGGGTGAATAGGCACAGTATAACAACATCTTAATGGTTTGTAGCATGATGGGGAATTTCTTGTGTAGGCTATTAACAATGCGTCTATAATATCTTCGGCTTATTTGAGTCCGCGGCACGCAGGCCTGCTGAGGTGAAGATCCTGATATTGTAGCCTATGCGGGTCTGACGTCGGGTAAATTTAATCTGAAAATAGCTTATCTAGAAATATACCGAAGAAGAGGAATAGCCACCCGCTCTCAGATACCGACGCCAACACTTCATACCTAAAAAATAGACTGCTCTTCTTCTTCTCCTAATCTGGTGCTTGAGTCTAGACCTCTAATGCCCATGAAATCGGAAGACAAGCTGCGAGAAGTAAGCGAACCGCAAAGATTGGAGTTTCTCTCTAATCTAAACGACGTCACGGAATTTGCAGATTGAACAGAACAGAGAACGAAACTGGAAACCCAGCATCGTTCGGGTTCTGGTTACATCAAGGACATTCAATGGGAGAATCTAATCCAATGACTTCTATAGCGCCTTTATAAACCCAGCATCGTTCTGGTTCTGGTTACATCAAGGGCATTCAATGGGAGAATCTAATCCAATGACTTCTATATCGCCTTTATCAACCCAACACCGTTCTGGTTCTGGTTACATCAAGGACATTCAATGGGAGAATCTAATCCAATGACTTCTATATCGCCTTTATAAACCCAGCATCGTTCTGGTTCTGGTTACATCAAGGGCATTCAATGGGAGAATCTAATCCAATGACTTCTATAGCGCCTTTATAAACTCAGCATCGTTCTGGTTCTGGTTACATCAAGGACATTCAATGGGAGAATCTAATCCAATGACTTCTATAGCGCCTTTATAAACCCAGCATCGTTCTGGTTCTGGTTACATCAAGGACATTCAATGGGAAAATCTAATCCAATGACTTCTATTGCGCCTTTATAAACCCAGCATCGTTCTGGTTCTGGTTACATCAAGGGCATTCAATGGGAGAATCTAATCCAATGACTTCTATAGCGCCTTTATAAACCCAGCATCGTTCTGGTTCTGGTTACATCAAAGGCATTCAATGGGAGAATCTAATCCAATGACTTCTATAGCGCCTTTATAAACCCAGCATCGTTCTGGTTCTGGTTACATCAAGGGCATTCAATGGGAGAATCTAATCCAATGACTTTCTATAGCGCCTTTATAAACCCAGCACCTGTTCTGGTTCTGGTTACATCAAGTGCATTCAATGGGAGAATAGAATCAAATGACTTCTATAGCGCCTTTATAAACCCAGCATCGTTCTGGTTCTGGTTACATCAAGGACATTCAATGGGAGAATCTAATCCTATGACTTCTATAGCGCCTTTATAAACCCAGCATCGTTCTGGTTCTGGTTACATCAAGGACATTCAATGGGAGAATCTAATCCTATGACTTCTATAGCGCCTTTATAAACCCAGCATCGTTCTGGTTCTGGTTACATCAAGGACATTCAATGGGAGAATCTAATCCAATGACTTCTATAGCGCCTTTATAAACCCAGCATCGTTCTGGTTCTGGTTACATCAAGGACATTCAATGGGAGAATCTAATCCAATGACTTCTATAGCGCCTTTATAAACCCAGCATCGTTCTGGTTCTGGTTACATCAAAGGCATTCAATGGGAGAATCTAATCCAATGACTTCTATAGCGCCTTTATAAACCCAGCATCGTTCTGGTTCTGGTTACATCAAAGGCATTCAATGGGAGAATCTAATCCAATGACTTCTCTAGCGCCTTTATAAACCCAGCATCGTTCTGGTTCTGGTTACATCAAAGGCATTCAATGGGAGAATCTCATTCAATGACTTCTATAGCGCCTTTATAAACCCAGCATCGTTCTGGTTCTGGTTACATCAAGGACATTCAATGGGAGAATCTAATCCAATGACTTCTATAGAGCCTTTATAAACCCAGCACTGTTATGGTTCTGGTTACATCAAGGGCATTCAATGGGAGAATCTAATCCAATGACTTCTATAGCGCCTTTATAACCCAGCATCGTTCTGGTTCTGGTTGCATCAAGGACATTCAATGGGAGAATCTAATCCAATGACTTCTATAGCGCCTTTATAACCCAGCATCGTTCTGGTTCTGGTTACATCAACGACATTCAATGGGAGAATCTAATCCAATGACTTCTATAGCGCCTTTATAACCCAGCATCGTTCTGGTTCTGGTTGCATCAAGGACATTCAATGGGAGAATCTAATCCAATGACTTCTATAGCGCCTTTATAAACCCAGCATCGTTCTGGTTCTGGTTACATCAAAGGTATTCAATGGGAGAATCTAATCCAATGACTTCTATGTCGCCTTTATAAACCCAGCATCGTTCTGGTTCTGGTTACATCAAAGACATTCAATGGGAGAATCTAATCCAATGACTTCTATTGCGCCTTTATAAACCCAGCACCTGTTCTGGTTCTGGTTACATCAAAGACATTCAATGGGAGAATCTAAACCAATGACTTCTATTGCGCCTTTATAAACCCAGCATCGTTCTGGTTCTGGTTACATCAAGGACATTCAATGGGAGAATCTAATCCAATGACTTCTATAGCGCCTTTATAAACCCAGCATCGTTCTGGTTCTGGTTACATCAAGGGCATTCAATGGGAGAATCTAATCCAATGACTTTCTATAGCGCCTTTATAAACCCAGCACCTGTTCTGGTTCTGGTTACATCAAGTGCATTCAATGGGAGAATAGAATCAAATGACTTCTATAGCGCCTTTATAAACCCAGCATCGTTCTGGTTCTGGTTACATCAAGGGCATTCAATGGGAGAATCTAATCCAATGACTTCTATAGCGCCTTTATAAACCCAGCATCGTTCTAGTTCTGGTTACATCAAGGACATTCAATGGGAGAATCTAATCCAATGACTTCTATAGCGCCTTTATAAACCCAGCATCGTTCTGGTTCTGGTTACATCAAGGGCATTCAATGGGAGAATCTAATCCAATGACTTCTATAGCGCCTTTATAAACCCAGCATCGTTCTGGTTCTGGTTACATCAAGGACATTCAATGGGAGAATCTAATCAATGACTTCTATAGCGCCTTTATAAACCCAGCATCGTTCTGGTTCTGGTTACATCAAGGACATTCAATGGGAGAATCTAATCCAATGACTTCTATAGCGCCTTTATAAACCCAGCATCGTTCTGGTTCTGGTTACATCAAGGACATTCAATGGGAGAATCTAATCCAATGACTTCTATAGCGCCTTTATAAACCCAGCATCGTTCTGGTTCTGGTTACATCAAAGGTATTCAATGGGAGAATCTAATCCAATGACTTCTATATCGCCTTTATAAACCCAGCATCGTTCTGGTTCTGGTTACATCAAAGGCATTCAATGGGAGAATCTAATCCAATGACTTCTATAGCGCCTTTATAAACCCAGCATCGTTCTGGTTCTGGTTACATCAAGGGCATTCAATGGGAGAATCTAATCCAATGACTTCTATAGCGCCTTTATAAACCCAGCATCGTTCTGGTTCTGGTTACATCAAAGGCATTCAATGGGAGAATCTAATCCAATGACTTCTATAGCGCCTTTATAAACCCAGCATCGTTCTGGTTCTGGTTACATCAAGGGCATTCAATGGGAGAATCTAATCCAATGACTTCTATAGCGCCTTTATAAACCCAGCATCGTTCTGGTTCTGGTTACATCAAGGACATTCAATGGGAGAATCTAATCCAATGACTTCTATAGCGCCTTTATAAACCCAGCACTGTTCTGGTTCTGGTTACATCATAGGCATTCAATGGGAGAATCTAATCCAATGACTTCTATAGCGCCTTTATAAACCCAGCATCGTTCTGGTTCTGGTCACATCAAAGGGCATTCAATGGGAGAATCTAATCCAATGACTTCTATGGCGCCTTTATAAACCCAGCATCGTTCTGGTTCTGGTTACATCAAGGACATTCAATGGGAGAATCTAATCCAATGACTTCTATAGCGCCTTTATAAACCCAGCATCGTTCTGGTTCTGGTTACATCAATGGCATTCGATGGGAGAATCTAAACTAATGACTTCTATAGCGCCTTTATAAACCCAGCACTGGTCTGGTTCTGGTTACATCAAGGACATTCAATGGGAGAATCTAATCCAATGACTTCGATAGCGCCTTTATAAACCCAGCATCGTTCTGGTTCTGGTTACATCAAGGGCATTCAATGGGAGAATCTAATCCAATGACTTCTATGGCGCCTTTATAAACCCAGCATCGTTCTGGTTCTGGTTACATCAAAGGGCATTCAATGGGAGAATCTAATCCAATGACTTCTATAGCGCCTTTATAAACCCAGCATCGTTCTGGTTCTGGTTACATCAAGGACATTCAATGGGAGAATCTAATCCAATGACTTCTATAGCGCCTTTATAAACCCAGCATCGTTCTGGTTCTGGTTACATCAAGGACATTCAATGGGAGAATCTAATCCAATGACTTCTATAGCGCCTTTATAAACCCAGCATCGTTCTGGTTACATCAAGGACATTCAATGGGAGAATCTAATCCAATGACTTCTATAGCGCCTTTATAAACCCAGCATCGTTCTGGTTACATCAAGGACATTCAATGGGAGAATCTAATCCAATGACTTCTATAGCGCCTTTATAAACCCAGCATCGTTCTGGTTCTGGTCACATCAAAGGTATTCAATGGGAGAATCTAATCCAATGACTTCTATGGCGCCTTTATAAACCCAGCATCGTTCTGGTTCTGGTTACATCAAGGACATTCAATGGGAGAATCTAATCCAATTACTTCTATAACGCCTTTATAAACCAAGCATCGTTCTGGTTCTGGTTACATCAAGGACATTCAATGGGAGAATCTAATCCAATGACTTCTATAGCGCCTTTATAAACCCAGCATCGTTCTGGTTCTGGTTACATCAAGGGCATTCAATGGGAGAATCTAATCCAATGACTTCTATAGCGCCTTTATAAACCCAGCATCGTTCTGGTTCTGGTTACATCAAGGACATTCAATGGGAGAATCTAATCAATGACTTCTATAGCGCCTTTATAAACCCAGCATCGTTCTGGTTCTGGTTACATCAAGGACATTCAATGGGAGAATCTAATCCAATGACTTCTATAGCGCCTTTATAAACCCAGCATCGTTCTGGTTCTGGTTACATCAAGGACATTCAATGGGAGAATCTAATCAATGACTTCTATAGCGCCTTTATAAACCCAGCATCGTTCTGGTTCTGGTTACATCAAGGACATTCAATGGGAGAATCGCATCCAATGACTTCTATAGCGCCTTTATAAACCCAGCAATTGTTCTGGTTCTGGTTACATCAAAGACATTCAATGGGAGAATCTCATTCAATGACTTCTATAGCGCCTTTATGAACCCAGCATCGTTCTGGTTCTGGTTACATCAATGGCATTCAATGGGAGAATCTAATCCAATGACTTCTATAGCGACCATTCACAATGCACAAAGAATCAAGCGATGGTCGATTCCAAAAACCATTGCCAAAGTTATAGTCCATTGCAATTGTAATATGTGTGAGTCTAAGTGCAAGAAAATAAGAAAGATAAGTTTGATGTCTAATAAATATTTTTTGTCGACTATGTAGACATGTCTTTAAAAAGATGTTTTGATTGAATGGGAATAAAATGCAATACATACTACATTGTGACACGTCTTTTATATTTTAGAGTACATTGTGTAGTATATATTTTATTCTTTTTTAAGTTAAATCTTGGCCACTGCAGATTGCTAAGCAGAACGTGATTCCACGAGTTGAATCAATACCGTTTGTAATAGGCCCTAGTATATTTTATTAAAGATTACTTATCAATAAAGATGTTTATCATTCGTAGGGTTAGAGTCAAGAGCTTCTGGTTGCCATGAGATAGATGGTTAGCTGAAACTAGACAGTCTACTAAACATGTTTGGTCGAAAATTTATGTGAGAGATAAAGGTGATTGATGGCACTTGATATGTGAGATAAACTAGAATGCAGTTCTTCCTTCTGCTTCTGCTAATGACGATGATGACGGCGATAATGATGATTGTGATGAGTTCTATAGAACGTAGAATTGCAGATGTTTTTCGTTTAGGATGTCTGAACAGGTGGGTAAATCGAATGAAGAAATGGCATCTGGGTTCATCGCTAGCACGTGCCAATTACTTCCAAAGTCATTTCCTCTTGTTTCTGATTATATGCAAAGCGTAATAGCGTCCTGGAGCACTGCACCATATGACTACACAATTTTGTGTGGCAGCCATGCTGAGTTCTATATCCGAACACCGAATGTTTGCATTGATGACGTAGATGTCTTGATCGCCAGAGTTGATGAGCTGGCCTTCAGTGGCGATTTTCCAGTGTTGCCAAGAGATATGAGTGGCCTAGCAGATGCAATCAACTGTTACAAGATTGTATCATATCATGGATTTCCAGGTTTTGTTCGACTACGATATCTCGGGAAAATGAATTATAATTGGAAATATAAAAAGTACAAATTTAAGCATACAGCTCTTTCAGACGACTACGCGATGCTAGATATGGATTTTATTAAAAATATGTATTCTTCTGGTTTAATCTTAAGAAACGAGATGACAGGAACAATTAGTGGTCCAGCAATTAAACATCGAAGCGATACGTCTGATGGTCATTGTTTCGAACGTGATTTCGTCCGCAGCGTGTGGTGCCCACAATGGCCTAAACAAGCCCAAGGTTGGCTTACACGACCTAGGAATAATGGATGGCCGACCATTGGTACAATCGCCGACGTTACACAAAATGGTTGTCATTTTGTTTTCGTTAAGCATCGTTCTTGCAGAGACGATAAACTACAGTGGAGGTTTTCATTTTCATTGGCAGAGGTAATTTTACTTCAGAGTTGGACTCAAATTCAACAGATTGTTTACCATTTGTTGAGATTCTTCTGCAAGAGAGAATTAATACAAAAGGAGTGTCCGAAAGAGGACGAGGTTCTCTGTACGTATCATTTAAAGACGCTGATGTTATGGACCTGTGAAGAGATGTCGCCGGAATGGTGGAATTCCTCTTCTGCTATTACGATCTGCTGTGTTATTGAAGAACGCTTTCAGACTGGCTACAGAAGAGGCACTGCCCGAACTATTTCATTCCTGAAGCAAATTTATTTCATGAATCATCGAGCTCCACAGTCCAAGACAAGATTGAGAAACGACTAAATGAATTCCGAAATTCTGGCAACCTTTGCCATTGGTTCGTGGAAAATTACATACTGCCATTCATTCGGAGACATTTCAAGTTTAAAAGCACAATGGAGGTAATGCCGCATTTAGTGGATTTCATCATGGCCTTCTTTAAGTTTTGGAAAGTGACTGAATCAGAATCACTGGAACTTTATTTCTATCTCACATTCGCATATTCACATGAGCACGGTCGCATTATAATAAAAGGTGGATTAAGTTCAGGACTGCGACAGAGTTTCGTATCAGGATATAATACAAGATGTTTTGAATCGGAACTACAAGTGAAAGAGCTTTCAACAATTCAGAACGTCTCTTGTTTCACGTGCTATGTCATCCTACTGTTTATCTTGCATGCAGCATATGGTTTAAGCTGCGGAGAGATTTCATGGGATAGCAGTCTCTTTGTTGAATTTGTCAATGGAATTTCGACACAACGAAAAAATGCAAGGTCTCAGTATCATAACTTTCCGACAGCGTACACAGCACAAAGTTGTCAGTTTCAATTTCTGCGTGCTCAGGGTCTCATGCAAAATTTAACTCGATCGAATAGTCGTCCAGAATTTCAACTACTGTCTCTCATGTCAAAACAATTTCTTATCAGAGCTTTAGAACACGAAGATTCTAAATGCAACGGCATTGCTCCTGCAGCTTTGGCCTATCTAGCTGCTATCCACTTTGCTACATCCGAACACCAACTAGCAATACGATTCTGCTTGTCAGTTCTCCTGGATCAGTCTTCCCAAGAGGATAGTGAGACACTGAATGCAGGTTGTTTGTTGTTTATTGACGATGTCGCAAGAATCGTTGGATTCTGTGTTCTTCAGAAGAAGATTAATGGCAATAATCTTCATTACAATGGCAGGTGTATTTATCTTGATCTTCGTCTTTCACCCAAGACCTTTGCTCATTATTTAACTGTATTATCTGTCGAAAAAGGAATATCCAAACACTCGTATTTTTATGGTGATTTGCAGGATTCAGCATTTCCAATGGACGAACATTTGAAGGCTTTAATGAAGTGCACTGTTTCGATGAGGTCAGGTTCTCATTTGAATGCAACCAGACAGGTCGTTTATCACAGAACAGATATTTTGACTGAAACCCTGGCTTCAACTATGAATCCTTTGACAGTCAGAAAAACAGTAATTGATGTTCTGATGGAATATGCTCTAGATAATATGATCTCATTCTACAATGTGATTCGCAACGACTTAGGCATCCAGTGCAAAACAGCTGACTGCTATCGCGCTTTGTACCTTTACAAGTGTCGCCAATACGATAAAGTGCAGTATTTGTGTGAGCGAATTCTACAAGAGCCTGATCTTCGGAGCGATTTGAAGATATTGTCATTGGCGAATGTTTTGTTGTTGCCACCGCTTAACACTTTTTTCGATAGAGACGTACAGTCGTTGCTTGGATTTCATTCACTCTTTTTTTATTTATCACCTTCGAATGATGCTATGGGGAAAATTAAGATAACTACCGAGTCAACGTTTGAACACTGGTTTGCCCGATATATATACTATAAGAGGAGTGCACTGTTTTGTTTTCTTGACTGCTCCATTAATAGCCACTATTTTCTTGGAAGATATTTCCTTGCAAAATATTTGCAAATCCGATGCTACATTGATTGCAATCTTCCGTATTCAAAAGCATTGACTGAATTTACTGATCAGAAAACAAATCTTCCGTTTGAACACATCATTCGCACGTTTCTTCTACGAAAGCTTCGTAACAAAAAATAATTCAAGAGTTTTATCGTATCAATGACCGGGTTGAGTTTTCGTATGAAAATTGCTTTTCGTGATATGTGATTCTGAAGAACGAGACATACTTCTAAAGTATTGCTGCGTGACCCGGCAATCGCTGGAAAGCCAATACATAGTCTTGAAAGTTTTCGCTGTTCTAGTGTGGAGACTTGGAAAAACTTCTATTCTGGCGTGTCAGTGTAACGCGATTTGAAACTAGCATAATGGAAGCTGGAGATCCAAACAGGAAGACAGTTTCGTCGTAATTAAGAAGATGTCGCCTCCACCTTCTTGCTCTGCAACAAAAGGAGGAAGACGTTTGAAGAAGCGTTACAACACCACAGGATGGCTGTCCATCTTCTAAGACGTCTTTGGTGTCGGCAACACTCGAACTGAGAGTTGAATGTTCTAAAGACAGAAATATTGTTGGCTTTTACTCCAGAGTATGTTCCTGTTCCTCCTCACTACCGTCTTCTTCAACCTCTGCTCGACAGATTGTATACTGCAATGTGGAACTCCGGCGCCTGTGATTCTTTTTTAGACAGGCAACTTGAAATAAAAGCTGCTATATTTGATTGGTTCTCTATCAGACCAACGGAACTCTGAATGTGACTTTATTCTGTCTTTCCGCCTTCTTAGAGGAAGGCATTTGAAGAAGCGTTACAGCACCACAGTATGGCTGTCAGTCTTCTAAGTCTCCTAAGACGTCTCTGGTGCCGGAGACACTCAAGCTGAAGTTGATTGCTCCAAAAACAGAAATAATTCACTCTTTCCTGCACAGCAGGTTCCTGTTCCTTTTTCAACACCTGGATCATTGATCGTACTACCACAGGCAACTAGAAAGAAAAGTTTCTATACTTGATTGGTTCTCCATAAGACCAACGGTACTCTGAACTCTTTATACCGTCAGTCTTTCAGGAAGATTCTTCACATGAATGTTCTATATGTGCGGCGATGAATTCTCCAGCCATTCTAGCACCACCCATTTGAGAATAAACTGTTGAACAATTTCATGCGTTCTTCAAAAACTTATAGTTATATCAGATTTCGTGACACTACATTACGGTACAACTCGTTCTATGAAGAATAAGCTCAACACCTTTCAAAAACGATACATGAGGAGAAACCTGAGAATTCCCTACAATACCCAGGTAACTAACGCTGAAGTATGGAGACGCACAAGATCAACCTCTGTTGCAAAGATGATCAAAACAAAGACATTCGGTCACACTCAGCATTTTGCTGGCAGATTGGACCCTGATCGAGCATTGCCGTAGCGAGGGGTGTTCCAGTTGTGCCATGGAACAGGGAGCAACTCAAGTGTGGGCGCAAATTTTGAGAAGGAATGATTTAATTATTAAACTAATTACTTTCTCTTGTAATATATAGCATCCATTTAAAATGAAATTAATGTGACACAATTAAGTAACAACAAATAAAGGTGTGTATATAATAATATTAATAGATAGATACCTGACGTTATTGGTTAAGTTGAGCTTTGAGGGCGGGCGCTACATTTACCCTTGGCACAGAGCGAAATTATACGTTGTTAGGTTTGTGCGATCGTAATAGATATAAAACCACAGGCATGACAGGACTCGAGAAAAAGAAAGAGCAATCGGACGATCGTGGCATGCATGAACCCGAACGGTTGAAACAGACTTCAATCAGTTGAACCTCTGCAATGCTCTTCAAAAACTTGGCGCTTAATCTAACTGACTGGAAGAAAGTGTAGTGTTCGTGGCAGCGATGAAGCCTAGAACGTGACAATAAAGAAGGAGAGTGACCCACTTTTTGGCGGACAGTGGCAATAGCAAGGCCGATGGATTTGTATTCAGCATTGCTCCATATATATGCAGTGCATCAGAAATTCTCAGATTCCATTTATCTTGGCAGAATTATAAAATGAGCGAATAACTTATGTGAAAATCATTTGACTAAATGCTACATGCTTTTGGTTTTAATGACTTAATTAGGTATGTAATTTTTGTTTGTTAGATTAAATCTGTGGTCAAATAAAGCATTTGCAAAAATACGATTTCGACGATATTCGTTGAGACTTTGACGATGAAAATAAAAGATAGGCCTAATGCGATTACTAACACGAAAGGAAGTCGGGCAATCCCTAAAGCCCCGAAGAAGGAGCAGACACATGCGTGAAATACTGTATTAGTGACTTCATTCTTTGATCTCGTCTCCTGGGCATTGAAGCATAGTGGCTTTTATCGCGTCGTAGTACCAGTGATGGGCAATAGTTAACTAAAAAGTTGCTAACTTTTAGTTTAACTAAATTTTTTGGGTTAAGGATGAAGTTTAACTAAAAATAAATAGTTTAGTTAAAACCATAGTTGAACTAAAAAAATTTAGTTGGTAACTAAAAAGTTTAACTAAAAATATCAGCAATACGCAACTATTTTTCGCAATGAACATTGAACACTGTGAACAACTCAACGCGAAACTTATTGATTAACACTGCATGGTTTTAGCATTGTTTTCAAATTCATACACTACTTACAGTATGCCTGTAACTGTATGCTAGGAGAGTACACATTGTACAGTTTGAAGGTGAAATTGTCATTGACGCTCTGCATTACTACAGTTCACTTAAGCTCTGTTAGGCCTATTGTGAAAATGTTTGTCATAAAAAGTTGGAAAAATGTTTAACTACTGTTTTTTAGATTAGCCTAGTTAACTACTTTCCAAAATTAGTTGCAACTTTAGTTAAACTATATTCTTTTAGTTGGAAAATAGTTTTAGTTTAACTAAAAAAAAATAGTTTAGTGCCCGTCACTGCGTAGTACATGGACATTGATTCTGGGTCACGCTGCATCAAAGTAGTCAGTGCTGATGGATGTTAGTAATTCCAGGCGATGAAATGTCTTTAGCTTACACGATTTTCTATTGGAAAGTAGTCAACAATGAAAATCCGTTAAAGTATGACCGAAAGCCGAATGGCCAGAGAAATAACAACAACAACAATGATAACAACAACAATAAAAACAACAACAATAATAATAATTTTAATATTATTAATAATAATAACCTATCATATCTATCCTAAGAACTCACCAACATTGCACCTGCTGCAATCTGTGCAGGTTTCCATTCCAAATGGACGGAAAGCCTCTTCCACTTCCCCTGTTCCGTCGCATTGTCCCACTTCTAAACACCATCCACCGTAGTCGTCTGACTGTCCTTGAACTAAAGCTTATAAGTAGGATAATGGTAAGGGCGAAACCATAGGCGCCTAATAAGAATTTAACTGCCTAATATAATTACTATAATTGCACGACTTCCGTTTTCGGGTCATGCCAGTCCTTAGCATGGATAATAGAGGAGGGCGATGCAGTCATATTCATTGTGACATTAATCAGCGTCGCTAAACGGAAGCTACTCACCAGTAATTCTTCCACTGTTGTTTTCGGGTTGTGCCGTTCTCAAGTGAGTTGGATAATGGGGGGGGGGTGCTAATCATCTTCGTATAATGACACAACATCGCTAAACAAAATTATGACCTACCATTGAAAAATTTGTTGACATTTGGAACAAGTCCACAGTAATTCCTCGTCGAAGCTTAGTTACAAGCATGCCTAATTGTTCTACAAAGTCACACGATGACACGGTGTCGATGGTTATTCTCATAACCTCAGCAATGACCATAGTCAGGAAAACCCACCAGTACATGTCTGACTTCAACGTTGTACCATCATCGGAAAGAACTCATTTCACTCTGTTTACTCTTCAAGGTAACGTTGGATGACCTTTTATTTCAAGAAATAATCTGATGCATTAGTTGATAGGTACCTCCATTTAAGTGGGACATGTAAAATATGTGTGTTTGAAATCAAGTTCAGGTATAGGAATGTAAAGGATTCTATGACATCCTGTTTTCGTCAATACTTTGGGGTTGTATCAAATTGGCCTACTTGCAAACCTTCTTCGTTAAAATTATAAACAAACGATTAAATACTGTCTTCTCAGCGAGATGCCTTCCTCAGAACGAAGTCTCAATTGAGGCGTTGAGCGCCAGAGTGGCCTAACCCCATTGGACGTAGTTTTGAGAAAATGTAAAAATAAGATTTAAATGCAAAGCATAAATCAGGTAATTATGTTTTATGCGGTTTTTAACTATTAACAAATTACTCTGATCCAAGTGGCATTTCCAGGCTGGTTGTAGACTAAAAGTTGATTACTATGTTCACTTTATGAGGTTATTTGTCAAGGTCAAGTGTGGGTTAGGCCACTCTGGCACTTACGAAATTCAACGAATTCCATATGTTTTAATATTGATAAACCACTTTATGTTTTATAGTGATTAACCAACAAAAGTAAAATGAATTAGTGCTAACTGTAATAGCATTCAGCACAATTTTGCCCATAATGGATCAGTTATACAGCCGAGTCTCCGTCCATGACATCGGAACATGGTCGGTAGTATAAAATCGTACTGTTGCTACTATTATTGTCTCATTCACCTTCTCCAATACTAAAATTATTGTTATCCGACAACGATTTTATCAAATTAGCCTTAAACGAACACTTTTACGGCTTTTGACGACAAGTTTTCGGTGAGCGATATTAAGGCACGCAACGCGAACAACGATAGCCAACAGGGTTTTAGAGGGTTAGGCCACTCTGGCATTAGCACGCTGGCCAGTGCCAGAACAAACTTTTCATAGACTAGCGAATACAAAGACGAATGTGGGTTAGGCCACTCTGGCACTTGTAGATACACAGTAAATGAATTGATTGGCGTCATAAACACCATATTGGAAAATTTGAGGGTTAGGCCACTCTGGCGCTCAACGCCTCAATTATTCACCTCATAACAGTGGCGATGAAAGCAGTTACGTAAAATTATCAGCAACCAAAATTAGTAGCCATTTTGCAGCCCTACTTTTTGTAACCTTCGTTCAATATTTTCATTACAATAATCCTTCCAGTTTTAGCCATAATGTCATTCAGGAGAGTATGTTGTGCAATGTGCATAATACAACATCATCTAGCCAATTAGTAACTGCTTGTTTTGGTGCTCTTAACGAAATTCGCCACATTTTAATGGTGAACCAGTAAGCACAATATCAAAACATCTTAATGGTTTTACCATGATGGGGAATTTCTTATGCAGGATATAACAATGCGTCTAAAATATCGTCGGCTTGTTTGCGTCCGAGGCACGCAGGCCTGCTGAGATGCAGATCCTGGTTTTTGCCGATGCCAGTGGATGTTGTAGCCTATGCGGATCTGACGTCGGGTAATTTCAGCTGAGAATAACTTATCTAGAAATATACCGAAGAAGAGGAGTGGCCACCCGCCCTCAAATATCGACGCTAAAAAATTGGTGTCGCAACACGTAGTACCTACGACTCCCTCTCCGGAAAGTGCAATGGACTGCTCTTCTTCTTCTCCTAATCTGTTGCCTCAGTCTAAGCCTCTAAAGGGCCCATCATATCGGAAGATAGGCTGCGGGAAATAAGCAATTCGAAAAGATTGGACTTTCTCCCTGATATAAGCGACATCGCGGAATTTGTAGAGCGAACAGAACAGCGAAAGAGACCAGAAACCCAACACCGTTCTGGTTGTGGTTACATCAAGGACATTCAATGGGAGAATCTAATCCAATGACTTCTATAGCGCCTTTATAACCCAGCATCGTTCTGGTTCTGGTTACATCAAGGACATTCAATGGGAGAATCTAATCCAATGACTTCTATAACGCCTTTATAAACTCAGCATCGTTCTGGTTCTGGTTACATCAAGGGCATTCAATGGGAGAATCTAATCCAGTGACTTCTATAGCGCCTTTATAAACCCAGCATCGTTCTGGTTCTGGTTGCATCAAGGACATTCAATGGGAGAATCTAATCCAATGACTTCTATAGCGCCTTTATAAACCCAGCACCATTCTGGTTCTGGTTACATCAAGGACATTCAATGGGAGAATCTAATCCAATGACTTCTATAGCGCCTTTATAAACCCAGCAATTGTTCTGGTTCTGGTCACATCAAGGACATTCAATGGGAGAATCTAATCCAATGACTTCTATAGCGCCTTTATAAACCCAGCATCGTTCTGGTTCTGGTTACATCAAGGACATTCAATGGGAGAATCTAATCCAATGACTTCTATAGCGCCTTTATAAACCCAGCACCATTCTGGTTCTGGTTACATCAAGGACATTCAATGGGAGAATCTAATCCAATGACTTCTATAGCGCCTTTATAAACCCAGCAATTGTTCTGGTTCTGGTCACATCAAGGACATTCAATGGGAGAATCTAATCCAATGACTTCTATAGCGCCTTTATAAACCCAGCATCGTTCTGGTTCTGGTTGCATCAAGGACATTCAATGGGAGAATCTAATCCAATGACTTCTATAGCGCCTTTATAAACCCAGCATCGTTCTGGTTCTGGTTACATCAAGGGCATTCAATGGGAGAATCTAATCCAATGACTTCTATAGCGCCTTTATAAACCCAGCACCATTCTGGTTCTGGTTACATCAAGGCCATTCAATGGGAGAATCTAATCCAATTACTTCTATAACGCCTTTATAAACCAAGCATCGTTCTGGTTCTGGTTACATCAAAGGCATTCAATGGGAGAATCTAATCCAATGACTTCTATAGCGCCTTTATAAACCCAGCATCGTTCTGGTTCTGGTTACATCAAGGACATTCAATGGGAGAATCTAATCCAATGACTTCTATAGCGCCTTTATAAACCCAGCATCGTTCTGGTTCTGGTTACATCAAGGACATTCAATGGGAGAATCTAATCCAATGACTTCTATAGCGCCTTTATAAACCCAGCATCGTTCTGGTTCTGGTTGCATCAAGGACATTCAATGGGAGAATCTAATCCAATGACTTCTATAGCGCCTTTATAAACCCAGCATCGTTCTGGTTCTGGTTACATCAAGGACATTCAATGGGAGAATCTAATCCAATGACTTCTATAGCGCCTTTATAAACCCAGCATCGTTCTGGTTCTGGTTGCATCAAGGACATTCAATGGGAGAATCTAATCCAATGACTTCTATAGCGCCTTTATAAACCCAGCATCGTTCTGGTTCTGGTTACATCAAGGGCATTCAATGGGAGAATCTAATCCAATGACTTCTATAGCGCCTTTATAAACCCAGCACCATTCTGGTTCTGGTTACATCAAGGCCATTCAATGGGAGAATCTAATCCAATTACTTCTATAACGCCTTTATAAACCAAGCATCGTTCTGGTTCTGGTTACATCAAAGGCATTCAATGGGAGAATCTAATCCAATGACTTCTATAGCGCCTTTATAAACCCAGCATCGTTCTGGTTCTGGTTACATCAAGGACATTCAATGGGAGAATCTAATCCAATGACTTCTATAGCGCCTTTATAAACCCAGCATCGTTCTGGTTCTGGTTACATCAAGGGCATTCAATGGGAGAATCTAATCCAATGACTTCCTTTGCGCCTTTATAAACCCAGCATCGTTCTGGTTCTGGTTGCATCAAGGACATTCAATGGGAGAATCTAATCCAATGACTTCTATAGCGCCTTTATAAACCCAGCATCGTTCTGGTTCTGGTTACATCAAAGGCATTCAATGGGAGAATCTAATCCTATGACTTCTATAGCGCCTTTATAAACCCAGCATCGTTCTGGTTCTGGTTACATCAAGGACATTCAATGGGAGAATCTAATCCAATGACTTCTATAGCGCCTTTATAAACCCAGCATCGTTCTGGTTCTGGTTACATCAAAGGCATTCAATGGGAGAATCTAATCCAATGACTTCTATAGCGCCTTTATAACCCAGCATCGTTCTGGTTCTGGTTACATCAAGGACATTCAATGGGAGAATCTAATCCAATGACTTCTATAGCGCCTTTATAACCCAGCATCGTTCTGGTTCTGGTTACATCAAGGACATTCAATGGGAGAATCTAATCCAATGACTTCTATAGCGCCTTTATAACCCAGCATCGTTCTGGTTCTGGTTACATCAAGGACATTCAATGGGAGAATCTAATCCAATGACTTCTATTGCGCCTTTATAAACCCAGCATCGTTCTGGTTCTGGTTACATCAAGGACATTCAATGGGAGAATCTAATCCAATGACTTCTATAGCGCCTTTATAACCCAGCATCGTTCTGGTTCTGGTTACATCAAGGACATTCAATGGGAGAATCTAATCCAATGACTTCTATAGCGCCTTTATAAACCCAGCATCGTTCTGGTTCTGGTTACATCAAGGACATTCAATGGGAGAATCTAATCCAATGACTTCTATTGCGCCTTTATAAACCCAGCATCGTTCTGGTTCTGGTTACATCAAGGACATTCAATGGGAGAATCTAATCCAATGACTTCTATAGCGCCTTTATAACCCAGCATCGTTCTGGTTCTGGTTACATCAAGGACATTCAATGGGAGAATCTAATCCAATGACTTCTATAGCGCCTTTATAACCCAGCATCGTTCTGGTTCTGGTTGCATCAAGGACATTCAATGGGAGAATCTAATCCAATGACTTCTATTGCGCCTTTATAAACCCAGCATCGTTCTGGTTCTGGTTACATCAAGGACATTCAATGGGAGAATCTAATCCAATGACTTCTATAGCGCCTTTATAAACCCAGCATCGTTCTGGTTCTGGTTACATCAAGGGCATTCAATGGGAGAATCTAATCCAGTGACTTCTATGACGCCTTTATAAACCCAGCATTGTTCTGGTTCTGGTTACATCAAGGGCATTCAATGGGAGAATCTAATCCAATGACTTCTATAGCGCCTTTATAAACCCAGCATCGTTCTGGTTCTGGTTACATCAAGGGCATTCAATGGGAGAATCTAATCCAATTACTTCTATAACGCCTTTATAAACCAAGCATCGTTCTGGTTCTGGTTACATCAAGGACATTCAATGGGAGAATCTAATCCAATGACTTCTATAGCGCCTTTATAAACCCAGCAATTGTTCTGGTTCTGGTTACATCAAAGACATTCAATGGGAGAATCTAATCCAATGACTTCTATAGCGCCTTTATAAACCCAGCATCGTTCTGGTTCTGGTTACATCAAGGACATTCAATGGGAGAATCTAATCCAATGACTTATATAGCGCCTTTATAAACCCAGCATCGTTCTGGTTCTGGTTACATCAAGGGCATTCAATGGGAGAATCTAATCCAATGACTTATATAACGCCTTTATAAACCCAGCATCGTTCTGGTTCTGGTTACATCAAGGGCATTCAATGGGAGAATCTAATCCAATGACTTCTATAGCGCCTTTATAAACCCAGCATCGTTCTGGTTCTGGTTACATCAAGGACATTCAATGGGAGAATCTAATCAATGACTTCTATAGCGCCTTTATAAACCCAGCATCGTTCTGGTTCTGGTTACATCAAGGACATTCAATGGGAGAATCTAATCCAATGACTTCTATAACGCCTTTATAAACCCAGCATCGTTCTGGTTCTGGTTACATCAAGGACATTCAATGGGAGAATCTAATCCAATGACTTCTATAGCGCCTTTATAAACCCAGCATCGTTCTGGTTCCGGTTACATCAATGGCATTCAATGGGAGAATCTAATCCAATGACTTCTATAGCGCCTTTATAAACCCAGCATCGTTCTGGTTCTGGTTACATCAAGGACATTCAATGGGAGAATCTAATCCAATGACTTCTATAGCGCCTTTATAAACCCAGCATCGTTCTGGTTCTGGTTACATCAAGGACATTCAATGGGAGAATCTAATCCAATGACTTCTATAGCGCCTTTATAAACCCAGCATCGTTCTGGTTCTGGTTACATCAAGGACATTCAATGGGAGAATCTAATCCAATGACTTATATAGCGCCTTTATAAACCCAGCATCGTTCTGGTTCTGGTTACATCAATGGCATTCAATGGGAGAATCTAATCCAATGACTTCTATAGCGCCTTTATAAACCCAGCATCGTTCTGGTTCTGGTTACATCAAGGACATTCAATGGGAGAATCTAATCCAATGACTTCTATAGCGCCTTTATAAACCCAGCATCGTTCTGGTTCTGGTTACATCAAGGGCATTCAATGGGAGAATCTAATCCAATGACTTCTATAACGCCTTTATAAACCCAGCATCGTTCTGGTTCTGGTTACATCAAGGACATTCAATGGGAGAATCTAATCCAATGACTTCTATAGCGCCTTTATAAACCCAGCAATTGTTCTGGTTCTGGTTACATCAAAGACATTCAATGGGAGAATCTAATCCAATGACTTATATAGCGCCTTTATAAACCCAGCATCGTTCTGGTTCTGGTTACATCAAGGGCATTCAATGGGAGAATCTAATCCAATGACTTATATAACGCCTTTATAAACCCAGCATCGTTCTGGTTCTGGTTACATCAAGGGCATTCAATGGGAGAATCTAATCCAATGACTTCTATAGCGCCTTTATAAACCCAGCATCGTTCTGGTTCTGGTTACATCAAAGGCATTCATTAGGAGAATCTAATCCAATGACTTCTATAGCGCCTTTATAAACCCAGCACCGTTCTGGTTCTGGTTACATCAATGGCATTCAATGGGAGAATCTAATCCAATGACTTCTATAGCGCCTTTATAAACCCAGCATCGTTCTGGTTCTGGTTACATCAAGGACATTCAATGGGAGAATCTAATCCAATGACTTCTATAGCGCCTTTATAAACCCAGCATCGTTCTGGTTCTGGTTACATCAAGGACATTCATTAGGAGAATCTAATCCAATGACTTCTATAGCGCCTTTATAAACCCAGCATCGTTCTGGTTCTGGTTACATCAAAGGCATTCATTAGGAGAATCTAATCCAATGACTTCTATAGCGCCTTTATAAACCCAGCATCGTTCTGGTTCTGGTTACATCAATGGCATTCAATGGGAGAATCTAATCCAATGACTTCTATAGCGCCTTTATAAACCCAGCATCGTTCTGGTTCTGGTTACATCAATGGCATTCAATGGGAGAATCTAATCCAATGACTTCTATAGCGCCTTTATAAACCCAGCATTGTTCTGGTTCTGGTTACATCAAGGACATTCAATGGGAGAATCTAATCCAATGACTTCTATAGCGCCTTTATAAACCCAGCACCATTCTGATTCTGGTTACATCAAGGACATTCAATGGGAGAATCTAATCCAATGACTTCTATAGCGCCTTTATAAACTCAGCATCGTTCTGGTTCTGGTTACATCAAGGACATTCAATGGGAGAATCTAATCCAATGACTTCTATAGCGCCTTTATAAACCCAGCATCGTTCTGGTTCTGGTTACATCAAGGACATTCAATGGGAGAATCTAATCCAATGACTTCTATAGCGCCTTTATAAACCCAGCACCATTCTGATTCTGGTTACATCAAGGACATTCAATGGGAGAATCTAATCCAATGACTTCTATAACGCCTTTATAAACCCAGCATCGTTCTGGTTCTGGTTACATCAAGGGCATTCAATGGGAGAATCTAATCCAATGACTTCTATTGCGCCTTTATAAACCCAGCATCGTTCTGGTTCTGGTTACATCAAGGACATTCAATGGGAGAATCTAATCCAATGACTTCTATAGCGCCTTTATAAACCCAGCACCATTCTGATTCTGGTTACATCAAGGACATTCAATGGGAGAATCTAATCCAATGACTTCTATAGCGCCTTTATAAACCAAGCATCGTTCTGGTTCTGGTTACATCAAGGACATTCAATGGGAGAATCTAATCCAATGACTTCTATAGCGCCTTTATAAACCCAGCACCATTCTGATTCTGGTTACATCAAGGACATTCAATGGGAGAATCTAATCCAATGACTTCTATAGCGCCTTTATAAACCCAGCATCGTTCTGGTTCTGGTTACATCAAGGACATTCAATGGGAGAATCTAATCCAATGACTTCTATAGCGCCTTTATAAACCCAGCATCGTTCTGATTCTGGTTACATCAAGGACATTCAATGGGAGAATCTAATCCAATGACTTCTATAGCGCCTTTATAAACCCAGCATCGTTCTGGTTCTGGTTACATCAAGGGCATTCAATGGGAGAATCTAATTCAGTTACTTCTATAGCGCCGTGATCATAATGCATGAAAGGATCAAACGATGATCACGGTGATCTCCTCCACAAACCATTGCCAAAGTAATACGCCACTAGATATTGTGATTTTTGTGAGTCTAAGTGCAAGCAAATAAGAAAGATGTGTATTTTGTAGACTATGTAAATGTGTCTTAAAACGGATTTTTTCATTCAATAGTGCGCGTTTTTATATTTTACAATACACTGTGTGGTATATATTTTATTTATTTTTCAGTAATGATTTTGCCCGGTAGAGTTTGCTACGCAGAACGTGATTCCACGAGTTGAATCACCGGCGTCTGTAATAGGCATTAGTATTTTATTAAAGAGTACCCCCGGTACTTATCAACAATGATGTCTGGTATTCGAAGGGTTAGAGTCAAGGGTAGGGTTCAGGTCGCCATCAGATAGATGGTTAGCTAAAACCAGAGTCTATTAAACATGATTGGTCGAAATGTGAATGATGAAGGTGATTGATGGCACTTGAGGTGTGTGATAACTGTAATTCAGTTCATTCTGAAACTGCTGCCGATGATGACAATGATAATGATGACGCTCAGTTTTTAAGATGTAGAATTGTAGATGTTTTTCATTTAGGATGACGGAACTAAGTCTTGTGGGTAAATCGAATGAAGAAATGGCATCTGGGTTCATCGCTAGCACGTGTGATTCACTTCCAAAGTCATTTCCTCTTGTTTCTGATCATATCTATGGCGTAATACCGTCCTCGAGCAATGAACCAAATGAGTATTTAATTTTTTGTGGCAGCCATGCTGAGTTCTATATCCGACCGCCGAATTCATGCATTGATGACGTAGATGTCATGATCGCCAGAGCTGATGAACTGGTCTTCAGTGGTGACTTTCCAAGGTTGCCAAGGGATATGAGTGGCCTAGCAGATAAAATCGTGTGCTACAAGATTGAATCATACCGTGGATTGCCAGGTTTTGTTCGATTACGCAATTTCGGGGAAATGAACTATAATTGGAAATGTAAAAAGTACGAATATAAGCATACAGCTCCTTCAAAAAGATATGCGATACTACAGATGGATCGTGTTGCAAATACGTTTTCTCCTGGTGTACTCTTCAGAAACGCCATGACAGAAATCATTTGTGGTCCAGCAGTTAAGCATAGAAGCGATACGTCTAAGGGTGATTGTTTCGCACGTGATTTCGTCTACAGCATATGGTGCCCACAATGGCCTAACGAAGCCCAAGGTTGGCTTAAAAGACCTAGGAATAATGGATGGCCGACCATTCACACAATCGCCGAGGTTACACAAAATGGTTATCATGTTGTCTTCGTTAAGCATCGTTCTTGCAGAGACGATAAACTACAGTGGAGGCTTTCATTTTCAGTTGCGGAGATAATTTTACTTCAGAGTTGGACTCAAATTCAACAGATTGTCTACCATTTGTTGAGATTCTTCTGCAAGAGAGAGTTAATACAAAAGGATTGTCCAAAGGAGGATGAGATTCTCTGTACATATCATTTAAAGACACTGATGTTATGGACTTGTGAATTAATGTCGCCGGAATGGTGGAATTCCTCTTCTGCCATTACGATCTGCTGTAAGTTATTGAAGAAGCTTTCAGACTGGCTACAGAAGAGGCACTGCCCGAACTATTTTATTCCTGAAGCAAATTTATTTTATGAATCATCGAACTCCACAATCCATGACAAGACTGTAAAACGACTAAATGAATTCCGAAATTCTGGCAATCTCTGTGATTGGTTCGTGGAAAATTACATACTGCCATTCATTAGGAGACATTTCGAGCTTAAAAGCACATTGGAGGTAATGCCACATTTAGCGGATTTCATGCTGTCTCTTTTGAAGTTTTGGAAAGTGACTGAATCAGAATCATTGGATTTATACTTTTGTTTCACATTCACATATTCACATTCGCGCGGTCGTCTTATAATAAAACGTGGATTAAGTTCAGGACTGCGTCAGAACTTCGTAGCGGAATACAATTCAAGATGTATTGAATCGGAAATACACTGGCGACTTAGAGAGCTTTCAACATTTCAGAACGTCTTGTGTTTCACGTACTATGTCATCCTACTGTTTATCTTGCACACAGCACATGGTTTAAGCTGTGGGGAAATTTCATGGGATGGCAGTCTTTTTGTTGAATTTGTCACTGCAATTTCGATACAACCAAAACTTGTAAGGTCTCAGTATCATAATTTTCCGAAAGGGTACACAGCACAAAGTTGTCGGATTCAATTTCTGCGCGCTCAGGGTTTCATGCTAAATTTATCTGGATCAAATAGTTGTCAGAAATTTCAACTACTGTCTCTCATGTCAAAAGAGTTTCTTAGTAAATCTTTAGAACACGAAGGTTCTGAATGCAACGACATTGCTCCTGCAGGTTTGGCCTATCTGGCTGCTATCCACTTTGCCACATCAGAACACCAACTAGCAATACGCTTCTGCTTGTCAGTTCTCATGGATCAGTCTTCTCAAGAGGATAAGGAGACACTGAATGCAGGTTGCTTGTTGTTTATTGACGATGTCGCAAGAATCGTTGGATTGTGTGTGCTCCAGAAGAAGATTACTGACAACAACCTCCATTGCACTGACAAACGACTTTATCTTGATCTACGTCTTTCACCCGAGATCTTTGCTCATTATTTAACTGCAATATATTCCGAAAGAATATCCAAACATTTCTATTCTGATCGTGATTGGCCGGACTCAGCATTTCCCATGGATAAATTTTTGAAGACTTTAATAAAACCAAAATACATTATATCAATGAATTCAGGTACTCATTGGAATGCTACCAGACAGATCGTTTATAACAGAACAGATGCTTTGTCAAAAACCCAGGGTTCAAATGTGAATCCTTTGATAGTCAAAGAAAGAGTAATTGACATTCTAATGGAATATGCTCTAGAAAATATGATTTCATTCTACAATGTGATTCGCAACGACTTTGGCATCCAGTGCAACACAGCTGACTGCTATCGTGCTTTGTACCTTTACAAGTGTCGCCAATACGATGAAGTGCAGTATTTGTGTGATCGAATTCTGCGAGAGCCTGATCTGCCAAGCGATCTGAAGGAAGTTTCATTTGCGAATGTTTTGTTGTTGCCACCGCTTAACTCTTTTTTCGATAGAGACGTACAGCCCTTGCTTGGGATTCACACACTCTTTTATTATTTATTACCTTGGAATGACGCTTTGCGGAAAGTTGAGCTAACTGCCGAGTCAACGTTTGAGCACTGTTTTGCACGAATTGTTAGCTATTACAGGCCTCCACTATTCTCTTTGCTTGACTGCTCCGCTAAAAGCCACTATTTTCTTGGGAGATATTTTCTTGCAAAATATTTGAAAGTCAGATGTTGCATTGATTGTAATCTTCCGTATTCAGAAGCACTGAATGAATTTACAGCTCAGGAAACAAATCTTCCGTTTGAACACATCATTCGCAGATTTCTTCTAAGAAAGCTTCACATTAATAAATAGTTCAAGAGTTTCATCGTATCAATGACCAAGTTGACTTTTCATACGAAATTTGCTTTTGTGATATGTGATTCTAAAGAACGAATCTTACTTTCTCTTTCGTTTTGCTGACCACATCTCTCGGTCTAGTTTTTATCACCTAAGTCGTATTCGTGCTGTCCGGCGTTCTGTTACTTCCTCCACTTTCACCTCCATGGTTCATGCCTTTATCTGCTCACGCATTGATTATTGTAATTCGCTACTTATTGGCCTGCCAAAATCCCGTCTGTCTCCACTTCAATCGGTGTTAAACGCAACTGCTCGTCTGATTGCCCGCCTTCCAAGTTACTCTCATATCTCGACTTTTCTGTCTGAGCACTTGCATTGGCTTCCGCTCACTGGGCGCATCCTCTTAGTCCCTCGGACCCGGACTTCTATGGCTCAACACCGTGCCTACGCATCTGTTGGCCCGTCCCTCTGGAATGATCTTCCTTCCATGACTCGTTTTCAAATCCTAACTGGGGGCATTGCTGCTACTTCTCGCTGTCTTAAGACTTTTCTTTTCTCACGGAACTCCTCGCACTGGGAGCGCCTCTGATTAGGTTGTACTGCGAGAGGCGCTTTATAAATTCGTAAATACAATACAATACAATGCAATACTTCTAGAGTATTGCTGCTTGACTCGGCTATCGCTGGGGTGGAAATACACAGTCTTGAAAGATTTCGCCGTTCTATCGTGTAGAGACTTGGAAACAACGTCCATTCTGCCATGTCATTGTGGCGCTAGTTGAAACTCACATGATAGAGCCTGCAGATCCAAACAGTAAGCCAGGTTCATGTTAACTAAAAAGAGATCGACGTCTTGCTCCGTAAGAAATGGAGGAAGGCATTTGAAGAAACGCTACAGCACCACAGTATGGCTGTCAGTCTTCTGAGACGTCTTTGGTGCCGGTGACACTCAAGCTGAAGTCGACTGCTCCAAAAACAGAAATAAGTTGCTCCTCAACAGCAGGTTCTTGTTCCTTTTTCAACTCCTGCACCATAGATGGTACTACCACAGGCAACTAGAAAGAAACGTTTCTATACTTGATTGGCTCTCCATTAGACCAAAGGAACTCTGAATGCGACTTTGCTCTGTCAGCCATTCAGATAGTTTTTTAGTATGGAAGTTTTATATGTGCAGCGATGAATTCTCGAGCCATACAAGCAGCAATCCTGATTTATGAGAATGAACTGTTGCATAGTTTCCTGCGTTCTTCGAAAGCTTATAGTTATGTCACATTTCGTGACTTTTCATTACGTTACAACTTGTTCCATAGCGAGCCCTGAAGAACAAAATAAGCTCAACACCTTTCAAAATGGTACATGAGGAGAAGTTTGAGTATCCCATACAATGCCCAGACAACTAAAGCTGAAGTATGGAAAGGCACAACATCGACCTCTGTCGCAGAGATGATCCAAACAAACACACTCAAAATTTTGCTGGCTGATTAGACCCTGAACGAGCATTGCGAACGATCAGTGCAGTAGCGAGGGGTGTTCCTTGGAACAGTCGCAACTCAAGAGGCTGCGAACATTTGAGACGAAGTGATTTAATTATCTGTATCTTGAAATATAATAATGTGGCGAAATTCGCCAGGTTTCAATTATGACGTCATGATGGTAAGCTTAATAGATTGGGTCGTTGAGTGCATTAGACACCCGTGCCTCACCAGGGCACCCATGCCTCACCAGGGCACCCGTGCCTCACCAGGGCACCCATGCCTCACCAGGGCACCCATGCCTCACCAGGGCACCCGTGCCTCACTAGGGCACCCTTAGAAAGGTATATAAGGCACCCAGCTTTTCATGTAAAAGTTCTCGTTCTTTTCGTTGCCTAGAGGAGACGTACGTGTGTAGAAGGAGAAGTTCTTTGGTTTTTATTTGTCTAGAGGAGGCGTACGTGTGTAGAAGCAAGTTATCTCGGTTTTCGTTGTCTGGAGAAGACGTACGCGTGTGTAGAGAATAGTTTTCTCTTGGTTTTCATCGGTCTTAAGGATATAATAAGATCGTCGGTTTCTCATTGGATTAATACGAGAAGTCATCTAGTATAACAAAAGTGTTCTGTTATTTCGATTCAATATCGTGGATTACTTGGATTACACTGTGAATTATATTACGAGAAAGTGCCTCGTGGTTCTTTTACCAAAGGGTATGTACACGGAGTTTCTGTGGATGATTTGTCATAAGAAATCGTTAATTGGTCTTCGTCTGTGTTCATTGGTAGTTGATCAGTGGCCGTAAGTCCCCCGTTGACAGCGAGGGCCGAACCCCGGACATAGATAAATAAACTTAGTGCGTTCAGACCATCACCTCAAGGGAGAGATAGAGATACGGCGGACGGTCCATCCTGGTGAACGAGATAACGCGAGTGAACCGCCACACTGCCAACCTAAGTAAGGTGATAGGGAAGAACACCTACGACGCACTAAGGCGGTGAAAGGTTCGTTTCCGCCACATTGGTACCAGAATCGGGGTGGTGATTTTACCGAGTGAAATTGTGGGACATTGATCAACTACAAAGCAACGACGAAAGCGATCATCGATGGAAGACGAGGAGATAATCATAAGACCAAGACCGCGGGATTTAGAGGATCCGTACCCGGGCACTTCGACTCCCACGAGAAGACGGCCAACGACGGAGGCGTCGCCAGAACATAGTCTGTTGGAGGTAATTGACGATGGTGACCTGAGGCACGATGAACCGAATGGAAGAGAGAGGTCAGAAAGAGAAATGTCGCCACAGAAATTGCTAGAAGGCATCGGAGGACTACTGAAGACGAGACCGATGCAGATGAAACCGGGGAAGTTCGACGGAACAGGATCGTTGGAGTCTTTCCTGGCGCAATTCGAGGTATGTGCAAGACATAACCGATGGACTGCTTCGGATAAAATCGACTTCCTTCGGTGTGCATTGGAGAAAACTGCGACTCAGTTGTTATGGGACTTCGGCGCTCGACAAGATGTAACGTATGAAGAACTGGTCGGACGTCTGCGACAACGGTATGGCATGGAAGGCCAGGCCGAGATGTTCCGTGCGCAGCTCTACTATCGACGCCAGAGAAACGGTGAAAGCCTTAGCGATCTTCTGCATGACATTCGGCGGCTTGTGGTCCTCGCGTATCCGGTTCCATCCAATGAAACTACGCAAATTATTGCCAGAGACTCTTTCTTGGAAGCCATGCGCGACCGTGAACTTTCACTCAAGGTACGTGAGCGAGAACCAAAAGGTTTGGACGAGGCCTACCGGACGGCGCTTCGTCTCGAGGCCTACCAGCGAACGACGGATACGGACGATCGGAGGAGACAGCCGAACAGAGTGAGAGGAACGCAAGAGACCGACCTCGATGCTCAGATCCAGTCACGGATAGACCGCTTTCTCGCTGAGCAGCGCGAGGAGCAACGAAGATGGCAACGAGAGCTGGAGAGTAACATCGACCGACAACTTCGAGAACTGCGGGGCCCAGCTGCGACTACTGGCGCCACCGGGCGAGATGCTCGCCCATCGGAAGGTAACCAAGGATTTTCACGACGGACGGCGGCCTGCTTCAACTGTGGCCGACCCGGTCACTTCGCTCGCAACTGCCGGCAAGGCCGCCGGTCCTTCAATCGTCAGCCAGCAACGGCAACGGTCGGAACGGAACCGACTGATGTCACGGAAGATGTCGTCACTAACCACACTGCGCGGCCGAGACTTCCGAATCGTGCAAGCAACAACGCCATCTACATACGAGGTATAGTCAACGGACGATCGCAGACCTGCCTGATCGACACTGGATCAGAAGTAAGCCTGGTACCGTCTTCTACTGTTGAAGGGTTAGACTTACGTCCTTGTAATCGCTTTTTGATGGCTGCGAATGGGTCTAATATACGGGTCCTGGGAGAGGTAAATATTCCGATAAGGATTCGGGAGGGATTCGCAATTCCCACAGCTTTTCTGGTGTCCGATCAAATTGCTGAACCGATGTTAGGTATGGATTGGTTAAGGGAACACCGATGTCGCTTAGGTTTTGGTGCTGGGGCCTTATTTGTTGGGCGTAGGCGAGTTGCTCTTGTGAAAGGCAACGGGTCCATGTGGTGTCGGCGCGTGATCGTCGCTGAGGAGGTTGTGGTAGCTCCTAAGTGCCAACAGAATGTGTCAGTTAAGACGCAGTATGGGGACTTAGCTACTAAAGCGCCTGCATGGATGACTGAGGCCGCGGAGGTCCAGCCTGGTGTTCACCTGGCCCGAGTAGTGGTCGGAGATCGTGCGGATACGACCCAGGTAAGGGTGGTAAACCTTAGTGAAGAACCGGTTAAGCTAAGTAGGGATCAAGTTCTAGGAGGCTTGCACCCAGTAGAGGTTGAGTGCAGCAGTGTTAGCAAGGAAGGCAGAGGTCGGGTTGAGGGTGATTTTTCATTGGACTCTTTGATGGAAGATCTGCCGGAAGAGGTGAGCTCGGATGATCGCGTACAGCTGCGAAACTTGTTGGCAGAATATAAGGATATATTTTCTGCAACGGAAGGAGATCTTGGTAGAACGACCGTGACTACACATAAGATAGACACAGGTGATGCACGACCGGTAAGACAGCCTTTAAGGCGACAGCCATTGCCGTATAGGACTGCAATAGATGAGCATCTGGATAGTATGTTGGCTGCTGGGACCATTGAACCTGCTGTTAGTGAATGGGCGTCCAATGTAGTGTTGGCCCGTAAGAAAGATGGCACATTGAGATTCTGTATTGATTATAGGCAGTTGAATGATAGGACTAAGAAGGACTCGTATCCGCTTCCACGGATTGATGAATGTTTAGACGCACTTGCTGGTGGTGGGTGGTTCAGCACCCTGGATTTACGGAGCGGCTATCACCAGGTGGCCTTGGACCGGAAAGATGCGGACAAGACAGCCTTCGTTACGCGACGGGGTATCTTTCGATGGAATGTGATGCCGTTCGGGCTCTGTAATGCGCCGAGCACTTTTCAGAGGCTGATGGATATCGTCCTCTCCGGGTTAAACTTTGAGATTTGCCTAGTTTATCTGGACGATGTGATAATCTTCGGGAGCACCACAAAAGAGCATCTAGACCGATTGAAGCAGGTGTTTCAGCGACTGAGAGAGGCTAATCTAAAGCTTAAGCCGAGCAAATGCCGTCTGATGCGCAGAGCAGTTAATTTTCTAGGACACATCATTACACCAGAAGGAGTGTCGATGGACCCGTCTACGATACAGGATGTAGTTGAATGGCCTGTCCCGCAACGGCTGAAGGATGTGCGAGCATTCGTAGGGTTGTGCTCCTACTATCGGCGATTCATTCGGGACTTTTCGATGATAGCAGCACCAATGTTCGATCTCACGAAGAAGGGTAGGGCCTTCGTTTGGGATTTGACCTGCCAGGAAGCATTTGAACGGTTGAAAACCGCCTTGACAACCGCACCAAATCTAGCTTTGCCTGGGGATGAAGGAGTTTACGTGCTGGATTGTGATGCATGTGACTTGGGCATAGGAGCAGTTTTGTCTCAACGCATTGAAGGCGAGGAAAGGGTAATAGCTTATGGCAGTCGTCTTCTGTCCAATGCAGAAAGGAATTACTGTGTTACTCGTAGGGAGTTGCTCGCAATAGTACACTTTACGAAGTTGTATAGACAATACCTGTTGGGTCGTCCATTTGTGTTAAGGACGGACCACGCCGCCTTGCAATGGCTTCAGCGAACTCCGGAGCCTATTGGTCAACAGGGGCGTTGGTTGGAAAGGTTGGCTGAGTTCGAATTTCAGATAATACACCGACCGGGTCGACAACATGGAAACGCGGATGCGCTTTCCAGGAAGCCATGCCGTCAATGCGGCTATGAGACTTGGAGTGAGGTAGCCGCGGTGACTGAAGTGGCGGGGCCTGGTGTAGCAGATAATGAGCCTGGGCCCCCGGAGTCATTAGAAAAGGTACAGGAGGAAGACCCGGACCTTGGAATAGTGAGATCATGGCTGAAGGAAGGTGGACAGGTTCCCGATCTTGTGCAAATCTTGTATGAGAATGCCGCTATCAAGACGTATTGGCATCAGCGCGAACAGTTGTATTTGCTAGGAGGCGTCTTATATCGCCGAACGCCTGACAATGTGGAACAGTTAGTAATGCCTAAGGTCCGACGCGAAGAGTTCCTTAGGCTGGCTCACACGGGAATTACGGGAGGTCATTTGGGGACCCGACGCACAAGATGGCAAGTGCGACGTAGAGCATACTGGGTAGGTTGGTCTAAAGAGACCAAACGCTTTTGTCAGCGTTGTTCACAATGCGCCCAGTACCACCGCGGACAACCTCCTCGGCAGGGCCCGCTGCAACCACTGCCTTGTGGGGAACCCTTTGAGCGACTAAGCCTAGACATTACCGGTCCTCACCCAAGGAGCCGACGGGGCCATGTTTATATTTTAACGGTCATGGACAATTTCACTAAATTTGTCGAGGCCATTCCCATGGCTAATCAGGAAGCGATATCGGTGGCTAGAGCGTTAGTCGAAAATGTAATTGTGAGGTACGGGGCCCCGTTGCAAATACTTACCGACCAGGGAACGAATTTTGATGGGAATCTTTTCCGGGAGCTCTGTAAAATATTGGGCATTGATAAGGTCAGAACCTCTGCTTACCACCCAAGCGGAAATGGGATGATCGAAAGGTTTCACAAAACTTTAAACGCCATGTTGGGGAAAGTTATATGCAGCCATCAAAGGGATTGGGACGACGTCTTGCCCCATGTCCTTGCCGCCTACCGGGCGTCGCTGCATGAAACGACGGGCTACAGTCCGAATTTCCTCATGTTCGGACGTGAGACAAGAGCGCCTTTGGATCTTGTCTATGGTCGACCTCCGGACGCCCTTCGAACTGATGCTACGTATGTGAGCTACGTTCAGGAGCTTGCTGAACGTATGGACAGCGCGTACCAACTGGTCCGCGAACAGTTGAAAGTCACGGCGGAACGACGTCGCCATACTTACGACCTTCGAGTTCGTCCTGCACAGTTCAAGCCTGGAGACCGTGTTTTATATTTCACACCGCGTCGTCATCGAGGTCGCACTCCGAAATGGACCCGTATGTTCACGGGACCTTTTACTGTGGTGGAGCAGCGGGGAGTTGTAAATTACGTCATCCGGAAGACGGCCAATTCCCGACCGTTTACCGTGCACGTAGACAAGCTAAAGTTATGCTTTAGTGAAGAAGAATCAAGGAAAGAGGATTCACCGGACGAGCAACCTATGAGCGAAGAGACCGACAGCGGCCGGCCACGGCGTGAGATCCGTCGGCCTGCACGTTTTCTACAGTAAAGTGGATAGTGCCGGATGCGCGGGCATTGTGGTCTTGCCTGGACGTCCGAGATAGTGTTCTTTAGTGCCAGTTGAATTACTGTGACGATTCTGATCGGATTATTTCTTTATTGCAGACGGCTGGACGTGAAATCCTAGTCTAACGAGTTAGAGTCCTTGTCATGTATCCGATCTTCAACTACCGCCAGCCTATTCTTGGTCGTAGTGTGGAATTGTCAGAAAGAAATTATACGGCTGCACCTATTTTCTGGAACGGCCGAGCGAGTATCGTCGGAACGACCATCGCCCCTCCTGGATGGTCGATCGGTCGTGGTGTGCAAGGACACGTTGGTTATATACCTGAACGGAGTTTGTTGATGGAAAGTGAGAGCGAGGCAGGTAATCGACTGTTTCGTGTTCCTCCGACCCCAGCTAATAGTCCAGCATCATCGGATTCTACGGACTCGGAAGCCTCGACTGTGATATTCTCGCCAATGTTGAAGGACGATCAGAATGATGTAACGGCGGCGGTGATTAACGAGTTGGGCCGTCTAAAAACTGCCAGGGGATTTCCGAAGGATTTGCCGGACTCCTACCTGTGTCACCTCTGCTTCCAGAAGGGTCATCGTATACAGGAGTGTGCACTAGCTCGACCAAGGGATGAAGCAATTACTCCATATCAAGGAAAGAAAAGATGCTTTGGGGAGTATAGTTGTCTTCGATGCCGAAGAGAGTGGTTTTCGCAAAACAGTTGGGCTAATGCGGGACAAGACTGCCTTGGATGCGGAATGACTGTGTATCCACATAAGCAACGTCTTCGGTCGAGGAGCAAGAGTCAAGATGCCTGTGGGATCAACCGAACTCATAGACAGCAATTGTGTGGAAGATGCAAGGAGCTTGGAGACTGTTGCTTCCTAGAGACCGCATAGAATGGATGCCTGTGTTGCTTCCGTGACTGACTCTATCACGGAACGGTGATTTCTTGATGAACTTGATATTGATGTCGTTACTTAGTGATAAGTTGTGGTAAAGTTGTGTAGGATTAGTTGTCATTACTGTGAGAATTGGCATTGAGCTAACGATGATTTGTGATTTTGTGGTTTAGTTAATCTGCCATGATGGATGATGTAGGTTACGTGGAGGAAAGCGACCTGTCAGAACAGTGGCTTCTGGACTCTGATATTGTCGCCGAGATTATGGAGTTATTGGATGGTGACGTGAATGCATTAGAATCGCCCATACCACCTGATTTAGACGACCTTGAGATGTCGTCGCTCTTCTTTTATGGTTCTGGAACGGTCAGTCCTCCGGTTCCAGGTGTTTTAGAGTCTTCACCAAGCATGAATAATTCAGCTGTGGAAATGATACCTGTTCATGTATTGGAAATAATGCCAATACCTTTTAGTGGTTTTACGGCTGTTTGGTGGCCATATTCTTGGGGCATTTGTCCCTTTGGGTTATGTCTTGGTCACGTGAATGAGTCTGGCTTAATGCATGAATGATTTTGACATTTTCTGACTGTGTTTTGGAAACGCATTGAATTTTAGTTAAGAGTGATAAGATTGCTGATTTGGTTCTAGACTGATTTCTTGGTTGCGTATTTTTGCGGAAAGTATGCGATTATTTTGAGGGACAACATTGCGCTATACAAATGAAAGTTTCTCATGTGTTGTGATGGTGATGTGACATTGGGGACTGAAGAATTATGACTGTTAGGTGCAATAGTGATTGAAGAAGATTTTAGTTTTCATCAGGTGTAGTTAAGCTGATGTTTTAAAGTAGATGTCCTTCTTACAGGTTTGAACTGTGAACTTTAGTCGCGTACAGTTAAGGTTGTGTATTATTGTAGATAAGATTTCTTTTGTGGCCCAGATGTTGGTCAGAGGGTGGGGTCACCCTCTCAGCCTGGCCCGTGGAGAGTGTGGCGAAATTCGCCAGGTTTCAATTATGACGTCATGATGGTAAGCTTAATAGATTGGGTCGTTGAGTGCATTAGACACCCGTGCCTCACCAGGGCACCCATGCCTCACCAGGGCACCCGTGCCTCACCAGGGCACCCATGCCTCACCAGGGCACCCATGCCTCACCAGGGCACCCGTGCCTCACTAGGGCACCCTTAGAAAGGTATATAAGGCACCCAGCTTTTCATGTAAAAGTTCTCGTTCTTTTCGTTGCCTAGAGGAGACGTACGTGTGTAGAAGGAGAAGTTCTTTGGTTTTTATTTGTCTAGAGGAGGCGTACGTGTGTAGAAGCAAGTTATCTCGGTTTTCGTTGTCTGGAGAAGACGTACGCGTGTGTAGAGAATAGTTTTCTCTTGGTTTTCATCGGTCTTAAGGATATAATAAGATCGTCGGTTTCTCATTGGATTAATACGAGAAGTCATCTAGTATAACAAAAGTGTTCTGTTATTTCGATTCAATATCGTGGATTACTTGGATTACACTGTGAATTATATTACGAGAAAGTGCCTCGTGGTTCTTTTGCCAAAGGGTATGTACACGGAGTTTCTGTGGATGATTTGTCATAAGAAATCGTTAATTTGTCTTCGTCTGTGTTCATTGGTAGTTGATCAGTGGCCGTAAGTCCCCCGTTGACAGCGAGGGCCGAACCCCGGACATAGATAAATAAACTTAGTGCGTTCAGACCATCACCTCAAGGGAGAGATAGAGATACGGCGGACGGTCCATCCTGGTGAACGAGATAACGCGAGTGAACCGCCACACTGCCAACCTAAGTAAGGTGATAGGGAAGAACACCTACGACGCACTAAGGCGGTGAAAGGTTCGTTTCCGCCACAATAAACATGTGAAATTAAATAAATGTAAGAAAATTAAGTAACAACAAAGAAAGGGTATAATATATATAATTGAAATTGATACCTGATGTTATTGATTAGGTCGATCCTTGGGGGAAAGGCTACATTTACTCTTGGCACAGAGCGCCATTATACCTTGCTAGATTCGTGCGAATGATAATGGATATAAATCAACAGACAGTGAAAAGACCCGAGAAAAAGAAAGGGCAATCGGACGATCGAGGAAAAGCCTCCGCAATGCTCTTCATAAACTTGGCGCTTAATGTGACATTCGTGTGTGTCCAAACTCTTCTAACTCACTGGAAGAAAATGTAGTGTTGTTAGCAGCGATGAAGCGTAGAAGGAGATGAGAAAGAAAGGAGATTATACCCACTCTTTGGCAAACAGTTGCGTTAAGAAGCCGGATGGATGTGTATTCAACATTGCGCCAAACAGGGCGTCAGAATCCTTATATATTGACAGAATAACAAAATGAGCCAATAACTGAGGTGAAAATCAGTTGACTGAATGCTGAATACTTTTAGTTTTAAAAACTTTGGATTTAGTATGTAATTTGTTTTTTATATACCCTGTGGTCAAATAAAGCATTTGAAAAAGACGATGACGGAGATATTTGTTGAAACAGTGATGATGAAAATACATGATGCGACTACTAACACAAAAGGAAGTCGAACAATCCCTTAAACCCTGCCGTAGGATAACCATTTAGCATAACTATGAGAGTGCGTCGTTTTAACTGACCAAGGTGTATTCGATTAGTCTATAGCTGCAGTGATAGACCACGTCCCTGGCCAATTTTTTCACCGTAATACAACCAAACTATGACAGGATATCTGTTTAAAGGACCAAAGTATATCTGATCAGCGTGTATACGGTTACATAGCCAATTATAAGAGTGCATCGTTATAACGAACCATAAAGGACCACGGTGTATCCGATCAACGCAGGTCCGGTCAATGCTTAAGGTCTTACAGTCCACCCATGGCATGAGGGACAATTAAATTCAGACTGTTTTCTCGATGCTGCTGAGTGGAACCAAGGGATGTACGGGATCAAGATGAAAGCAGCCGATATGACCTTTAATATAGGAAGCAGATAATTACATTGACCCTGATCCACTGTCCACCACTTGCAAATGAAATTTCTTCATCTCCGTTTCAATCTCTCTCCATCTATCTGTCTATCTATCTATCTATCTATCTATCTATCTATCTATCTATCTATCTATCTATCTATCTGTCTGTCTGTCTGTCTGTCTGTCTGTCTGTCTGTCTGTCTGTCTGTCTGTCTGTCTGTCTGTCTGTCTGTCTGTCTGTCTATCTATCTATCCATCTATCTATCTATCTATCCATCCTTACATCAATTCATCCATCCATCCTTACATCAATCCAATCCATCCACTCATCCATTTATCCATCCATCCTTCCATCCATCCATCCATAAATCCATTCATCCATCTATCTACCCATCTATCTATCTATCTATCTATCTATCTATCTATCTATCTATCTATCTATCTATCTATCTATCTATCTATCTATCTATCTATCTATCTATCTATCTATCTATATATCTATCTATCTATCTGTCTGTCTGTCTGTCTGTCTGTCTGTCTGTCTGTCTGTCTGTCTATCTATCTATCTATCTATCTATCTATCTATCTATCTATCTATCTATCTATCTATCTGTCTATCTATCTATCTATCTTTCTATTTATCTATCTTTCTATCTATGTTTATGTCTGTCTCTCTGTCTGTCTATCTCGGTCTGTCTGCCTCTCTATGTCCGCCTTTTGCTCGGTTTTTGTCTCTGTCTCTCTGTGTACTCTCTGAGTATCTTTGACCTACTTCATATAATTTCCCTCGCTCTTTCTCTCTTTCTCCCTCTCTTTCTCTCTCTCGGTCTCTCAGGAAATTCTTTTCATCCCTGTAGTCCTGTGATGTCGATTATGATGACGAGGACGGCAGAGATAACGACAAAGAAAAGTTGGATGGAGAGAAGACAAAAGGCGACCAGTGGTCGCAGGTCGTACAAATTAAGGACACTGGAGCGGATGTAAGGATTGAAGTGGATACGAATTCCATGCGGCTAAGAAATTAATGCACACAGTTACACTCATGCACACTCACACACACTAACACACACAAACACACACACACTTACACTAACACACATACACACGCGCACACACACAAACAAACACCAACACGCACAAAAACACGCACAAACAAACACACGCTAACACACACAAGCACACACACACACAGACACACGCACGTACAATCGCGCATACGCAAACACAGTCTCTCTTGTTTTGCTCTCAGCTCTGGATGTATGTATGAGTGTTGGGCTCCGAGTGTCTGCGGGTGTTCGCAAATGGTGACCCTTCTACTTACTGAACACTGAACACCGTTCGGGTATTTGAAAAACTTTTTGTTCTTTGTGACTCAAACGTCAGATACTTTGTCTTATAGGCATCGCTCTTATGCTGTACTTTAATGGCGCTATATTAAGTGTCCACATACATACATACATACATACATACATATATATACATACATACACACATACATACATAGAAAGTACATACGTATAATATACATATAGAGATACATACATACGTGCATTCATGCATATATGCAGACATACATACAAACACACATACATACATACAGACACAGACATATATACATACATACTTACATGCGTGCATACATACATGCATATATACATACAGACTACATACATACAAACATACATACATACGTGCATACATGCATGCAAACCTACATGCGCATATGCATTCATACAATATACAGATATACACACATAAATACATGCATAAATACATACATTCACATATGCCGACATACATACAAACATACAAACATACACATGCATGCATATACACACACAATATATACATGCGTTCATACACACATGCATACGTAGGGCCTAAATACACGCATGCAAAATACATATACAACTTCGTGACCTTAGAATTACACGGTTGTAACTAACATTTTTGTCAAATCGGAGATTTCAATGTGACGGAGTTCTAACTGCACCCCTTTACCATAGTAATAGACGCTTGTACTGAATTGGATTCATATTGACCAGTATTTGACAGAATTACAAAGTTCTAAGTACGAAAATAAATTTCTGCCAGTATTACAAGGTTCTAAGTACAGAGCCAATAGGCGTCTGCAATTTTCACACGTGACCTATAGATAAACAGGCTTGTAGTTCTATGTTTACTCTAATTATAAGAAGTAACGAAGATGGCGGACCGAGACGATAAGCGAAATATCGTGAGTGTGAGAAATCGACATAAAACTATTAAATATAAAGATATAGCTGGGATGCTGGAGGGGTTAAGTGACGATGGGCATTTGACGGAGGAAGGATCGGAATCCGGCGACGACCCAACGTACGACCCACGTATGGATCTGGCTAATGTTTGCGACAAGGACATCGCTGTGACAGTCGGGTAAGATTATTACTGTCGTTGGAGTCTCCCATAATATCTTCCCTCATGCGTCCCTGGTTGTCCGATTTGTCCCAAATTTGGTCAGAACGTATAGCTTGGGCATAAAAAATCTTTGGCCAAGAGTTTCAAAACTGTAGGACTTAAACTTTTACTATTTAGAAATAAAGAGTGTGAAATTGTGAAAAAATGAGTAGGCTAGAATATTCTATTCTATATTGCATTCTCACATCAAATAATTGTTTAGTTTCTTAGCATTATTTCAGTGATTTTGCTATTTTCAAACAATCTATAATCTCCACTGATAATTTGTAATTCATAATATTACGACTGCAGGCACGCGAGACACTACGTTAAATATAATAATACGTCGGCCTATTAATTATTTTCATGATCTTTTTAATTGCTTGCTGTGCACAGGATGGATACCAGAAAACGGAAAAGAAATCCTACAGAGGCTAACATAACATCAAGGAACGACGACACGACTACAGTAGCTGCGACAACGCTTACCGTAGCTGAATCGAGCAACAAACAGAGTGTCAGAAAACGGAAAAGAAATCCTACAGAGGCTAACACAACATCAAGGAACGACAACACGACTACAGTTACTGTAGCTGCGACAACGGTTACCGTAGCTGAATCGAGCAACAAACAGAGTGTCAGAAAACGGAAAAGAAATCCTACAGAATGGAAAGCTAACAAGCGTAAAAGCCTCTGTCAGGCTGGAAAAGAATACTTAAGTCGTAGAGGGAAGTTAGTTCCAGCAAAAACTGTGGGAAAAAGTAAAAATAAAAGTAACTGTAACAGTAAGAGTTGTCTGACAAAGTGTCGTTTCTTTTGTGAGAAAAAGATTAGCGAGTCAGAGAGGGAATCAATTTTTAATCGTTATTACAAATTACAGCAGACAGAGAAGTACCAGTTTTATGGAAAGACGACGGAAAGATTCGAAAAGACTCGATGTACTGTGACGAAAGGACCTGGTGAAGGAAAAGATTCTAGGAGACGATACACATTCCAATACTACCTAGACATTGGAAATGATAGACATCGTGTATGTAAAGACTACTATCTTGGTACATTGGCCATCAGTCAGAAACCTATATACAATTTTCACAACAACAAGAAAGATCCAGTAACTGGAGTACCATCTCCAGACAAGCGTGGGAAACATACTAAGAAAGTGATATCAACTCAGCAAAAGATAAAAGTAAGAAATCACATCGAATCCTTTCCAGCAGTTGAATCGCACTACACTCGTTCATCTTCAAAGAAGCAGTATCTAGAGGCTAATTTAAGCATATCGAAAATGTATCAGTTGTACCTTGAGTCTTTAGAGGTAGATGAGGTACCGGTCAAAGAATCGTACTATAGATATATGTTTGTAACAGAGTTTAACCTAGACTTTCATATGCCAAAGTCAGATAGGTGTGATTTGTGTGAAGAATTTAAAGTACTGAAATTGAACAGGGAAGTCATTGGAACTGAAATTAGTGTCAAATATGATAGGCACATTGCACAGAAGGATGCAATGCGTGAAGAGCGTAAGGCTGACAAGCAGTCTAAGAAAATGGTAGTTTGTTTTGATCTGGAGAATGTTATCACCTTGCCTAAGGCAGGAACTAGTAATTTCTTTTACAAAAGGAAATTGAATTTGTACAATTTAACTGCTCACGCTTCTTCTGGTCAGGGCTATTGTGCTATTTGGCCAGAAACACTTTCTGGTAGGGCAGGTATTGATATAGCAAGTGCCATAGTCAAAATTCTCACAGCAGTCGTGCGTGATCACCCAGATATTTCTGAAATTATTACATGGAGTGATAGCTGTGTGCCTCAGAATCGCAACTCCATCATGGCTTATGCTATGGGAGACTTTTTGCAAAGACATAGTCACGTTACAAGTTTAACAATGAAGTATTCTGTTCCAGGACATTCATGTATTCAAGAAGTAGATAACATGCATAGCCAGATTGAGAAGGCTATGCAAGTTGCCGAATTTTTTTCTCCAGTGTCTTTTCTGAGAGTTCTATTAAATGTTAATCGAAGTAAACCGTTTAAAGTTATTCAAATGAAGAACAATGACTTTAAACAATACAATGTACCAGCAAAATTCTTGGAATACCAAAAGATTCCTTTCAGTAAAGTAGTTGGGCTGAGGCTTACTAAGGTTGAACATGAAGTTTCATACAGAACTTCATGGTCCGAGCCATGGATAATTGAAAATATTAGATATGTGAGCAAGAGCCGGAAAGGAAGCAAAAAAGATGGACAAGTCTTAGATAAAGGCTTAAATACTTTGAAAGTGAGTAAGTTTGTGTGCAAAATAACTGCAGAGAAGAAGAAGGATTTAGCTAGTATGCTGAAGTGGCTACCACTTGAAGACAGGCAGTTTTATGAAAAGACTGTGTTATTAAAGTGAATATCATAAATATATTATTATTAATGAGTAGCTTTAATTTTGTGTTTAGGACGAAGACAGACTTAGTCTAGACTAAGACTTAGTGTCTAACCCGTGTTAACACGGATATAACTTCATGATAGACGTTAAAACGAAGTTATTTCTTATTTTATATACATATTGTATTGTGAAATGATGGCAAATATCATTGTTTTAAATGTCAATTTGTGTTGTCCTTAATGTTTTGTAGCTCCAGCCAAAGCACTTTAGTTAGAACCTTGTAGTCCTTTACTATATTTCCAGCTTCAGAATAACAAGGGTCTAACTAATTTTATAGTGTAGTTATTTACATAAAACTATGATACACTATAGTTTATAAAGTATGCTAAATGATGCAGTATTGTGATACTTTTGCTTTGTTAAGATTTCGAGAAAAAGTAGCTGCTAATTTCATGCTAAAGTACTTTTAAACTTTCAACACGAATTATCTCCATAAACACTTCTATGCACATAGAACCGTGTAATTCTAAGGTCACGACTTGCTCTGGGTATCTCTTTTCGCCCAGGCAGCTCTTCGTGCGTTTCTTTATTTGTCCGCACAGACTGATGTTTACTAAGATTATCTGCTGTCTGGATGGACAGAGGGAGGCCTTTTACTTTCACCTTGGCTCGTGTAGCCCACCATCAGGGACAGGCATACATTAATGAGGATAATGCGATAGCTCTGGCTATATCATGCAGTGTTGTCGACAGAAAGCTATATGATCGACGGACTCCCGGATTATAGAGTCGGCCTCTTCAAGGTAACTTTGGAAGACTTTTCATTTGAAGAAATAATCTGACGCATCGGTGGATAGGTAGTCATCTACCTCCATTTGAGTGGGAAATGTGAAAGTTTGTGTTTGAAATCAACTTCAGGCAGAGGGATGTTGATGATACTATGACATCCTGCACTTTGGGATTGATTCAAAATGTCCTATTTGATAACCTTCTTGGTTAAAATTATAAACAAACGATTAAAATTGTCTTCTCAGCCGTAGCCAAATGCCTTCGTTAGGGTGCGGTCACAAGTATTAACCTCAAAGCAGTGTCGAAATAAAGTAGTTCCGTAAAAATAACAGCAACAGGAAGCAGGAAACGGTGGCTCTCTTAGAGGCCTACGTTTTGTGACCTTCGTTGAGCAATGAGCATTTCATCACGAAAATACTCCAGTTTAAAATCGCCTAGCCATAATTTAACTACGGACAGACTGTTGTAGGCTACTTCATAAAACAACATCACGCTAAATGGTAATTGGTTGTTTTGGTGAACAGAAAGCACAATATTTCAGCATCTTAATGCTTTTACTTTTTTCTTATGTAGGCCATTAACAATGCGCCTAAAATACCTTAGGCTTGCTTGCGTCGGAGGCAGTGCACGCAGACCTGCTGAGATGCACAACCTGGTTTCACCGAAGTGAGTGGATATTGCAGTCTCTGCAGGTCTGACTTCGACTAATTATTTGAAAATAATTGAAAATGAAAATAGCTTATCTAGAAATATAGCACACACCCGCCCTCATGTACAGACGCTAAGAAAATTGGAGTCGCAAACACTTCGTACCTACGAATCCCTCTCAGGCATGCCCAATGTACTTCACTTCTTCTCTCCTACTCTGGTGCCTGAATCTAGGACTCTAAAACCCATGAAATCGGAAGACACGCTGTGGGAAATAAGTAATCCGAAAGAAGTTGGACTTTCTTCCTGACATAAACGAACTCAGAGAATTTGCATAGCGAACAGAACAGAGAAAGAGACCGCAAACTCAGCACTGTTCTGGTTCTGGTTACATCAAGGGCATTCAATGGGAGAATCTAATCCAATGACTTCTATATCGCCTTTATAAACCCAGTATCGTTCTGGTTCTGGTTACATCAATGGCATTCAATGGGAGAATCTAATCCAATGACTTTCTATAGCGCCTTTATAAACCCAGCACCTGTTCTGGTTCTGGTTACATCAAGTGCATTCAATGGGAGAATCTAATCCAATGACTTTCTATAGCGCCTTTATAAACCCAGCACCTGTTCTGGTTCTGGTTACATCAAGTGCATTCAATGGGAGAATAGAATCAAATGATTTCTATATCGCCTTTATAAACCCAGCATCGTTCTGGTTCTGGTTACATCAAGTGCATTCAATGGGAGAATAGAATCAAATGATTTCTATATCGCCTTTATAAACCCAGCACCTGTTCTGGTTCTGGTTACATCAAGTGCATTCAATGGGAGAATAGAATCAAATGATTTCTATAGCGCCTTTATAAACCCAGCATCGTTCTGGTTCTGGTTACATCAATGGCATTCAATGGGAGAATCTAATCCAATGCCTTCTATAGCGCCTTTATAAACCCAGCATCGTTCTGGTTCTGATTACATCAATGGCATTCAATGGGAGAATCTAATCCAATGACTTCTATAGCGCCTTTATAAACTCAGCATCGTTCTGGTTCTGGTTGCATCAAGGACATTCAATGGGAGAATCTAATCCAGTGACTTCTATAGCGCCTTTATAAACCCAGCATCGTTCTGGTTCTGGTTACATCAAGGACATTCAATGGGAGAATCTAATCCAATGACTTCTATAGCGCCTTTATAAACCCAGCATCGTTCTGGTTCTGGTTACATCAAGGACATTCAATGGGAGAATCTAATCCAATGACTTCTATAGCGCCTTTATAAACCCAGCATCGTTCTGGTTCTGGTTACATCAAGGACATTCAATGGGAGAATCTAATCCTATGACTTCTATAGCGCCTTTATAAACCCAGCATCGTTCTGGTTCTGGTTACATCAAGGGCATTCAATGGGAGAATCTAATCCAATGACTTCTATAGCGCCTTTATAAACCCAGCATCGTTCTGGTTCTGGTCACATCAAAGGTATTCAATGGGAGAATCTAATCCAATGACTTCTATAGCGCCTTTATAAACCCAGCATCGTTCTGGTTCTGGTTACATCAAGTGCATTCAATGGGAGAATCTAATCCAATGACTTTCTATAGCGCCTTTATAAACCCAGCATCGTTCTGGTTCTGGTTACATCAAGGGCATTCAATGGGAGAATCACATCCAATGATTTCTATAGCGCCTTTATAAACCCATCATCGTTCTGGTTTGGTTACATCAAGTGCATTCAATGGGAGAATCTAATCCAATGACTTCTATAGCGCCTTTATAAACCCAGCATCGTTCTGGTTCTGGTTACATCAAGTGCATTCAATGGGAGAATCTAATCCAATGACTTCTATACCGCCTTTATAAACTCAGCATCGTTCTGGTTCTGGTCACATCAAAGGCATTCAATGGGAGAATCTAATCCAATGACTTCTATAGCGCCTTTATAAACCCAGCATCGTTCTGGTTCTGGTTACATCAATGGCATTCAATGGGAGAATCTAATCCAATGACTTCTATAGCGCCTTTATAAACCCAGCAATTGTTCTGGTTCTGGTCACATCAAGGACATTCAATGGGAGAATCTAATCCAATGACTTCTATAGCGCCTTTATAAACCCAGCATCGTTCTGGTTCTGGTTACATGAAGGGCATTCAATGGGAGAATCTAATCCAATGACTTCTATACCGCCTTTATAAACCCAGCATCGTTCTGGTTCTGGTCACATCAAAGGCATTCAATGGGAGAATCTAATCCAATGACTTTCTATAGCGCCTTTATAAACCCAGCACCTGTTCTGGTTCTGGTTACATCAAGGACATTCAATGGGAGAATCTAATCCTATGACTTCTATAGCGCCTTTATAAACCCAGCATCGTTCTGGTTCTGGTTACATCAAGGGCATTCAATGGGAGAATCTAATCCAATGACTTCTATACCGCCTTTATAAACCCAGCATCGTTCTGGTTCTGGTCACATCAAAGGCATTCAATGGGAGAATCTAATCCAATGACTTTCTATAGCGCCTTTATAAACCCAGCACCTGTTCTGGTTCTGGTTACATCAAGGGCATTCAATGGGAGAATCTAATCCAATGACTTCTATAGCGCCTTTATAAACCCAGCATCGTTCTGGTTCTGGTTACATCAAGTGCATTCAATGGGAGAATCTAATCCAATGACTTCTATAGCGCCTTTATAAACCCAGCAATTGTTCTGGTTCTGGTCACATCAAGGACATTCAATGGGAGAATCTAATCCAATGACTTCTATAGCGCCTTTATAAACCCAGCATCGTTCTGGTTCTGGTTACATCAAGTGCATTCAATGGGAGAATCTAATCCAATGACTTCTATAGCGCCTTTATAAACCCAGCAATTGTTCTGGTTCTGGTCACATCAAGGACATTCAATGGGAGAATCTAATCCAATGACTTCTATAGCGCCTTTATAAACCCAGCAATTGTTCTGGTTCTGGTTACATCAAGGGCATTCAATGGGAGAATCTAATCCAATGACTTCTATAGCGCCTTTATAAACTCAGCATCGTTCTGGTTCTGGTTACATCAAGGACATTCAATGGGAGAATCTAATCCAATGACTTCTATAGCGCCTTTATAAACCCAGCATCGTTCTGGTTCTGGTTACATCAAGGACATTCAATGGGAGAATCTAATCCAATGACTTCTATAGCGCCTTTATAAACTCAGCATCGTTCTGGTTCTGGTTACATCAAGGGCATTCAATGGGAGAATCTAATCCAATGACTTCTATAGCGCCTTTATAAACCCAGCATCGTTCTGGTTCTGGTTACATCAAGGACATTCAATGGGAGAATCTAATCCAATGACTTCTATAGCGCCTTTATAAACCCAGCAATTGTTCTGGTTCTGGTTACATCAAGGGCATTCAATGGGAGAATCTAATCCAATGACTTCTATAGCGCCTTTATAAACTCAGCATCGTTCTGGTTCTGGTTACATCAAGGACATTCAATGGGAGAATCTAATCCAATGACTTCTATAGCGCCTTTATAAACCCAGCATCGTTCTGGTTCTGGTTACATCAAGGACATTCAATGGGAGAATCTAATCCAATGACTTCTATAGCGCCTTTATAAACTCAGCATCGTTCTGGTTCTGGTTACATCAAGGACATTCAATGGGAGAATCTAATCCAATGACTTCTATAGCGCCTTTATAAACCCAGCAATTGTTCTGGTTCTGGTCACATCAAGGACATTCAATGGGAGAATCTAATCCAATGACTTCTATAGCGCCTTTATAAACCCAGCAATTGTTCTGGTTCTGGTTACATCAAGGGCATTCAATGGGAGAATCTAATCCAATGACTTCTATAGCGCCTTTATAAACTCAGCATCGTTCTGGTTCTGGTTACATCAAGGACATTCAATGGGAGAATCTAATCCAATGACTTCTATAGCGCCTTTATAAACCCAGCATCGTTCTGGTTCTGGTTACATCAAGGACATTCAATGGGAGAATCTAATCCAATGACTTCTATAGCGCCTTTATAAACTCAGCATCGTTCTGGTTCTGGTTACATCAAGGACATTCAATGGGAGAATCTAATCCAATGACTTCTATAGCGCCTTTATAAACCCAGCAATTGTTCTGGTTCTGGTCACATCAAGGACATTCAATGGGAGAATCTAATCCAATGACTTCTATAGCGCCTTTATAAACTCAGCATCGTTCTGGTTCTGGTTACATCAAGGACATTCAATGGGAGAATCTAATCCAATGACTTCTATAGCGCCTTTATAAACCCAGCATCGTTCTGGTTCTGGTTACATCAAGGACATTCAATGGGAGAATCTAATCCAATGACTTCTATAGCGCCTTTATAAACTCAGCATCGTTCTGGTTCTGGTTACATCAAGGACATTCAATGGGAGAATCTAATCCAATGACTTCTATAGCGCCTTTATAAACCCAGCAATTGTTCTGGTTCTGGTCACATCAAGGACATTCAATGGGAGAATCTCATCCAATGACTTCTATAGCGCCTTTATAAACCCAGCAATTGTTCTGGTTCTGGTTACATCAATGGCATTCAATGGGAGAATCTAATCCAATGACTTCTATAGCGCCTTTATAAACTCAGCATCGTTCTGGTTCTGGTTACATCAAGGGCATTCAATGGGAGAATCTAATCCAGTGACTTCTATAGCGCCTTTATAAACCCAGCATCGTTCTGGTTCTGGTTACATCAAGGACATTCAATGGGAGAATCTAATCCAATGACTTCTATAGCGCCTTTATAAACCCAGCATCGTTCTGGTTCTGGTTACATCAAGGACATTCAATGGGAGAATCTAATCCAATGACTTCTATAGCGCCTTTATAAACCCAGCATCGTTCTGGTTCTGGTTACATCAAGGGCATTCAATGGGAGAATCTAATCCAATGACTTCTATAACGCCTTTATAAACCCAGCATCGTTCTGGTTCTGGTTACATCAAGGACATTCAATGGGAGAATCTAATCCAATGACTTCTATAGCGCCTTTATAAACTCAGCATCGTTCTGGTTCTGGTTACATCAAGGACATTCAATGGGAGAATCTAATCCAATGACTTCTATAGCGCCTTTATAAACCCAGCAATTGTTCTGGTTCTGGTCACATCAAGGACATTCAATGGGAGAATCTCATCCAATGACTTCTATAGCGCCTTTATAAACCCAGCAATTGTTCTGGTTCTGGTTACATCAATGGCATTCAATGGGAGAATCTAATCCAATGACTTCTATAGCGCCTTTATAAACTCAGCATCGTTCTGGTTCTGGTTACATCAAGGGCATTCAATGGGAGAATCTAATCCAGTGACTTCTATAGCGCCTTTATAAACCCAGCATCGTTCTGGTTCTGGTTACATCAAGGACATTCAATGGGAGAATCTAATCCAATGACTTCTATAGCGCCTTTATAAACCCAGCATCGTTCTGGTTCTGGTTACATCAAGGACATTCAATGGGAGAATCTAATCCAATGACTTCTATAGCGCCTTTATAAACTCAGCATCGTTCTGGTTCTGGTTACATCAAGGACATTCAATGGGAGAATCTAATCCAATGACTTCTATAGCGCCTTTATAAACCCAGCAATTGTTCTGGTTCTGGTCACATCAAGGACATTCAATGGGAGAATCTCATCCAATGACTTCTATAGCGCCTTTATAAACCCAGCAATTGTTCTGGTTCTGGTTACATCAATGGCATTCAATGGGAGAATCTAATCCAATGACTTCTATAGCGCCTTTATAAACTCAGCATCGTTCTGGTTCTGGTTACATCAAGGGCATTCAATGGGAGAATCTAATCCAGTGACTTCTATAGCGCCTTTATAAACCCAGCATCGTTCTGGTTCTGGTTACATCAAGGACATTCAATGGGAGAATCTAATCCAATGACTTCTATAGCGCCTTTATAAACCCAGCATCGTTCTGGTTCTGGTTACATCAAGGACATTCAATGGGAGAATCTAATCCAATGACTTCTATAGCGCCTTTATAAACCCAGCATCGTTCTGGTTCTGGTTACATCAAGGGCATTCAATGGGAGAATCTAATCCAATGACTTCTATAACGCCTTTATAAACCCAGCATCGTTCTGGTTCTGGTTACATCAAGGACATTCAATGGGAGAATCTAATCCAATGACTTCTATAGCGCCTTTATAAACCCAGCATTGTTCTGGTTCTGGTTACATCAAGGGCATTCAATGGGAGAATCTAATCCAATGACTTCTATAGCGCCTTTATAAACCCAGCATCGTTCTGGTTCTGGTTACATCAAGGGCATTCAATGGGAGAATCTAATCCAATGACTTCTATAGCGCCTTTATAAACCCAGCATCGTTCTGGTTCTGGTTACATCAAGGACATTCAATGGGAGAATCTAATCCAATGACTTCTATAACGCCTTTATAAACCCAGCATCGTTCTGGTTCTGGTTACATCAAGGGCATTCAATGGGAGAATCTAATCCAATGACTTCTATAACGCCTTTATAAACCCAGCATCGTTCTGGTTCTGGTTACATCAAGGGCATTCAATGGAAGAATCTAATCAATGACTTCTATAGCGCCTTTATAAACCCAGCACCGTTCTGGTTCTGGTTACATCAAGGACATTCAATGGGAGAATCTAATCCAATGACTTCTATAGCGCCTTTATAAACCCAGCATCGTTCTGGTTCTGGTTACATCAAGGACATTCAATGGGAGAATCTAATCCAATGACTTCTATAGCGCCTTTATAAACCCAGCATCGTTCTGGTTCTGGTTACATGAAGGGCATTCAATGGGAGAATCTAATCCAATGACTTCTATAGCGCCTTTATAAACCCAGCATCGTTCTGGTTCTGGTTACATCAATGGCATTCAATGGGAGAATCTAATCCAATGACTTCTATAGCGCCTTTATAAACCAAGCATCGTTCTGGTTCTGGTTACATCAATGGCATTCAATGGGAGAATCTAATCCAATGACTTCTATAGCGCCTTTATAAACCCAGCATCGTTCTGGTTCTGGTTACATGAAGGGCATTCAATGGGAGAATCTAATCCAATGACTTCTATAGCGCCTTTATAAACCCAGCATCGTTCTGGTTTTGGTTACATCAAGGACATTCAATGGGAGAATCTAATCCAATGACTTCTATAGCGCCTTTATAAACCCAGCATCGTTCTGGTTCTGGTTACATCAATGGCATTCAATGGGAGAATCTAATCCAATGACTTCTATAGCGCCTTTATAAACCAAGCATCGTTCTGGTTCTGGTTATATCAAGGGCATTCAATGAGAGAATCTAATCCAATGACTTCTATGGCGCCTTTATAAACCCAGCATCGTTCTGGTTCTGGTTACATCAATGGCATTCGATGGGAGAATCTAAACTAATGACTTCTATAGCGCCTTTATAAACCCAGCACTGGTCTGGTTCTGGTTACATCAAGGACATTCAATGGGAGAATCTAATCCAATGACTTCTATAGCTCCTTTATAAACCCAGCATCGTTCTGGTTCTGGTTACATCAATGGCATTCGATGGGAGAATCTAAACTAATGACTTCTATAGCGCCTTTATAAACCCAGCATCGTTCTGGTTCTGGTTACATCAAGGGCATTCAATGGGAGAATCTAATCCAATGACTTCTATAGCGCCTTTATAAACCCAGCATCGTTCTGGTTCTGGTTACATCAAGGACATTCAATGGGAGAATCTAATCCAATGACTTCTATAGCGCCTTTATAAACCCAGCATCGTTCTGGTTCTGGTTACATCAAGGACATTCAATGGGAGAATCTAATCCAATGACTTCTATAGCGCCTTTATAAACCCAGCATCGTTCTGGTTCTGGTTACATCAAGGACATTCAATGGGAGAATCTAATCCAATGACTTCTATAGCTCCTTTATAAACCCAGCATCGTTCTGGTTCTGGTTACATCAAGGGCATTCAATGGGAGAATCTAATCCAATGACTTCTATAGCGCCTTTATAAACCCAGCATCGTTCTGGTTCTGGTTACATCAAGGGCATTCAATGGGAGAATCTAATCCAATGACTTCCATAGCGCCTTTATAAACCCAGCATTGTTCTGGTTCTGGTTACATCAAGGGCATTCAATGGGAGAATCTAATCCAATGACTTCTATAGCGCCTTTATAAACCCAGCATCGTTCTGGTTCTGGTTACATCAAGGGCATTCAATGGGAGAATCTAAACTAATGACTTCTATAGCGCCTTTATAAACCCAGCACTGGTCTGGTTCTGGTTACATCAAGGACATTCAATGGGAGAATCTAATCCAATGACTTCTATAGCGCCTTTATAAACCCAGCATCGTTCTGGTTCTGGTTACATCAAGGACATTCAATGGGAGAATCTAATCCAATGACTTCTATAGCGCCTTTATAAACCCAGCATCGTTCTGGTTCTGGTTACATCAATGGCATTCGATGGGTGAATCTAATCCAATGACTTCCCTAGCGCCTTTATAAACCCAGCATCGTTCTGGTTCTGGTTACATCAAGGACATTCAATGGGAGAATCTAATCCTATGACTTCTATAGCGCCTTTATAAACCCAGCATCGTTCTGGTTCTGGTTACATCAAGGGCATTCAATGGGAGAATCTAATCCAATGACTTCTATAGCGCCTTTATAAACCCAGCATCGTTCTGGTTCTGGTTACATCAAAGGCATTCAATGGGAGAATCTAATCCAATGACTTCTATAACGCCTTTATAAACCCAGCATCGTTCTGGTTCTGGTTACATTAAGGACATTCAATGGGAGAATCTAATCCAATGACTTCTATAGCGCCTTTATAAACCCAGCATCGTTCTGGTTCTGGTTACATCAAGGGCATTCAATGGGAGAATCTAATCCAATGACTTCTATAGCGCCTTTATAAACCCAGTATCGTTCTGGTTCTGGTTACATGAAGGGCATTCAATGGGAGAATCTAATCCAATGACTTCTATAGCGCCTTTATAAACCCAGCATCGTTCTGGTTCTGGTTACATCAATGGCATTCAATGGGAGAATCTAATCCAATGACTTCTATAGCGCCTTTATAAACCCAGCATCGTTCTGGTTCTGGTTACATGAAGGGCATTCAATGGGAGAATCTAATCCAATGACTTCTATAGCGCCTTTATAAACCCAGCATCGTTCTGGTTCTGGTTACATCAAGGACATTCAATGGGAGAATCTAATCCTATGACTTCTATAGCGCCTTTATAAACCCAGCATCGTTCTGGTTCTGGTTACATCAAGGACATTCAATGGGAGAATCTAATCCTATGACTTCTATAGCGCCTTTATAAACCCAGCATCGTTCTGGTTCTGGTTACATCAAGGACATTCAATGGGTGAATCTAATCCAATGACTTCTATAGCGCCTTTATAAACCCAACACCGTTCTGGTTCTGGTTACATCAAGGGCATTCAATGGGAGAATCTAATCCTATGACTTCTATAGCGCCTTTATAAACCCAGCACTGGTCTGGTTCTGGTTACATCAAGGACATTCAATGGGAGAATCTAATCCAATGACTTCTATAGCGCCTTTATAAACCCAGCATCGTTCTGGTTCTGGTTACATCAAAGGCATTCAATGGGAGAATCTAATCCAATGACTTCTATAGCGCCTTTATAAACCCAGCACTGGTCTGGTTCTGGTTACATCAAGGACATTCAATGGGAGAATCTAATCCAATGACTTCTATAGCGATCATTCATAATGCACAAAGAATCAAGCGATGTTAAAGTCCATTGGAATTGTAATATTTGTGAGTCTAAGTGCAAGAAAATAAGAAAGATGAGTTTGATGGCTAATATGTATTTTTGTCGACTATGTAGACATGTCTTTAAAAAGATGATTGAATGGGAATAAAATGCAATACATACTACATTGTGACACGTCTTTTATATATTAGAGTACATTGTGTAGTATATATTTTATTCTTTTTTCAGTAAAATCTTGGCCAGTACAGATTGCTAAGCAGAACGTGATTCCACGAGTTGAATCAATGCCGCTTGTAATAGGCCCTAGTATATTTTTTATTAAAGATTACTTATCAATAAAGATGTTTATCATTCGTAGGGTTAGAGTCAAGAGCTTCAGGTTGCCATGAGTTAGATGGTTAGCTGAAACTAGACAGTCTGCTAAACATGTTTGGTCGAAAATTTGTGAGAGATAAAGGTGATTGATGGCACTTGATATGTGTGAAAAACTAGAATGCAGTTCTTCCCTCTGCTTCTGCTAATGACGATGATGACAGCGATAACGATGATTGTGATGAGTTCTTTAGAATGTAGAATTGTAAATGTTTTTCATTTAGGATGACGGAACAGGTGGGTAAATCGAATGAAGAAATGGCATCTGGGTTCATCGCTAGCACCTGCCAATTACTTCCAAAGTCATTTCCTCTTGTTTCTGATCACATGCATAGCGTAATAGCGTCCTGGAGCACTGCACCAACTGACTACACAATTTTGTGTGGCAGCCATGCTGAGTTCTATATCCGAACGCCGAATGTTTGCGTTGATGACGTAGATGTCTTGATCGTCAGAGTTGATGAGCTGGCCTTCAGTGGCGATTTTCCAGTGTTGCCAAGAGATATGAGTGGCCTAGCAGATACAATCAACTGTTACAATATTGTATCATACCATGGATTTCCAGGTTTTGTTCGATTAAGGAATTTCGGGGAAATGAACTATAATTGGAAATATAAAAAGTACAAATTTAAGCGTACAGCTCTTTCAGACGACTACGCGATGCTAGATATGGATTGTATTAAAAATGCGTATTATTCTATTTTATACTTCAGAAACGAGATGACAGAAACCATTAGTGGTCCAGCAATTAAACATCGAAGCGACACGTCTGATGGTCATTGTATCCCACGTGATTTCGTCCGCAGCGTGTGGTGCCCACAATGGCCTAAAGAAGCCCAAGGTTGGCTTACACGACCTAGGAATAATGGGTGGCCGACCATTGATATAATCGCCGAGGTTACACAAAATGGTTGTCATTTTGTTTTCGTTAAGCATCGTTCTTGCAGAGACGATAAACTACAGTGGAGGTTTTCATTTTCATTGGCGGAGGTAATTTTACTTCAGAGTTGGACTCAAATTCAGCAGATTGTTTACCATTTGTTGAGATTCTTCTGCAAGAGAGAATTAATACAAAAGGAGTGTCCGAAAGAGGATGAGGTTCTCTGTCCGTATCATTTAAAGACGCTGATGTTATGGACCTGTGAAGAGATGTTGCCGGAATGGTGGAATTCCTCTTCTGCTATTACGATCTGCTGTGAATTATTGAAGAAGCTTTCAGACTGGCTACAGAAGAGGCACTGCCCGAACTATTTTATTCCTGAAGCAAATTTATTTCATGAATCATCGAGCTCCACAGTCCAAGACAAGATTGAGAAACGGCTACATGAATTCCGAAATTCTGGCAATCTTTGCCATTGGTTCGTGGAAAATTACATACTGCCATTCATTCGGAGACATTTCAAGTTTAAAAGCACAATGGATGTAATGCCACATTTAGTGGATTTCATCCTGGCCTTCATTAAGTTTTGGAAGGTGACTGAATCAGAATCACTGGAACTTTATTTCTATCTCACATTCGCATATTCACATGAGCACGGTCGTATTATAATAAAAGGTGGCTTAAGTTCAGGACTGCGACAGAGTTTCGTATCAGGATATAATTTAAGATGTTTTGAATCGGAACTACAAGTGAAAGAGCTTTCAACAATTCAGAACGTCTCTAGTTTCACTTACTATGTCATCATACTGTTTATCTTGCATACAGCATATGGTTTAAGCCTCGAAGAGATTTCATGGGATAGCAGTCTCTTTGTTGAATTTGTCATTGGAATTTCGGCACAACCAAAAATTGTAAGGTCTCAGTATCATAACTTTCCGAAAGCGTACACAGCACAAAGTTGTCAGTTTCAATTTCTGCGTGCTCAGCGTCTCATGCAAAATTTAACTGGATCAAATAGTCGTCCGGAATTTCAACTACTGTCTCTCATGTCAAAAGAGTTTCTTACAAGAGCTTTAGAACACAATGGTTCTAACTGCAAAGGCATTGCTCCTGCAGCTTTGGCCTATCTGGCTGCTATCCACTTTGCCACATCAGAACACCAACTAGCAATACGCCTGTGCTTGTCAGTTCTCGCGGATAAGTCTTCCCAAGAGGATAGTGAGACACTGAATGCAGGTTGTTTGTTGTTTATTGACGATGTCGCAAGAATCGTTGGATTGTGTGTGCTTCAGAAGAAGATTACTGACAATAATATTCATTACATTGGCAGGTGTATTTATCTTGATCTCCGTCTTTCACCCAAGACCTTTGCTCATTATTTAACTGTATTATCTGCCGAAAAAGGAATATCCAAACACTCGTATTTTTATGGTGATTTGCAGGACTCAGCATTTCCAATGGACGAACATTTGAAGGCTTTAATGAAGTGCACTCTTTCGATGAAGTCAGGTTCTCATTTGAATGCAGCCAGACAGGTCGTTTATCACAGAACAGATATTTTGACAGAAATCCTGGCTACAACAATGAATCCTTTGACAGTCAGAAAAACAGTAATTGATGTTCTGATGGAATATGCTCTAGAAAATATGATCTCATTCTACAATGTGATTCGCAGCGACTTAGGCATCCAGTGCAACACAGCTGACTGCTATCGTGCTTTGTACCTTTACAAGTGTCGCCAATACGATGAAGTGCAGTGTTTGTGTGAGCGAATTCTACAAGAGCCTGATCTTCAGAACGATTTGAAGAAATTGTCATTGGCGAATGTTTTGTTATTGCCACCGCTTAACACTTTTTTCGATAGAGACGTACAGTCATTGCTTGGATTTCATTCACTCTTTTTTTATTTATCACCTTCGAATGATGCTATGGGGAAAATTGAGATAACTGCCGAGTCAACGTTTGAACACTGGTTTGCCCGATTTATATATTACTTTAAGAGGCGAGCACTGTTTTGTTTTCTTGACTACTCCATTAATAGCCACTATTTTCTTGGAAGATATTTCCTTGCAAAATATTTGCAAATCCGATGTTATATTGATTGCAATCTTCCGTATTCAAAAGCATTGACTGAATTTACTGATCAGAAAACAAATCTTCCGTTTGAACACATCATTCGCACGTTTCTTCTACGAAAGCTTCGTAACAAAAAATAATTCAAGAGTTTTATCGTATCAATGACCGGGTTGAGTTTTCGTATGAAATTTGCCTTTCGTAATATGTGATTCCGAAGAACGAGACTTACTTCTAAAGTATTGCTGCGTGACCCGGCAATCGCTGGAGAGCCAATACATAGTCTTGAAAGTTTTCGGTGTTCTAGTGTGGAGACTTGAAAACTTCTATTCAGGCGTGTCAGTGTGACTCGATTTGAAACTAGCATAATAGAAGCTGGAGATCGAAACAGTAAGACAGTTTCGTCGTAATTAAGAAGATGTCGCCTCCACCTTCTTGCTCTGGAACAAAAGGAGGAAGGCATTTGAAGAAGCGTTACAGAACCACAGGATGGCTGTCCGTCTTCTAAGACGTCTTTGGTGTCGGCTACACTTGAACTGAGAGTTGGATGTTCTAAAGACAGAACTATTGTTGGCCTTTACTCCAGATTATGTTCCTGTTCCTCCTCACTACCGTCTTCTTCAACCTCTGCTCGATAGATTGTGTACTGCAATGTGGAACTCAGGCGCCAGTGATTCTTTTATAGACAAACAACTTGAAATAAAAGCTGCTATATTTGATTGGTCTTCTATAAGACCAACGGAACTCTGAATGTGACCTTATTCTGTCTTCCCGCCTTCTTACGCTGCTACAAAAAGAGGAAGGCATTTGAAGAAGCGTTTCAGCACCACAGTATGGTTGTCAGTCTTCTAAGTCTCCTAAGATGTCTCTGGTGCAGGAGACACTCAAGCTGAAGTTGATTGCTCCAAAAACAGAAATTATTCGCTCTCTCCTGCACAGCAGGTTCCTGTTCCCTTTTCAACACCTGGACCATTGATCGTACTACCACAGGCAACTAGAAAGAAAAGTTTCTATACTTGATTGGTTCTCCATAAGACCAACGGAACTCTGAACTATTTATACTGTCAGTCTTTCAGGAAGATTCTTCACATGAATGTTCTTTATGTGCGACAATGAATTCTCCAGCCATTCAAGTACCACCCATATGAGAATGAACTGTAGAACAATTTCATGCGATCTTCAAAAACTTATAGTTATATCAGATTTCGTGACACTGTATTAAGGGGTACAACTCGTTTTATGATGAACCTTGAAGAATAAGCTCAACACCTTTCAAAAACGATACATGAAGAGAAGGCTGAGAATTCCCTACAATGCCCAGGTAACTAACGCTGAAGTATGGAGACGCACAAGATCAACCTCTGTCGCAAAGATGATCAAAACAAAGACATTCGGTCACACTCAGCATTTTGCTGACAGATTGGACCCTGATCGAGTATTGCCGTAGCGAGGGGTGTTCCAGTGGTGCTATGGAATAGGGAGCAACTCAAGAGGGGGCGCAAATTTTGAGAAGGAATGATTTAATTATTAAACTAATTACTTTATCTTGTAACATATAGTATCCATTTAAAATGAAATAAATGTGACAAAACTAAGTAACAACAAATAAAGGTGTGTATATATAGCATTAGTAGATAGATACCTGACGTTAATAGTCAAGTTGATCTTTGAGGGCGGGAGCTACATTTACCCTAGGCACAGAGCGAAATTATACGTTGTTAGGTTTGTACGATCGTTATAGATATAAATCCACAAACAATAACAAGACTCGTGAAAAAGAAAGAGCAATCGGACGATCGAGGCATACATGAACCCGAACGGCTGAAACAGACTTCAATCAGTTGAACCTCTGCAATGCTCTTCATAAAGTTAGCACTTAATGTGACATTCGTGTGTGTCCCAATTCTTCTAACTCACGTGGAAGAATGTGAAGTGTTCTTTGCAGCGATGAAACGTAGAATGCGACAAAAAAGAAAAGAGAGGCCCCACTCTTTAGCGGACAGTTGCGATAGCAAAACGGATGAATTTATATTCAGCATTGCTCCATATCGTAATCATTGGAGCTAAATTAGGCTAAACAATTTTTATTTTACTCGACGAAGACCTATTTGCCCTCAGAAGTTTATACTTATGAGTCATATTGGCTTGCATTGTTTTGTGACTCAAGTATGCACTTGATGAATCATTCGGTTATTGAATACGGTTAGTCAAATCCATTTGTAGTGCGTCAGAAATTATCAGATTCCGTTTATCTTGACAGAATTGTAAAATGAGCGAATAATTTATGTGAATATCATTTGACTGAATGCTAAATACTTTTGGTTCTATTGACTTAATTTTGTATGTAATTTGTGTTTGTTGGATTAACCCTGTGGTCAAATAAAGCATTTGTTAAAGTACGATTACGACGATATTCGTTGAGAATATGACGATGAAAATAAAAGATGATGCGACTACTAACGCGAGAGGAAGTCGAACAATCCCTTAAGTCCCGAAGAAGGAGCAGGTACGTTCGTGAAATACTGTGTTAGTGACTTGATTCTTTGATCTCGTCTCCTGGGCATTGAAGCATAGTGGCTTTTATTGCGATGCCAGTGGATGTTGTAGCCTACGCAGATCTGACGTCGGGTTATTTCAGCTGAGAATAGCTTATCTAGAATGGACATTGACTCTTAGTCTTGACTGTCCTTGAACTAAAGCTTATGACCTTTGCTACGGTGCAGCGTCGTCAAATAGAAACTATAGGTACCTAATAGAAATGTAACTACCTAATATAATTACTATAATTGCACGACTTCCGTTTTCGGGTGGTGCCAGTCCCTAGCCTGGATAATATAGTAGGGCGATGCCAGTCATATTCATTGTGACATTAATCAGCGTCGCTAAACGAAAGCTACTCACCAGTAATTCTTCCACTGTTGTTTTCGGGTTGTGCCTCTCTCAAGTCAGTTGGATAATGGGGAGATGCTAATCATCTTCGTATATTGACAGAACATTGTTAAACAAAAATATGACCTACCAGAGAAAAATGTGCTGACATTTGGAACAAGCCCACAGTAATTCCTCGTCGAAGCTTAGTACCAGCATGCCTAATTGTTCTACAAAGCCACACGATGTCGATGGTTATTCTAATAACCTCAACAATGACCATAGTCAGGAAAACCCACAAGTACATGTCTTACTTCATAGTAGGACCATCATCGGAAAGAACTCATTTCACTCCGTTTACTCTTCAAGGTAACGTTGGATAACCTTTTATTTTAAGAAATAATCTGATGCATTAGTTGATAGGTACCTCCATTTAAGTGGGACATGTAAAATATATTTGTTTGAAATCAAGTTCAGGTATAGGAATATAAAGGATTCTATGACATCCTGTTTTCGTCAATACTTTGGGGTTGTATCAAATTGTCCTACTTGAAAACCATCCTCGTTAAAATTATAAACAAACGATTAAAAATTGTCTTCTCAACCAGGTGCCTTGTTTAGGGCGAAATCACAGGTATTCATCTCATAACATTGTCGATGGAAAGCAGTTCCGTAAAAAAACAGGAAATGGTGGCAATTTTGCAGGTCTACGTTTTGTGACATTCGTTGGACATTTCATCACGAAAATCTTCCAGTTTTAAATCGCCTTACCCTAACCATGATGTGCCTTGGGACATTGTGGCTTATGCTACTTAATACAACAGCATCTAGCGAAATAGTAACTGGTTGTTTTTGGTGCTCCTAACGAAAATATCCGGATTTTAAAAAGTGTTCTAGTAAGCACAAATCACGACCTCTTAGGCCTAATGGTTTTTACCATGATGGGGAATTTCTTATTTATTCTATTAACAATGCGTCTAAAATATCGTTGGCTTGCTTGCGCCAGCGGATGCAGGCCTGCTTAGATTAAGATCCTGGTTTGCCGATGCCAGTGGATGTTGTAGCCTATGCGGATCTGACGTCGGGTAATTTCAGCTTAGAATAGCTTATCTAGAAAAGAGGTTTTCAAACTTTTTGGACCGGGGACCCCTATTTTTTTCTAGGTATAGCTCGCGGACCCCAGTATTTAATAGCAGGCAGACTATTTCAACAATACAATTAAGCTTGCCTATGACGCTGAGGACTATTGTGATATAAAGAGTAACACTGAATAAATTTTAATTAACTTCCTGTAATAATTATGGAACACAGTCATTTTTAAAGAAATCAATAACATCGGTTTCGCCAAAATCCAGTGATGTCAGTGGGAGCGATGTGCTTGCTTTGCTTTGCGCAAACTGTCAATTCTTTGTGCTATTTTGGATATGCACTGTTTTCTTACTTTTCAAAAAATTATCCACTCTCTGCTAAAAACAGCAAAATTATATAGTTAGAATATTGCAGCGAACGTGAACAAATAGGGATATTCTTTGTAAAAGCTCTGTATTATCGTTCATTTAAAGGGTTAACCCGGCTAAGGCACAGTTTATCTGGCTCGGCTCGCCCAATAGCAGCTCTTTAAACTAGATGCCTTGCAATTCTTCCTCGACCTAGGTCCGGGACTTTGGAGTCATCCTGGACCAGGAACTTACATTCACGCGGCACATAAATCTTCTCTCCCGCAGCTGCTCTATTACCAGCTCCTGCAGCTCAAGGAAATTTCCCGTTCTTTATCCCCCGGTGCAGCTTCCACCCTTGTCCAATGTCCATTCATTAATTTTGTTGTTTCTTGGTTGGACTACTGCAGCGCCATAAACTAAGGACTCTCGACCTGCCGGATTGAGCTCTTGAATAGGATCCTCCTGAGGTTCTGCTGCTCTCTTTGCAGGCCGCATCCCCAAGTTTGGCAGACTGTCTGCGTATATGAGGGATGTCCTCCACTGGCTCCCCTACACACAGCACATCACTTACCGAATCTCTGCCTTGGTCTGGCGGTGCTTTGAGGTGCCTCCATACCTGCGGGAGCTCTGCTCTCCCACTTGGTGTTCGCAGCGTCGTTGCTCTTTCCGCTCAGCTGCGCTAGCTAAACTTATTGTTTCCCCCGCGCACGGACAGCCATACGGCAGCGCCGTGCCTTCTCTGTGGCTGCCCCATGACCTAGAATGGGCTCCCTACCACGCTCCGCCAAATACCGACTGGTCATTTTACCTTGTTTCCTGCTGTCCTCAAAATTGTGTTGTTCGACAGTGCTTGGGCTGGGAGTGCTCCTGAGTTAGCAATCTTGAAGGGGCGCTATATAAAACTGCTTTAATGGTAATAATGATAAAATCAGACGAATTCCACAAATTTCTAGAAGTCCAGATTTGACACAATCAGGAAATAGACCAGCATGTTACGCACCATTGCCTTCTAGATACTCAGTATCTAGAAGAATAACTAAATACCCAATTGGACCCATATAGAACATACAGTAAACAGACTGACAGGCATACTAGGCCTATGAGCAGTGTATGAATTTAAAAACACAGGCTGTTAATGCTAAAACCATGCAGTTACTGAATAGGCCAAATTAGTGAATATTTTCAGAACGCTCTCGCGGACCCCGCCATATCCTTCGCGGACCCCGCCATATCCTTCGCGGACCCCTCTTGGTCCGCGGACCACAGTTTGAAAAACTCTGATCTAGAAATATACCGATGAAGAGGACTGGACACCCGCCCTCAGAAACCGCTTCTTCTTCTTCTTCTTCTTCTTCTTCTTCTTCTTCTTCTTCTTCTTCTTCTTCTTCTTTTGTGGTGCCTTAGTCTGGTCCTTTAAGGCCCACGAAATCGGAAGACGGGCTGCGGGAAATAAGTAATCCGAAAAGATTGGACTTTCACCCTGACCTAAACGACATAAAGGAAGTTGCATGGCGAGCAAAACAGAGAAAGAGACCGGAAACCCAGCACCGTTCTGATTCTGGTTACATCAAGCGCATTCAGTTGGAGAACCTAATTCAATGACTTTTAAAGCGCAGTTATCGTAATACACAAAACATCAAACTATGGTCACCGCCACAAACCATTGTCGAAATTAGAGCCTATTGGATAAGCCAGATAGTAAATTGCAATATAAATTTGTGAGTCTAAGTGCAGGCAAATGAGAAAGATAACACTGGTCAACAATGATTTTATTGCCGATTATATTAGAGCGATTTTAGGGTAAACCTGTGGTGCTGATTCCGAATATGGAGTCGGTTTTGCTAGATTGGCTCTAGTTTTTGAGTTATTCGACTAATTATGAGAATTTAATGGTTAAACGGAGCACACTAACAAATCGCATTAAAATTGTCTCAAATTTTGTACCAAAGTGCACACATAAAATACATAATGGCATTGTCTTCGGTCTGATAACATTTAATCATGGTAAGCTGATTGATAAAAATTACAAGTTTTAGACTTTTCTAAGGCTTTTGACACTCTTTCCTGGCCGACCAACTGGCCATTGCACTAAGTTCCATGGTATCACATCGTCCCTGGCCTGAATTAATGCAAGTATCATACAGGGCTCCGGCATGGGTCCCACCAATTTTGCTGTAGCCATGTCTGGTTTAAAACCTCTCTACCACTTTAATCGCATCTTCAAATAAGCAGATGACTGCTATCTTCTCATACTAGCTTCTAATATCTCCACCACTGTTGTAGAACTTCATCACATAAATGCCTGGGTCCAGAGATGCAATCTTCATCTTAACCATTCTAAATCCAGCGGCATTATCTTCACCAAGTCCAAGACGATCCTTAAATCCTATCCACCACCTATTTGCGGAATCTCTAGGGTCTCTCCATTAAAAATAATAGGAATTGAAATAACCGATTAGATTGAATTCTCTCCTTATATCCAAAAACTGAGCATAAAGGCTAAACAATCCCTTTACGCTCATCGTATCTTGATTTCTCATGGGCTCTCGGGCCCCAGGCTTCATGACGTGATACGGGCTACCACTGTATGCTATACTGTTCCCAGGTATGGTTGCTTTGCCAACAAGCAGGAACTTGATCATTTGGGCGCAATTATTCGTAAGTTGGTTCGTCTTGGCTCCCTCCCTCCTTCTTTTCCTACTTTTGAGGAACTCTTCAAAAAAGCTGATCGTGGTCTCTATAATAGCATTCAAAAATCCTAGTCACCTCCTCCATGACCTTCTACCTCCCGTTCTAAAGAGCGGGTATGATTTGCGCCCTCGTTCCCATAATCTGATTCTCCCTAGATTTGACTCCCTTACCCAACGAGGTTTCCTGCGTAGGATGCTGTACAGTTAGGCTCTGTTTCTATTATTTCATTAATCATCTAATGTCATTATTACTGTTATATTTTTTCTTTCCCCTTTGTGTATGTAAAGCGCTGTGCGTTTGCTAGCGTTTATTAAAGAATATACTTACTTACTTAATTAATTAATTGATGCATAGTTAAGCGCCATTTGTACGATTTTCTTTTATGTCGGTTATCAGGACAATTACGTTGGAGGCTCCAGCAATAGTCTGCCATCATGTGTCTGTCCCATTTGCCTTGATACCTTTCTTCCATGACCTTTATATCTTGGTGAAACCCCTCACCTTGTTCCTCACTGACATGTCCAAGATTATGTGGAAATCTATTTAAGTGGCTATGAAGAAAGTGTACCTTTATGCTCATATTAGTACCCAAATTTCTTAAGTTTGTGAGCATGTTTTGCACCAGTTCTTCGTAATTGTCTGCTTAGTTGTTGCCTAAAAATTTCTGCACAACTAAGACAAAACTGCAACAGGCAGAAGCTTCAGGACCATTCATACATTTTGTGAAATCAGAATCCATAAGTTTACGATTCCAACTTATATAGCATTCGAAGTGTCCGGAGTGGGGTAGGTAACAGTGTCCGGACATGGTCCGGACAGGGCGTCCGGACAGTTCACAGAGTACAGAGGGATAGCAACTAACACCAAGACATAATCCGAGCCAAACAAGTAAATACATACACACATACAGGCAGACATATACACACATACAAAGACACATACGCACACAAACAAAGACACATACGGACATATAGAAAGACACATACGCACACATACAAAGAAGCATACAAACACACATACAAGGAGACAAACACACGGCCGCCATGCTGGCCGGCAAATTCGCTACAAGACACAAAATTAAAATATTTAATTGTTTATTTCGAGGTGTCCATTATATCATGAACTAGAGCCAATTCGAAAAAACCACTTCCATTTTTGAATTCAGCGACCCCAAAATACCAAAGAATTGTTCAAATATCATTGGCAACGAGAAAATTTTTTTTATTTGTTGACCAGTGTAATCTAGCTGGCTAATGTGTCCTTTTGTAGACTATGTAGACATGTCTTTAAAATGATTTTTTGATTCAATGGGAAGTGCAATACATAGTGATGCGTCTTTTACATTTTACGGTACATTGCGTAGTATATATTTTATTTATTTTTCAATAAAAAGTTTCGCCAATAGAGATTGCTAGGCAGAACGTGATTCCACGAGTTGAACCACCGGCGTCTGTGATAGGCATTATTATATTTTATTAAAGATTACTTATCAATAATGATGTTTGTTATTCGTATGATTTGAGTCAAGAATTTCAGGTCGCCATCAGATAGATGGTTAGCTGAGGCGACACAGTCTATTAAACATGACCAGTCGAAATGTGATTGAAAAAGGTGACTGATGGCACTTGATATGTGTGATAAACAAGATTTCAGTTCTTCCTTATGCTGCTGGTAATGGTTATGATGACAGGGATGATGATGATGATGATGATGATGATGATGATGATGATGATGATGATGATGATGATGATGATGATGATGATGATGATGATGATGATGATGATGATGATGATGATGATGATGATGATGAGTTCTTAGGATGTAGAATTGTAGATGTTTTTCATTTAGGATGACGGAACATGTGGGTAAATCGAATGAAGAAATGGCATCTGGGTTCATCGCTAGCAAGCACCTGCCAATTACTTCCAAAGTCATTTCCTCTTGTCTCTGATCATATGCATAGCGTCCTGGAGCAATGCATCAAATAAGTATTTAATTTTTTGTGGCAGCCATGCTGAGATGATGATGATGATGATGATGATGATGATGATGATGATGATGATGATGATGATGAGTTCTTAGGATGTAGAATTGTAGATGTTTTTCATTTACACGTAGGATGACGGAACATGTGGGTAAATCGAATGAAGAAATGGCATCTGGGTTCATCGCTAGCACATGCCAATTACTTCCAAAGTCATTTCCTCTTGTCTCTGATCATATGCATAGTGTATTACCGTCCTGGAGCAATGCATCAAATGAGTATTTAATTTTTTGTGGCAGCCATGCTGAGTTCTATATCCTACCGCCGAATGAATGCATTGATGACGTAGATGTCTTGATCGCCAGAGCTGATGAACTGGTCTTCAGTGGCGACTTTCCAGTGTTACCAAGGGAGAGGAGTGGCCTGGCAGATACAATCAAGTGGTACAAAATTGAATCATACCATGGATTTCCCGGTTTTGTTCGATTACGATATTTCGGGGAAATGAACTATAACTGGAAATATAAAAACTACGAATTTAAGCAAATATCTCTTTCAAACGACTACACGGTGCTAGATATGGATTGTATTTCAAATAGATTTTATCCTGGTGTACTCCTAAGAAAGGCGAGGACAGAAATCATTTGTGGTCCAGCAATTAAAAATCGAAGCGATAGGGCTGATAGTGATTATTTCTCACGTGATTACGTCTGCAGTAAGTGGTGCCCACAATGGCCTGAAGAAGCCCAAGGTTGGCTTAAACGACCTAGGAATAATGGATGGCCAACCATTGATACAATCGCCGACGTTACACAAAATGGTTGTCATTTTGTTTTCGCTAAGCATCGTTCTTGCAGAGACGATAAACTACAGTGGAGGTTTTCATTTTCATTGGCGGAGGTAATTCTACTTCAGAGTTGGACTCAAATTCAACAGATTGTCTACCATTTGTTGAGATTCTTCTGCAAGAGAGAATTAATACAAAAGGATTGTCCAAAGGAGGATGAGGTTCTCTGTCCGTATCACTTAAAGACGCTGATGTTGTGGACTTGTGAAGAGATGTCACCTGAATGGTGGAATTCCTCTTCTGCTATTTCGATCTGCTGTGAGTTATTGAAGAAGCTATCCGACTGGCTACAGAAGAGGCATTGTCCGAACTATTTCATTCCTGAAGCAAATTTATTTCATGAATCATGGAGCACCACAATCCATGACAAGACTGTGGAACGAGTAAATGAATTCCGAAACTCTGGCATTCTCTGTCATTGGTTCGTGGAAAATTACATACTGTCATTCATTCGGAGACATTTCAAGGTTGAAAGCACAATGCAGGTAATGCCACATTTAGCGGATTTCATGCTGGTTGTCTTTAATTTTTGGAAAGTGACTGAATTAGAATCATTGGATTTATATTTTTATTTCACATTCTCATTTTCACATTCGCGCTGTCGTCTTGTAATAAAACGTGGATTAAGTTCAGGACTGCGCCATAGCTTCGTTACGGGATATAATTTCAGATGTAGTGAATCGCAAATACACTGGCGGCTGAGAGAGCTGTCAACAATTCAGAACGTCTCTAGTTTCACGTACTATGACATCCTACTGTTTATCTTGCATACAGCTTATGGTTTAAGCTGCGGAGAGATTTCATGGGATAGCAGTCTCTTTGTTGAATTTGTCAATGGAATTTCGATACAACCAAAAATTGTAAGGTCTCAGTATCATAACTTTCCGAAAGCGTACACAGCACAAAGTTGTCAGTGTCAATTTCTGCATGCTCAGGGTCTCCTGCAAAATTTATCCGGATCAAACAGTCATGCGGAATTTAAACTCCTGACTATCATGTCTAAAGAGTTTCTTAGAAGAGCTCTAGAACACGAAGGTTCTAAATGCAACGGCATTGCTCCTGCAGCTTTGGCCTATCTGGCTGCTATCCACTTTGCCACATCAGAACACCAAGTAGCAATGCACTTCTGCTTGTCAGTTCTCGTGGATCAGCCTTCCCAAGAGGATAGTGAGACACTGAATGCAGGTTGTTTGTTATTTATTGACGATGTCGCAAGAATCGTTGGATTGTGTGTTCTTCAGAAGAATATTACTGAAAATAATCTCCATTACATGGGAAGGCGGCATTATCTTGATCTGCGTCTTTCACCCGAAGTCTTTGCTCATTATTTAACTATATTATCTACCGAAAGAATATTCAAACATTTATATTTAAGTCGTGATTGGCCAGACTCAATATTTCCTATGGACGAATGTTTGAAGACTTTACTAAAACCGATATGCATTGTTTCGATGAATTCATCTCTTCATTTGAATGCTACCAGACAGATTGTTTATCACAGAACAGATGCATTGACAGAAACCGAGATTTCAAATGTGAATCCTTTGATAGTCAAAGAAACAGTAATTGATGTTCTAATGGAATATGCTTTGGAAAATATGATTTCATTCTACAATGTGTTTCGCAACGACTTTGGCATAAAGTGCCACACAGCTGACTGCTATCGTGCTTTGTACCTTTATAAGTGTCGCCAATACGATGAAGTACAGTATTTATGTGAGCGGATTCTTGAAGAGCCTGATCTGCAGAGCGATCTGAAGGAATTTTCATTTGTGAATGTCTTGTTGTTGCCACCGTTTGACTCTTTTTTCGATAGAGACGTACAGTCGTTGCTTGGATTTCACACACTCTTTTTTTATTTATCACCTACGCATGACGATATGCGGAGAGTTGAGTTAACTGCTGAATCAACGTTTGAGCATTGTTTTGCAAGAAATGTGAGCTATTTTAGTCGTGCACTATGCTCTATTCTTGACTACTCCGTTAAAAGCCACTATTTTCTCGGAAGATATTTTCTTGCAAAATATCTGAAAGTCAGATGTCATATTGATTGTAATCTTTCGTTTTCAGAAGCACTGACTGAATTCACTACTCAGCAAACAAATCTGCCGTTTGAACACATCATTCGCAGATTTCTTCTAAGAAAGCTTCGTATTGATAAATAAGATAAGATAAAATGAGAATATTCTTTATTCAAGCAATTGCTTTCCGCATTTTGGTGCACAACCGTATACATCTTTCCGCTATCCGTATGTATGCGTCTTTCTGCTACCAACAACAGTTCTAATCTAGGTCTCATATATTTATATATATGCAGACATTTATTTGTTATATATGTCCTAAGCAGTCTTGATCCCATATGACATCCTTGTAATGTATGTTTGCCTCATCAAGTTATCGGCAGTTGGGATAACGCGATCATGGGCCCTCGGTCTCAGATTGTAGGCGGAAGGCTTAGTTCAAGAGTTTCATCATATCAGTTTCCAGGTTGAGTTTTCATATGAAATCTGCTTTTCCTGATTATGTGAATCCGCAGAATGAAACTTACTTCTGAAGTATTGCTGCGTGACCCGGCTATCGCTAGGGAGCCAATACATAGTCTTGAAAGTGTTCCCCGTTCTAGTGTGGAGATATGAAAAACCACCTATTCTGCCATGTCTGTGTGGCGCTATTTGAAACTAAAGTAAGTAAGTAAGTATATTCTTTAATAAACCGCCTGCAAATGCACTGCGGCTAACAGACATGTTATGCACAAAAGAGGCGCAAGAAACAAAGGAAATACAATAAAAGAAAAATGCAATTGGAAAATGTTATTAGAAAAATGTTATTAGAAAAATGTCAGGCTTTTTTCACGATTCTGATTGTCTCTCTGTATAAGTCTTTTTATTATCATTCATTACGAATGTCTACGAATACAGCGTTCACTAGCAGACTGAATGTTCAGTTACACAGACGAGATAGTTAGGATACTGCAACGGCTACCATAACTTCTATTCTAGACTTCTTAAGATGAACGTCTATAGTGACTGCTTAACCTAGACATGTCAGCTAGTACAGAATCTCCGGTCAAATTCTCTGACCAGCTGCAGTATATTATTCATGCAGAGTGTCATCACAATCTCCTATTTCTAAACTCCTACAGCTTCTCAGGCGCCTCAATGTCTAGACACGTATCTGGGTTACATCATTATTGCCTTACACACCTAAATCTACTCTGTGATACTTCTATAGACGTCTTTGTCAAGCTGAAGTTGCCTGCTCCAAAAACAGAAATAAGTTGCTCCTTCCTCCACAGTAGGTTCTTGTTCCTTCTTCAACACCTGCTTTATAGATCGTGCCACCACAGGCAACTAGAAAGAATAGTTTCTATACTTGATTTGCTCTTCATAAGACCAACGGAACTCTGAATCTGACTTTTTTCTGTCAGCCATTCAGGAAACTTCCTCAGATGGAAGTTGTGCATGTGCAGCGATGAATTCTGCAGACATTCAAGCATCACCATATGAGAATGAACTGATGTACAATTTCATGCGTTCTTCGAAAGCTTATCGTTATGTCACATTTCGTGACTTTTCATTACGGTACAACTCGCTGCATAACGAGCTCTGAAGAATAAAATTAGCTTAACACCTTTCAAAATGGTACATGAGGAGAAGTCTGATGATCCCATACAATGTCCAGACAACTAACGCTGAAGTATGGAAACGCACAATATCGACCCCTGTCGCAGAGATGATCAAAACAAACACACTCAACATTTCTGCTGGCTGATTGGACCCTGCTCGATCATTGCGAACGATCAATGCCGTAGCGAGTAGTGTTCCAGGGGTGCCATGGAACAGCCGCAACTCAAAAGGGTGCGATAAATTTGAGACGAAATGATTTAATTATCTGTATCTTGAAATATAATATACATGTGAAATGAAATAAATGTAGTAAATTAAGTAACAACAACCAGACACTGATACCTAATTGATATCTGATTTAACCGCATTTGCTGTCAATGTTTTAAAAGTCTGTGTGATCCCGTTGCGCTTGTGTCAACGAGAATTATTGCAGTAAACGAATATTGATTGATTAATTGATGAAGTGTATAATATATATATATATATATATATATATATATATATATGTGTATGTATTTGATTTTAATAGATAGTCATTACTTAGGTTGATCTTTAGGAGGAAACGCTACATTTATGCTTGGCACAGAGCGCAAATATAGCTTGCTAGGTTCCTGCGAACGATTCTGGATATAAATCCACAAGCAATAACAAGACCCGAGAGAAAGAAAAGGCAATCGGACGATCGAGACATACATGAACCCGAACGGTTGAAGCAGACTTCGATCAGTGAAAGCCTACGCAATGCTCTTCATAAACTTGGCGCTCAATGTGACATTCGTGTGTGTCGCAACTCTTCTAAATGACGTGGAAGAAAGTGTAGTTTTCTTGGCTGCGATGAAGCGTAGAAGGCGATACATAAGGAGAAAGCTGAGAATTCCCAGCCATGCCCAGACAACTAAAGCTGAAGTATGGAAACGCACAACGTCGACCTCTGTCGCAGAGATGATCAAAACAAACACACTCAACATTTTGCTGGCTGATTAGAAAGAAAGGAGAGTACCCACTCTTTGGCAAACAGTTCCGTTAACAAGACGAATGAATTTGTATTAAGCATTGCTCCATATATACAGTGCATCAGAAATTCTCAGATTCCATTTATCTTGACAGAATTCTAAAATGAGCGAATAACTTATGTGAAAATCATTTGACTGAATGCTAAATACTTTGAGTTTTAATGACTTAATTTAGTATAGAATTTATTTTTGTTGGATCCCCTGTGGTCAAATAAAGCATTTGCAAAGAGACGATTGCGACGAGCTAATGATGATGAAAATAAATGGTGATGCGACTACTAACACGAAAGGAAGTCGAACAATCCCTTAAACCCGACGCAGGAGCAGCCATGTACGTGAAATACTGTATTAGTGACTTCATTCTGTGATCTCCTCTAATAGGCATTAAAACACAGTGGCTTTTACTGCCCCCTCCTACATGGACTTTGACTCTGGTTCACGCTACTTCAAAGTAGTTTGTGCTGATCCACGCGATCCAATGTCTTTAGCTTGCACCACTTTCTATTGGAAAGTAGTCAGCAATCTCAATCCGTTGAAGAAGTTATGACCGAAATCCGAATGGTCAGAGAAATATTAACGACAACAACAACAACAACAACAACAACAACAACAACAACAACAACAACAACAACAACAACAACAATAATAATAATATCCGAAGGAAACTTGTTACCTTTTCCAGCGCCTGTCAGTCTGTATTAAGCGCTTTAACACCGTTTCTTTTATGGGAACCTTTGAGCAGCATGGTCTTGTCGAGTGAGTCGTTCCAGACACCCACCGCACAGTCTTCGGACATAATTTCATAGCCTGAGGGAATAGAACTACCTCGGGTGCAAAAAAAATATAATAATAATAATAATGTTTTTCCATCTGCATCCAGCGCTACAACGCCCTCGCATGTCGTGGCACTTTCACTAATTTTGCGGATGACGATGCCTGATTTTTCAGACATTCAACAACAGCTCCTGGCATAATTTTTTACACTCTTGAGGGATTACATGTACCTTGGCGAAAAATAATAATAATGATAATGATGATAATAATAACCAGAGCCGTAGCAACAAAGAACGTGGCCCCCTTCGAACAAACGTCCGGGGCCCCTTACAATGCGGAAACTGGAATTCGGTAACATAAGGGTTCATATTATGTATACAGACAATTGAAGTCTGATGACGTATCCAATAGCATTATGTGGTGTGTCAAAACAGTATCATGATGATCATAATGACTTCACGTCGTTCACGGTTATTTTTGCCACTTTTAGGGGCCCCCTTCCTTGCGGGGCCACCTCCGGTCGGAGGGTACGGAGGGCGGTCGCTACGCCTCTGATAATAACCTATCATATCCATCCTAAGAACTCGCCAACATTGCATCAACGGAAATCTCTTATCAGGCTTTCCATTCCAAGTGGACGACAATGCTCTTCCACGAATCCTATCCTGATTCCTCTTTTTCCTCTGTTCCGTCTCGTTGTCCCAATTCTAAACACCATCCACCATAGTCGTCTGACTGTCCTTGAACTAAAGCTAATGCTCGGAGTAGCTCTCCTTAAAAGGCGCTATATTAATGTCTATTTTTAATGAATGAAGAAGTGGGAAAATTATAAGGGCGTTGTGTTAAATTAGAATTAAATAATTGCTAAGACCAAAATCGAAATTAAATGACTAAAGCAAAACTAAAATTTACTTACTAAAACTAAAGCTAAAATTCATACATGAATTTTTTAGTTCGAAAACTAAAACTAATATTCAGACAGAAACGATTAGAACTAAAACTAAAACTTTAGACTGACAATCATAACTAAGACTAAAACTAAAATTGAGACATTATTAAAACAACTCTAGTCTGACTGCCCTTGAACTAAAGCCTATAGGGAGGATAAGGAAAAGGGCGACGCCAATGACCTTTGTGGCATTGCAGCGTCGCTACGCAGGAACTACGTATCCGATAGGGACTTTACTGCTTGAAATAAGTGCTTTAATTTCACGACTTATATTTTCGGGTGGTGCCAGTCCGAAGCCTAGATAAAAGAGGAGGGCAATGCCAGTCATATTCATTATGACATTAATCAGTGTCTCTAAAACAGAAACTACTCAACTGTAACTCTTCCATTGTCGTTTTCGGATTGTTCCAGTCTCAAGTACGTTAGATAGTGGATGATGCTAAACCTTTTCGTAATGACACATTATTGTAAAACAAAATATGACCCACCAGAGAAAAAGTTGCCGACAATCAGAATAAATCCACAGAAATTCCTCGTCGAAACCAAGTTACCTTGTGCGACCATGCCTAGTTGGCTACATTTACACAATTCAGGCATCGCCAGACACTTCACGTACGTGTTCCATGTATAGCGCGAAAGGTTCCTTCATACATAGCAGCCTTTGTTTCGTAATCGCAACCTTCACATTTTTAGTGTTACTCAAGCGAAGCTAAGGGCATCATCTTATTCACGAGCGCTACGTTGTGTCCAGAGTTATGAAGAGTAGATCCGAGTTTTTGCCAGTGGGTCTCATAGTAAAGTTTGTAGACCACCTGTGGTCTACGAGGGTGGTTTGTGGCACCCATTTACCAATTATTTACAAAGTCCCTTTCTGTAACACTGTGTCTCGCAGATCGGGCGATAGCATTCTGGCCTTGTTTATTCTTATACGAAATACACACATATTTATACATTTTATGGAATTGTCCGATCTAATCTGGTTCAATCTAATCTATACGTTTAATCTAATCTAATGAATTCTATGTCGGTCTATGTCAATAGAAAGTCAATGTCTGTCTCAATGTCCAAGACACCAACTGGGGGGGGGGCCCGATAGCGCATCGGATAACATCTGGCGTAGAGTGCGAGAGGTACAGAGATCGAGTCCCATAGGCGGACATGCTTTGTAGGCTGCAATTTGCGCCGTGTATTGCAGGCTGTCTGTTCTGTTAGTAGTTAAGATTTATCGCATAACATGTACTTGTACAGCGCAGTGCGTTTGCAGGCGCTTAATTAAAGAATAAATATTATTATTATTATTATTATTATTATCATTATTATTATTATTATTATTATTATTATTATTGATGGTCGTTTCAATTAAAAACATGCTCAAAAATCATTATCTATTGGAAAAGCGAGGTTGAAAAACTCCGTTGGATCCAGGAAAGCAGAATCCAGGTGATGTTACTGTTCGTGTCGTAGAGAAAGCACATCTACCTTTATCACTCGCCTTGCAACGCGGAGAATGATGGTTTAAGCTTGGTCTGAGACGGTTACTTTGTACCAATGTGTACTGGCCTTGAGATAAGTGTAAATATAAATGTAAACGTTTTTCTATAACGACCGTATGGCGTCGACCCTGCTCACTTTACAATGAATTCATCGGGTGAGGTCCTTCACCTAACTTCACCACCGCTGCCCGTTTGCATGGGTTCCACGTCATTTAAGGCTCCTTGTGTACGGACCGTGCTAGCCCGAGATTCAAATCTTTTAAATAAGCTATTATCGATTTACCAACCGGTATCCTCACGTACAGAGGAGCGTGTAGCTAACCGGACCATTACACAAAGATGATAATGATGACTTACAAATACCTTTCGCATAATCGGAAAAGGGATACAGTATTAAATGGCACCCAAATTACGAGCACATTCAGGGTAACCTGATTAAGGATAATTCGAACCATTCAAAGTTTTTGAGCTGCTTAGGAGTTACCCTACCCTGATCCATCCTATCCTCCGATTTCCAAGCTTTCTCTTCGTCAACATCACCTGCCTTAGCAGCTGCTCTTCCTCCTCTCTCTGGTCTCTCTGGCAACTGGACTCTGAAAACCACTGGACATCGCTTTCTGGACAACCCTTCTGACAGGACGCGGCGCTTCTGAATAAGCTGATGCCCTACGCCTAGCTTTACAGTAGCGCTTTAAAAATTTGAAGTTTTCGATAACGATTAGCGCCAAGTTAGGCTCTGTTGCTATTATTTCATTTATAATCTAACGTCATTATTACTGTTATATTTTTTCTTTCCTCTTTGTGTAAAATTGTATGTAAAGCGATGTGCGTTTGCTAGCGCTTAATAAAGAATATACTTACTTACTTACTTACCTGCTTACTTAAGTAGCAACGATTCAGTTTTAGTAGGGTCGAGAAGGAAGTTTTGTTTGCTGCCATTTTTCCAGAATGGCAGTGCACAACAGTTGCGCAAATTAATTGCGAAACAAATGTGTAACTCCTTTTAAAAATCAAACAATACGACTCTAAAATTAACAAGATAAGCGAGAGAAACACAAGAGTTGCTTAAAATTTGAGCAATAAATATCCATAGGCTCATTCTAGAAACTGTATTCGATCAGGTGTATACTGTAATATAGCATAACTATGAGAGTGCATCGTTTTAACGGACCACGGTGGATCCGATCAACCCATGTCCGGTCTATGCTTGAGGTCTTACAGTCCACCAATGGCATGTGGGATAATTAAATTCAGACTGCGTTGTCGATGCTGCTGAGCGGAACCAAGCGATGTCCGGGATTAAGACGAGAGCAGTCGACATGACCTTCAAAATAAGAAGCAGATAATTGCATTGACCCTGCTCCTCTATCCACCACCTTAAGGTACTTCAAGGCGCTATGGTAAGTGTCCACATTGTCGCGTGAGGAGATCGACGACAACGACGAGATGTCATCATCATCACGATGGAGGCGTCGTTGGCGGTCGAGATAGAATGATGACGGACGAAAGCCAGTCTCCACTTGGTCAACAATGAAGGCAGCGAGGCCGAGGTGTAATCGGACACCACACAGCCAAGGTGTAATAGGACACTTCGCGGCTATGGTGTAACCAGACACCGCCCGCGCTGCAGGCGAGCGACGACCCGCGTCTCGAGGAGCAATCTGACACTAATTGACGATAGCATGACGTGGGGAGGGGGCTGACCGATGCACGCTGAAGTTCCTACTTAACGGAAGGAAAAGGAGAATACGGGACTTGTACTACTGACGAGCGCGTCGTGTGAACAGCGGTCGAGCGATCAACATCGAGAGGAGCGACCAGCGGCGACGGCAGAGTATTAGTCCGTCAGATTCAGAGACTGACGCGAAGAACGATCTGTAGTTAGGCTGTACGAAGCAACATTTGAGATAGTCCGATTTAATATCTAAACGCTTTAATACTACGTGGAAGTTCCCGTAGAGTTAGTGTATATATTTGTTTCTTTAATTAAATTCATTTATTAATTAAACAAAGTTCGTCGTGAATCTTCTATAGAAAAGTTAGGCACGTTAAAACAAAGTGCAAGTAAAAGAACAAGCAGTCGAGGGTCGACATCAACACACGGCAAACACACGACAGGGCGACCTTCGATTGCGACACACATACAAACATAAATAAATACATACATACATACATATATACATACATACATACAAACATGCAAACATACATACATACATACATCCACACCTACACTTATCGATACAGATATAGATATATTCAAAAATTATACATACAATACATGCATGTATATATACACACATACATATATACAGACATACATACATACAAATATGCATACATAAAGACATATATACATACACACATCATACATATATACATACATACATTCATGAAAACATACATAGATACATACCTACACTTATCCATACAGACACAGATATATACATACAATACATGCACACGTATATACACATATACATATATACAGACATACAAACATAAATACATACACACATAAATACATACACACATACATTATATACATACATTCATGCCTGTATACAGGCATGCATGCACACACATATACATACAGATGTACATAAATACATGCATACATAAATGCATGCATACAGATTTTCACTTTCAATGACGCCATTCCTCTCTTCGCTGTGCTCTTCTCTTCACATATACGTATGTACATAGTGTATACAAACATACATATATACATTCAGACATACATACATATATACACACATACATACATATATACATACATACATTCGCTGTATCCTTCGGATGATGACCGAAGGATACATCGAACTGAAGAGAAGAGCACAGCGAAGAGAAGAATGGCGTCATTCGAGGTGGAAACCTGCCGAAGGGCAGAGAATTTAAAGAGGAGTGAAGATACATAGATACATACATACCTAAAACATACATACATAAAATCCATACATGTTGAGTACATACATACGCACTGGGAGCACCTCTGATTAGCGAACACTGAGAGGCGCTTTATAAATGTTTAGATACAATGCAAAACAATATATCAAATCAATCAATCAATCAAATCATTTTATTGCATCTCAATAGACGTAATGACAACCAAAATTTCAAAAACAATAAAAACAAGAATTATTCGTAGGTCACGCCTGTTGAGGCAAAAGGTGGCCCCAAAGGGAAGAATTCCCGCTGGGCAGGGACACCTACTGGATTAAGTAGCACGGTCAGTATGGCTGTCTTGAAAGAAACCAAGGAGGAGAAAGAAAGTAAGGCAAATCAAAACTGCTTAACTAATCTTAACTATCTTACTAAGCTTAACTAACTAACTAAAGCGGTGAAGAAAATTAGAAAGGAATAAGAATCACTGGCGAGTAAAAAAATGGGAGTAGAAGTGGCCCACGTGCGTACACGTGAACCCCCACAGCGCAACGACACCCCGTGCGTTCAATGTTAGAGTTCAATTGCGACAGAACTCATTAGGAACGATTTCAAACGGGTCTTAAATAAATGAATATTTGGAGAGAGGCGAATGTCTGGGGGAATCTTCGCCCATAATTTAGGTCCGAAAACTTTTATGCTAAATGCTCGTGTGTTTGTGCGGGCTTTAGTAGGTCTGAGGGAGGTAGCATTCCTAGTATTGTGGATGTGAATCTGAATACAGACATACATACAAGCGTGCATACATACATGCATGCATACAGACATAATATGCATATATACATGCATGCATATATACATAAAGATATGCACACTTACATACATACATACGCATGCATACATACACAAATGCACACACATAATAATTACTTCCATACACACCTGCATACATAGGGTCTACATACACACCTGCACACATACATGTGACTCCGGGTATCTCTCTCGCCCAAGCATCTCTTCTTGCGTTTCTTTGTTTGACCGGGCAGATTGATGTTTGCTAAGATTATCTGCTGTCTGGATGGACAGAGGGAGACAATCCAATCTGCGCATTCGCACTAAGACCCTGTCTACTCTTTTACTTTCACCTTGGCTCTTGTAGGCCCACCATGAGGGAAGGCATACATCAATGAAGATAATATGGTAGCTCTCGCAATCTCATGCAGTGTTGTCGATGGAATGCCATGTCATCGAAGGACTCCTTAGGGAAAGAGTCGACCTCTTCAAGGTAACGTTGGATGACTTTTTATTTTAAGAAATAATCTGATGCATTAGTCGATTGGTAGTTATCTACCTCCATTTCAGTGGAACATGTGAATGATTTATGCTTGAAATCAAGTTTCTGTAGAAGGATGTAAAGGATTCTATGATAACTTGCTTTCATCGACACTTAGGGTTTCATTAAAATTGTCCCACTTGTAAACCTTTTTGGTTAAAATTATAAACAAACGATTAAAAATTGTCTTCTCAGTCGTAGCCAGATGCTTTCTATAAGGCGAAGTCACAAGTATAATTTTTTTGGGGAGGGGCCGTAGAGTAATGGATAACACACTGGCCTGAAGAGCTGAAGGTACCAAGATCGAACCCCGTAGACACCCGTAAGGAAAAATTCTGCCTTCCATTTGCTAGGTGGCGGCGGTGGTTAAATGAAAAGTAGGCCGTGATTTGGCGCCGTATGTTGGCTGCCGCATAAGCAGTTATATTCGACTCCTGTAAAACTGTTATCGTGTGCTTCTACTGTTTACATGTATGTAAGGCGCCCTGCGTGGCTGCCGTTTCTACTATATGTGTGTTCACTGTACAACGCAGTGCGTTTGCAGGCGCTTAATTAAAGAAAAAGATTATTATTATTATTCGCCTCATAACATTGTCGATTGAAAGCAGATCCGTAATATTAACAGCAACACAAAATGGCAGCCATTTTGCAGGCCTACGTTTTGTGACATTAATTGAGCATTTCATGACGAAAATCTTCCAGTTTAAAATCGCCTAGCCATGATGCAAATATGGATAGTTTGTTTTGCTTAAGGCAACAGCATCTACCCAAAGAGTTATTGGTAGTTTTTGTAAACCAGTAGGCACAATATTACAACATCAGATGGGGAATTTCTTATGTAGGCTATTAACAATGATTGTCTCTAAAATGTCTTCGTTCTGTTTGCGTCCGATTCAGATCCTGGTTTCACTGAAGCGAGCGGATATTGTAGCCTATGCGGGTCTGACGTCGGGTAATTTCATCTGAAAATAACTTATCTAGAAATATTCTAATAGGCCGAAGAAGAGCACTGCCCACCGGCCCTCAAATACCGACGCTTGGAAAATTGGAGTCGCCAACACTTCGCACCGACCACTCCCTCTCACGAAAGCTCAATGGACTGCGCTTCTTCTCCACCTAATCTGGTGCCTGAATCTAGGCCTCTAAGAACCATAAAATCGGAAGACAGGCTGCGGGAAATAACTAATCCGAAAAGATAGAACATTCTCCCTGTCCTAAACGACATCACGTAATTTGCATTGCCTACAAAACACAGATAGAGCCCGGAAATTTTAGTTATGGTTACATCAATGGCATTCAATGGGAGAATGACTTCTATAAGGCCGTTACTATAATGCACAAAGCATCAAACGATGGTCGATTCCAGAAACCATTGTTAGAGTTTTAGTCCATCGGACAAGCCACGTCACAAATTGGAATATTTACACGTATGAGTCAAAGTGCAAGCAAGAAAGATAAGTATGCTTGCTAATGTGTCTTTTTGTAGATAATACGTAGAAAAAGAAGAAGAAGAAGAAGAAGAAGATGATGATGATGATGATGATGATGATGATGATGATGATGATGATGATGATGATGAAGAAGAAGAAGAAGAAGAAGAAGAAGAAGAAGAAGAAGAAGAAGAAGAAGAAGAAGAAGAAGAAGAAGAAGAAGAAGAAGAAGAAGTAGAGAAAAGCAGCTACAGGCATGAAGTTCTAGCCATTTCATTTTCCTAGCCTTGGAATATGAGGATGGGTGGCCAGTCCTCTCTCTCGCCGTCTCATCTTCCCACCGACCAACCGACTATGAACGGTCAGTGTACTGAGTATAGCCAGGGAGCGTGCGTGGAGCAGAAATCTCGAAACGAATTTCTGCCCTGGATTTGAACCCCCGACCTCTGGATTGACAGCCCACAAGACTAACCAATACACTATCGTGCGATATCCTATGTGCAGACCAAGAAGCAATTTATTTAAACGGATGTTTTGATTCAACGGAAAGCTAACGCAACACATAATGCTGCGTATTTTACATTGTACAGTACATTGTGTAGTACATATTTTAGTTTTTTCTTTTTTCAATTAAAAAGTTTTGGCCAGTAAAGTTTGCTAAGCAGAACGTGAATCATTGAGCTTGTAATGGTATATTTTAATAAAGACTACTTATCAATAATGATGTAGGCCTATGTTATTCGTAGGATTAGGCCTAGAGTCAAGAGCTTCAGATCGCCATCGGATAGATGGTTAGCTGAAACTAGACAATCTATTAAACATGATCGGCCGAATGTGTGATTGATGGCACTTGATATGTGTGATGAACTAAAATTCAGTTCTTCCTTCTTCTGCTGATGCTGATGATGATGGAGATGACAATGATAATGATTATAAAGACTTTTAAAGTTTGCAGGTGTTTTTCATTTAGGATGACGGATCATGTGGGTAAATCGAATGAAGAAATGGCATCTTGGTTCATCGCTAGCACGTGCCAATTACTTCCGAAGTCATTTCCTCTTGTCTCTGATCAAATGCATAACTTAATACCGTCCTGGAGCACTGCATCAACTGAGTATTCAATTGATTGTGGCAGCCATGCTGAGTTCTATATCCGACCGCTCAATTCATGCATTAGTGACACGGATATCTTGGTGGCCGGACCTGATGAATTGGTCTTTAGTGGTGACTTTCCAGTGTTGCCAAGGGATATGAGTGGCCTAGCAGATACAATCAAGTGCCACAAGATTGAATCATACCGTGGATTTCCAGGTTTTGTTCGATTACGATATATCGGGGAAATGAACTATAATTGGAAATTTAAAAAGTACGAATTTACTACAGCTCTTTCAAACAACTACGCAATGCTAGATATGGATTGTATTGCAATAACGTATTCTCTTCCTACAGTCTTCAGAAACGCCATGACAAAAATTATTAGTGGTCCAGCAATTAAACATCGAACCGAAACGCATGGTGGTCATTGTTGCTTACGTGATTTCGTCCGCAGCGTGTGGTGCCCACAATGGCCTAAAGAAGCCCAAGGTTGGCTTACACGAGTTAGGAATAGTGGATGGCCGACCATTGATATAATCGCCGACGTTACACAAAATGGCTGTCACGTTGTCTTCGTTAAGCATCGTTCTTGCAGAGACGATAAACTACAGTGGAGATTTTCATTTTCAGTGGCGGAGGTAATTTTACTTCAGAGTTTGACTCAAATTCAACAGATTGTCTATCATTTGTTGAGGTTCTTCTGCAAGAGAGAAATAATACAAAAGGATTGTCCAAAGGAAGATGAGGTTCTTTGTCCGTATCATTTGAAGACGCTGATGTTATGGACTTGTGAAGAGATGTCCCCGGAATGGTGGAATTCCTCTTCTGCTATTACGATCTGCTGTGAGTTATTAAAGAAACTTTCAGACTGGCTACAGAAGAGGCACTGCCCGAACTATTTTATTCCTGAAGCAAATTTATTTCGTGAATCATGGAGCTCCATAATCCTTGAGAAGATTGAAAAACCACTAAATGAATTTCGAAATTCGGGCATTCTTTGCCATTGGTTCGTCGAAAATTATATACTGCCATTCATTCGGAGACATTTCGAGCTTAAAAGCACAATGGAGGAAATGCCACATTTTGTGGATTTCATGCTGCCTATCTTTAAGTTTTGGAAAGAGACTGAATCAGAATCATTAGATTTATATTTTTATCTCACATTATCAAATTCACATTCGCGAGGTCGTCTTAAAATAAAAGCCGGGTTAAGTTCGGGACTGCGCCAGAACTTCGTAGCGGGATATAATTCAGGATGTATTCACTCGGATAAACACTGTCAACTGGGAGAGCTTTCACCAAGACAGAAAGTCTTATGTTTCAAATACTATGATATCCTACTGTTTATTTTGCATGCAGCATATGGTTTAGGGTGCGGAGAGATTTCATGGGATTGCAGTCTCTTTGTTGAATTTGTCAATGGAATCCAGCTACAACCAAAAAATGTAAGGTCTCAGTATCATAACTTTCCGAAAGCATGCACAAGACAGAGTTGTCGGTTTCAATTTCTGCGTGCTCATGGTCTCATGCAAAATTTAACAGGATCAAATAGTCTTCCGGAATTTCAATTACTGTCTCTCATGTCAAAAGAGTTTCTAATAAGAGCTTTAGAACACGAAGGTTCTAAATTGAACGGCATTGCTCCTGCAGCTTTGGCCTATCTGGCTGCAATCCACTTTGCCACATCAGAACACCAACTTGCAATACGCTTCTGCTTGTCAGTTTTCGTCGATCAGCCTTCCCAAGAGGATAAAGAGACACTGAATGCAGGTTGTTTGTTGTTTATTGACGATGTCGCAAGAATCGTAGGATTGTGTGTGCTTCAAAAGAAGATTACTGACATCAATCTTCATTACATTGGCGGGCGGCTTTATCTTGATCTGCGTCTTTCACCCGAGGTCTTTGCTCATTACTTAATTGTATCATCTACCGAAAGAACACTCAAACATTTATATTTTAGTCGTGATTGGCCGGACTCAACATTTCCTATGGACGAATATTTAAAGGCGATAATAAAACCGAAATGCATTGTTTCGATGAAGTCAGGTTCTCATTTGAATGCTACCAGACAGATCGTTTATCACAGAACAGATGCATTGACAGAAACCGAGACTTCAAGTGTGAATCCTTTGACAGTCAAAGAAAGAGTAATTGGTGTTCTAATGGAATATGCTCTAGAAAATATGATTTCATTCTACAATGTGATTCGCAAGGACTTTGGGATCCAGTGCAACACAGGTGACTGCTATCGTGCTTTGTACCTTTACAAATGTCGCAAATACGATGAAGTGCAGTGTCTGTGTGAACGAATTCTGCAAGAGCCTGATCTGCTAAGCGATCTGAAGGAAGTTTCAATTGCGAATGTTTTGTTGTTGCCACCGCTTGACTGTTTTTTCGACCGAGACGTACAGTCGTTGCTTGGATTTCACACACTCTTTTATTATTTATCACCTTCGATTGATAATATCGGGAAAGTTAAGCCATCTGCTGAGTCAACGTTTGAACACTGGTTTGCCCGATTTGTGAACTATCATAAGCGTGAACTCTTCTTCTTACTTGGAATTCAGTATTCCATTAAAAGCCACTATTTTGTTGGAAGATATTTTCTTGCAAAATATTTGAAAGTCAGATGTTGTGTAGATTGCAATCTTCCATATTCAGAAGCATTGACTGAATTTACTGCTCAGGGAACAAATCTTCCGTTTGAACGTATCATTCGCCGATTTCTTCTACGAAAGCTTCGTACTAATAAATAGTTCCGGAGTTTCATGATATCAATGACCAGGTTGAGTTTCCATTTAAAATCTGCTTTTAGTGATATGTAATTCCAGAGAACAAAACTTACTTCTAGAGTGTTGCTGCGTGACCCGGCAATCTCTGGAAAGCCAATACATAGTCTAAGACATCTTTGATGTCGGAGCTGAGAGTTGCCTGTTCCAAAGACAAAACGAAGTTGCTTTTTATTCCACAGTATACGTTCCTTTTCCTTCTCACTACCGCCTTTTCAACATCTGCTACACAGATCGTATTACCGTGTTGGACTGCGGCGCCTGTGATTCGCTCATAGAAAGCCCTACACAACTTTCTATTGACTATTCTGTCAGCCTTTCAGGAAGCTCCTTCGTGTGGAAGTTTCGTATAGGCGGCTATGAATTCTCCAGCCATTCAAGCAGGACCCATATGAGAATGAACCGTTGTAGAATTTCAACCGTTCTTCGAAAGCTTGCAGTTATATCACATTTCGTGGCATTACATTACGGTACAACTCGTTCCGTAACGACCCTCAAAGAGTAAGTTCAACACCTTTCAAAAACGATACATGAGGATAAGACTGAGAACCCCTACAATGCCCAGGTAACTAACGCTGAAGTATAGATACGTACCTATGCGACCTCTATCGCGGAGATGATCAAATCAAAGACATTCGGTCGCACTCAACATTATACTGGCCGAGTGGACCTCTTTCGAGGACTGCGAACGAACAGAGTGGTGGCAGACTGGACCATGCTTCTGCATTGTGAACGATCAGTAACGAAGCGAGGGGTGTTCCAGCGGTGCCGTGGAACAGGGCGCAACTCAAGTGTGGGCGCAAATTTTGAGAAGGAATGAATTAATTATTGAACTACTTGCTTTATCTTGTAATATATAGTATCCATTTAAAATGAAATGAATGTAACAAAGTTAAGTAACAACGAATAAAGGTGTGTTTATATAATATAAATAGATAGATACCTGACGTTATTGGTTAAGTTGATCTCTGAGGGCGGGCGTTACATTTACCCATGGCAGAGAGCGAAATAATACATTGTTAGGTTTGTGCGATCGTTATAAATATAAATCCACAAGCATGACAAGACTCGAGAAAAAGAAAGAGCAATCGGACGGTCGTGGCATACATGAATCCGAACGGTGTAACAGACTTCAATCAGTTGAACCTCTGCAATGCTCTTCATAAACTTGGCGCTTAATGTGACATTCGTGTGTGTCCCAACTGTTCTTATTCACGTGGAAGAAAGTGTAGTGTTCTTGGCAGCGATGAAGCGTAGAATGCGAATGGATTGGACACACTCATTGGCAGACAGTTGTGATACTGTAGCAAAACGGATGAATTTGTTTTCAGCATTGCTCCATTTAAGATGTGCATCATAAATTATCAGATTCCGTTTATCTTGACAGAATTGTAAAATGAGCGAATAATTTATGTGAATATCATTTGACTGAATGCTAAATACTTTTGGTTTTAATTACTTAATTTAGTATGTAATTTGTGTTTGTTGGATTAACCTTGTGGTCAAATAAACATTTGCAAAAATACGGTTTCTACGATATTCGTTGACACTATGACGACGAAAATGAAAGATGACGCGACTACTAACACGAAAGGAAGTCGAGCAATCCCTTAAACCCCGAAGAAGGAGCAGACACGTGCGTGAAATACTGTATTAGTGTCTCCATTCTTTGATCTCTTCTCCTGGGCATTGAAGCATAGTGGCTTTTATTGCGTCCTAGTACATGGACATTGATTCTGGATCACGCTGCCTCAAAGTAGTCAGTGCTTACGGATGTTAGAAATCCCAGGGGTTCCTATGTCTCTAGCTCACACGATTTTCTATTGGAAAGTAGTCAGCAATGAAAATCCGTTGAGAAGTATGAACGAAAGCCGAATGGTCAGAGAAATAACAATAATGACAACAACAGCAGCAGCAACAAGAACAATAATAGTAATAATTGTAATAACAATAATAATAATAGGCCTAATAATAATAATAACTTCCGAGGGATAATATGTACTTCGCGGGAAAAAAATAATAATAACCTAAATAAAAATATTAATAATAACCTATCATTATCCATCCAAAGAACTCGCCAACATTGCACCTACTGCAATCTGTGTTCAGGTTTCCATTCCAAATGGACGGAAAGCCTCTTCCACTTCCCCTCTTCCGTCTCGTTGTCCCAATTCTAAACACCATCCACCGTAGCCGTCTGACTGTCCTTTAACAAAAGCTTATAAGTAGGATAATGGTAAGGATGACGCCAATGACCTTTGCTACGGTGCGGCGCCGTCAAATAGAAACTGTAGGTACCTAATAGGAATGCTCTTGCCTAATATAATTACTATAATTGCACGACTTCCGTTTTCGGGTGGTGCCAGTCCCTAGCCTGGATAATATAGTAGGGCGATGCCAGTCATATTCATTGTGACATTAATCAGCGTCGCTAAACGGAAGCTACTCACCAGTAATTCTTCCACTGTTGTTTTCGGGTTGTGCCGCTCTCAAGTAAGTTGGATACTGAGGGATGTTAGTCATCTTCGTATAATGACACAACATCGTTAACAAAATATGACCTGCCAGAGAAAACTTTGTTGCCATTTGGAACAAGCCCACAGTAATTCCTCGTCGATGCTTAGTTACCAGCATGCCTAATTGTTCTACAAAGCCACACGATGTCGATGGTTATTCTAACAACCTCAATAATGGCCATAGTCAGGAAAACCCACAAGTACGTGTCTTATTTCATCGTTGGACCATCATCGGAAAGAACTCATTTCACTCTGTTTACTCTTCAAGGTAACGTTGGATGACCTTTTATTTTAAGAAATAATCTGATGCATAAGTTGATAGGTACCTTCGTTTAAGTGGGACATGTGAAAGATGTGTGTTTGAAATCAAGTTCAGGTATAGGAATGTAAAGGATTCTATGACATCCTACTTTCGTCAATACTTTGGGGTTGTTTCAAATTGTCCTACTTGAAAACCTTCCTCGTTAAAATTATAAACAAACGATTAAATACAGTCTTCTCAGCCAGATGCCTTCGTTAGGGCAAGGTTACAAGTATTCACCTCATGACATTGTCGATAGAATGCAGTTCCGTAAAAAAGCAACAGGAAATGGAATCCATTTTGCAGGTCTACGTTTTGTGACATTCGCTGAACATTTCATCACGAAAATCTTCCAGTTTTAGATTGCCTAACCCTAGAAGTAATGACCCTTGGGACATTATGGCTTATGATACTTATTACAACAGCATCTAGCGAAATAGCAACTGGTTGTTTTGGTGCCCTTTACGATATTGTCCATATTTCACAACATCTTAATGGTTTTTTACCGTAATGGGGAATTTCTTACGTAGCCTATTAGCAATGCGTCTAAAATATCTTCGGCTTGCTTGCGTCCGCAGCACGCAGGCCTGCTGAGACGTAGATCCTGCTTTGGCTGATGCCAGTGGATGTTCTAGCCTCTGCGAATCTGACGTCGGGTAATTTCAGCTGAGAATAGCTTATCAAGAATATACGGAAGAAGAGGACTAGCCACCCATCCTCCGATATCGATGCTAAGAAAGTTGGAGTCACTAACACTTCGTACCTACAAAATATAGCTTGATGGACAGCTCTTCTCCTCCTCCTGATCTCGTGCCCGAGTCTAGGCCTCTAAGGCTCATGAAATCGGAAGACAGGCTACGGGAAATAAGTAATCCGAAAAGATTGGACTTCTCCCTGACCTAAACAACATCACGGAATTTGCCTAACATCAAGGATATTCAATGGGAGAATCTAATCCAATGACTTCTATAGCGCAATGGTTTATTTCATTAAAGATTTCTTATCAATAATGACGTCGGCCTATATGATTAGCGGGGTTAGAGCCAAGAGCTTCAGATCGTCATCAGACAGATACTGAAGCTAGACAGTCTATTAAACATGATTGGTCGAAATTTGAGTGACAAAGGTGAATGGTTTCGCTTGATATAGAGTTCAGTTCTTACTACTTCTGCTGCTGTTGCTGCTGGTGATGACATGCTAATGATGATGATGATGGCGTTTTTAGGATGAAGAATTGTAGATGTTTTTCATTTAGGATGACGGAACATGTTGGTAAATCGAATGAAGAAATGGCATCTGGATTCATCGTTAGCGCCTGCCACTTACATCCAAAGTCATTTCGTCTTGTTTCTGATCAGATGCATAGCGTACTACCGTCCTGGAGCAATGTACCAAATCAGTATTTAATAACTTGTGGCAGCCATGCTGAGTTCTATATCCGACCGCCGAATTCATGCATTAATGACGTAGATGTCTTGAACGCCAGAGCTGATGAACTGGTCTTCAGTGGCGACTTTCCAGTGTTGCCAAGGGATATGAGTGGCCTAGCAGATAGAATCGATTGCTTCAAGATTGAATCATACCATGGGTTTCCAGGTTTTGTTCGATTACAACATTTCGGAAAAATGAACTATAATTGGAAATATAAAATGTACGAATTTAGGCATACAGCTCTTCCAAACGACTACGTGATGCTAGATATGGATCGTATTGAATATACGTTTTCTTCACTCTTAAGAAGCGCGTTGACAAAAGATATTTGTGGTCCAGCAATTAAATATGGAAGCGATGAGCATCGTTGCTTACGTGACCTCGTCGAGAGCATGTGGTGCCCACAATGGCCTAAAGAAGCCCAAGGTTGGCTTAAACGTCCTAGGACTAATGGATGGCCGACCATTGAAACAATCGCCGAGGTTACACAAAATGGTTGTCATTTTGTTTTCGTTCAGCATCGTTCTTGTAGAGACGATAGACAACAGTGGAGGTATTCATTTTCAGTGGCAGAGGTAATTTTACTTCAGAGTTGGACTCAAGTTCAACAGATTGTCTACCATTTGTTGAGATTCTTCTGCAAGAGAGAATTAATACAAAAGGATTGTCCAAAGGAGGATGAGGTTCTCTGTACATATCATTTAAAGACACTGATGTTATGGACTTGTGAATTAATGTCGCCGGAATGGTGGAATTCCTCTTCTGCTATTTCGATCTGCTGTGAGTTATTGAAGAAGCTTTCGGTCTGGCTACAGAAGAGGCACTGCCCGAACTATTTTATTCCTGAAGCAAATTTATTTCATGAATCATCGAGCTCCACAATCCATGAGAAGACTGTGAAAAGACTAAATGAATTCCGAGAATCTGGCAGTCTCTGTCATTGGTTCGTGGAAAATTACATACTGCCATTCATTCGGAGACATTTCGAGCTTAAAAGCACAATGGATGTAATGCCACATTTAGAGGATTTCATCCTGTTTCTCTTTAAGTTTTGGAAAGTGACTGAATCAAAATCATTGGATTTATATTTTTATTTCACATTCGCATATTCATATGACTACGGTCGTCTTATAATAAAACCTAGATTACATTCAGGACTGCGCCAGAACTTCGTTGCGGAATATAATTCAAGATGTATTGAATCGGAACTAAGCTGGCAACTGAGTAAGCTTTCAACGATACAGAACGTCTTATGTTTCAAGTACTATGTCATCCTACTGTTTATCTTGCATACAGCACATGGTTTAAGCTGCGGGGAAATTTCATGGGATAGCAGTTTCTTGGTCGAATTTGTCAATGGAATTTCAATACAACCAAAAATTGTAAGGTCTCAGTATCATAACTTTCCGAAAGCGCACATAGCACGAAGTTGTCAGTTTCAATTTCTACGTGCTCAGGGTTTCATGCAAAATTTATCTGGATCAAATAGTTGTCCGAAATTTCAACTACTGTCTCTCATGTCAAAAGAGTTTCTTAGAAAAGCTTTAGAACACGAAGATTCTAAATGCAACGGAATTGTTCCTGCAGCTTTGGCCTATCTCGCTGCTATCCACTTTGCCACATCAGAACACCAACTAGCAATACGATTCTGCCTGTTAGTTCTAGTTGATCAGCCTTCCCAAGAGGATAAGGAGACACTGAATGCAGTTTGTTTGTTGTTTATTGACGATGTCGCAAGAATCGTTGGATTATGTGTGCTCCACAAGAAGATTACTGACAACAACCTTCATTACATTGGCAGGCGGCTTTATCTTGATCTGCGTCTTTCACCCGAGATCTTTGCTCATTATTTATTTGCATTATCTTCCGAAAGTATATTCAAACATTTATATTCTGATCGTGATTGGCCGGACTCAGCATTTCCCATGGACGAATATTTGAGGACTTTAATAAGACCTAAATGCATTGTTTCGATGAAGTCAGGTTCTCATTTCAATGCTTCCAGACAGATCGTTTATCACAGAACAGGTGCATTGACAGAAACCCTGGCTTCAAGTGAGAGTTCTTTGACAGTAAAAGGAACAATAATTGATATTCTAATGGAATATGCTCTGATAAATATGATTTCATTCTACAATGTGATTCGCAACGACTTTGGAATCAATTGCAACACAGCGGACTGCTATCGTGCTTTGTACTTTTACAAGTACCGCAAATACAATGAAGTGCAGTATTTGTGTGAGCGAATTCTGCAAGAGCCTGATCTGCAGAGCGATCTGAAGGAATTTTCATTTGCGAATGTTTTGTTGTTGCCACCGCTTGACTCTTTTTTCGATAGAGACATACAGTCGTTGCTTGGGATTCACACACTCTTTTACTATTTATCAACTGCAAATGACGCTATGGGGAAAGTTGAACTCAGTGCCGAGTCAACGTTTGAACACTGGTTTGCACGAATTGTGAGCTTTTATAAACGTGCACTATTCTTTTTTCTTGATGGCTCTCTTAAAATCCACTATTTTCTCGGAAGATATTTTCTTGCAAAATATTTGAAAGTCAGATGTTATATTGATTGCAATCTTCCGTATTCAGAAGCATTGACTGAATTTACTGCTCAGGAAACAAATCTTCCGTTTGAACACATCATTCGCAGATTTCTTCTACGAAAGCTTCGCATTATTAAATAGTTCAAGAGTTTCATCGTATCAATGACTAGGTTGAGTTTTCATATGAAATTTGCTTTGTGATATGTGAATCTGAAGAACGAATCTTGCTTCTAGAGTATTGCTGCTTGACTCGGCTATCGCTGCGGAGCCAATACATAGTCTTGAAAGTTTTCGCCGTTCTATTGTGTGGAGACTTGGAAACAACGTCTACTCTGCCATGTCAGTGTAGCGCTATTTGAAAATCGCATGATTGGCCCTGCAGATCCAACAGTAAGCCAGTTTCATGTTAATTAAAAAGAGGTCGCCTTCTTGGCCCGTAAGAAAATAATGGGGGAAGGCATTTGAAGAAACGCTACAGCACCACAGTATGGCTGTCCGTCTTCTAAGACGTCTTTGGCGCCGGTGACACTCAAGCTCAAGTTGATTGCTCCAAAAACAGATATCTAAGTTGCTCATTCCTCCACAGCAGGTTCTTGTTCCTTTTTCAACACCTGCACCATAGATCGTGCTACAACAGGCAACTAGAAAGAAAAGTTTCTACACTTGATTGGCTTTCCATTAGACCGAAGTTCCTTCGTATGGATGTTCTATATGTGCAGCGAAGAATACTCCAGCCATTCAAGCAGCAGCCATAACTTATGAGAATGAACTGTTGTATAGTTTATGCGTTCTTCGAAAGCTTATAGTTATGTCACATTTCGTGACATTACATTGCGGTACAACTCGTTCCATAGCGAGCCCTGAAGAATAAATTAAGCTCAAGACCTTTCAAAAGCGGTACACGAGGAGAAGCCTGAGGATCCCATACAATGCCCAGATAACTAACGCTGAAGTATGGAAACACACAACATGGACCTCCGTCGCAGAGATGATCAAAACAAACACACTCAACATTTTGCTGGCTGATTGGACCCTGCTCGATCATTGCGAACGAATATTGTGCTCCAGCGGTGCCATGGAACAGCCGCAACTCAGGAGGCTGCGAAAACATTTGAGACGAAATGATTTAATTATCTGTATCTTGAAATATAATATACATGTGAAATAAAATAAATGTAGTAAAGTTAAGTAACAACAACTATACTGTATAATATATATATATATATATATATATATATATATATATATATGATCTTAATAGATAGATACCTGACGTTACTACTTAGGTTGATCTTTGGGAGGAAAGCTACATTTGTGCTTGGCATAGAGCGCAATTATACCTAGCTAGGTTCATGCGAACGATTCTGGATATAAATCCACAAGCGATAACAAGACCCGAGAAAAAGAAAGGGCAACCGGGCGATCGAGGCATACATGAGCCCGAACGATTGAAGCTGACTTCCATCAGTGAAAACCTCTGCATGCCCTTCATAAACTTGGCGCTTAATGTGACATTCGTGTGTTTCCAAGCTCTTCTAGTGGAAGAAAGTGTAGTGTTGTTGGCAGCGATGAAGCGTAGAAGGCGATAAGAAAGAAAGGAGAGTATCCACTCTTTGGCAAACAGTTGCGTTAAGAAGTCGGATGGATTTGTATTCATCATTGCGCCAAACAGGGCGTCAGAATCGTTATATATTGACAGAATTATAAAATGAGCCAATAACTGAGGTGAAAACCATTTGACTGAATGTTTAACACTCTTAGTATTAAAGGCTTCGGATTTAGTATGTAATTTGTTTTTTATATGCCCTGTGGTCAAATAAAGCATTTGAAAAAAGACGATGACGGCGATATTCGTTGAAACAGTGATGATGAAAATACATGATGCGACTACTAACACAAAAGGAAGTCGAACAATCCCTTAAACCCAGCCATAGGGTAACCATTTAACATAACTATGAGAGTGCGTCGTTTTAACCGACCACGGTGTATTCGATCAGTCTATGGTTGCAATGATAAACCACGTCTGTGGCCAATTTGATCACCGTAATACAACCAAACTATGAGAGCATATATCTGTTTAAAGGACCAAAGTGTATTTGATCAGCGTGTATATGGTTACATAGCCAATTATAAGAGTGCATCGTAATAACGGACCACGGTGTATCCGATCAACGCAGGTCCGTTCTATGCTTAAGGTCTTACAGTCCACCCATGGCAAGTGGGATAATTAAATTCAGACTGCGTTCTCGATGCTGCTGAGCGGAACCAAGGGAAGTACGGGATCAAGATGAGAGCAGCCGACATGACCTTCTAAATAAGAAGCAGATAATTACATTGATCCTGATCCACTGTCCACCACGTTCAAATGAAATTTCTTCATCTCCCTCTCAATCTATCTCCATCTATCAATCTATATATATGTATATATCTGTCTCACTTTGTCTCTCTCCCCATCCATCCATCCATCCATCCGTCCATCCATCCATCCATCCATCAATCCAGTCCATCCACCCATTCATCCATTCATCCGTCCATCCTTACATCAATCCAATCCATCCACTCATCCATTCATCCATCCATCCTTCCATCCATCCATCTATCCATCCATCCATCCATCCATCCATCCATCCATCCATCCATCCATCCATCCATCCATCCATCCATCCATCCATCCATCCATCCATCCATCCATCCATCCATCCATCCATCCATCCATCCATCCATCCATCCATCCATCCATCCATCCATCCATCTATCTATCTATCTATCTATCTATCTATCTATCTATCTATCTATCTATCTATCTATCTATCTATCTATCTATCTATCTGTCTATCTATCTATCTATCTATCTTTGAATGTTTATGTCTGTCTCTTTGTCTGTGTGTCTCTGTCTGTCTGCCTCTATATGTCCGCCTCTTTCTCTGCTTTTGTCTCTGTCTCTCTCTGTGTATTCTCTGAGCATCTCTGACCTAATTCATTTAATCTCTCTCGCTCTTTCTCTCTCTTTCTATCGCTTTTTCTCTTTCTGTGTGTGTGTGTGTGTGTCTCTCTCTCTCTCTCTCTCTCTCTCTCTCTCTCTCTCTCTCTCTCTCTCTCTCTCTCTCTCTCTCTCTCTCTCTCTCTCACTCTCTCTGTATCTCAGGAAATTGTTTTCATCTCTGCAGTCCTGTGATGTCGATAATTATGACGACGACGGTAATGGTGATGACAAAGAAAAGGCGAATGGAGAGAAGCAAGAAAGCGACCGGTGGTCGTAGGTCGTACAAATAACGGACCCTGGAGCGGATGCAAGGATTGAAGCGGAACGCAATGTCATGCAGCTAAGAAATTAATGAACACACACACTCACACACACATATACGCATACACATACACACACTCACACTAACAGATACGCAAACGGCAATGAATCTGTTCTTTTCGAAACTGCACTCACGTAGTCTCAGATGCAGTGTGATTCTCCTTACAGATTTTATTTTAGTTACAGTTACAGTTATAGTTAATGGTTTTTCATTTTAGTTATAGTTACAGTTATAGTTAATATTATTTTTTAGTTACAGTTATAGTTATCGTTAACGAAATCATTTTGCTTTCGTTAACGAAAACATTTTCGTTACCGTTATCGTTAATGAAAATCACACTGAATTATGAAGACGCATTACACAATAATTTGCTTAGAGCTTTGACGAATGGGTGCATTCAGCTTCATGAATACACAAGGCTCCATATTCACCGACATCCAAGGCGAACATAGGAATCATTTTGCTTTAGTTAACGGCTGTATTTTCACGTTCTCACGTTAGTTGATATTGCACTTTTTTTTATCGTATTAACAACAATAGCAATGAATTTTCGTTAGTGTTATTTTCGTTATAGTTATAGTTATAGTTAATGATATTTTTTAGTTATAGTTATAGTTATCGTTAACGAAATCATTTTTTGTTCGTTAACGAACATTTTCGTTATCGTTAACGTTAACGAGAATCACACTGCTCAGATGGCCGCAGGCTTGTCTAGCGTTAATTGGTCCGATGAGGAATTTCCCGGATATAGTCCAGAAAGTCCGAACAACGTGTTTGCTATCAGCTCTGGATGGATGTATGTGTGTGCTGGGCTCCACGTGTCTGCGGGTGCTCGTCAGTGGTGACCCTTCCAGTTATCTGAACACTGTTCGCTTCTTGGAAAACTTTTTGTTCTTTGTGACTTTAACGGCAGTTACGTTGGCGTATAGGCATCGCCTTTTCGAGGTACTTGAAGGCACTATAGTAAGTGTCCACATAAATACATACATACACAGATACATAGACATACATACATACCTAAATGCACATATACATAATAATACAGACATACATACACACATACATGCATACATACAAAAAATACATACGCACACATACATACACACATACAACTGACTCATTAGACCCGACGGAGAAAGGGTTTCCTTTTCGCTAAGGTATCCTGTTCGTGTGTTTCACTGAGCTATTGATTTACTGACTGAGATTTACGCAGGTGTATCGTATCATATGTGTATCCCATCAATCTTAAATCACTTATAAAAACTTAATTGTTTAAAACGATTACTAAGGTCAGCGCCTACTGTCATTTGTCTGCAGCAAATGCTAAGCTCTGCTCTCTACAGCTCAGCTCTGCTCTGCTCTGCTCAGCTCTGCTCTGCTTGCCCCTATGCGTTGTGCTTACTCGATGTTTGTTCTGCAAGCGAGACAGAGAGATCGCGTGTCTGATTTCGTGATATGGTGAGACGGAGAGAAGGAAAGAGAAATACAGAGAAAGAAAGGAAGATAGGAAAGAAAAGAGAGAGGGATAGGGAGGGAATGAAGGAGGGATGGAGAAAAGAAGAAGTGAGATGTTACAGAGGAGATTAATAGGGAAGAAGGGGAAGAGAAGGCAATGCCAGGCAAGGAAACTCAAGTGAAGGTAAGAGAAGGGACAGGAAGTCAAAAGAAGGCAAGAGAAGAAGGGAAACGAATTCAAGAAAAGACAAGAGAGAGCAAAGGAGGAGAACACAAGTAGGGAGCGGAGGAAAACAGAAGAAGAGAAGAAAGCACAAGACGAAACGAGATAAGACGTGAAAGCCTCAACGACGTATTTTATTAGCGCAATTTCATGCCCACTAATCCGAACTACGATTGATCTACGCGAGAAATCAGGCGTTAAATGTTTGGGTCGAAATGGCGAGACGCGTCGTTTGAGAACCATCGAAATGGATTGCAACAGTTTAACGTCTCATGACAAAAATGGCCGTCAACGTCGTCAGGAAATTTTTTGCAGTCTCAACTCGAGCAAAATAATTGCATTTGGCTCATTCTTGAATCGCAGAAAGTCTCATTCGTGAATCGCAGAAAGTCTCAATTGTTTATCATAGTCTCGTTTGTGTATCACTGGAAGTCTTGTTGTGAATCACAAACGTCTCGTTTGCGAATCGCAGAAGTCTGTTTTTTGTTTCACAGAAAGTCTCGTTTGTGAATCACAGAAAGTCTCGTTTGTTTATTATAGAATTTCTATAATAAACAAACAAAATCTATGTGATTCACAATAAACAAACAAAATCTATGTGATTCACAAACGAGACTTTCTATGATAGAAAGTCTCGTTTGTGAATCACAGAAAGTCTCGTTTGTTTATTATAGAATTTCTATAATAAACAAACGAGACTTTCTGTGATTCACAAACGAGACTTTCTGTGATTCACAAACGAGACTTTCTATAATAGAAAGTCTCGTTTGTGAATCACAGAAAGCCTCGTTTGGGGATCACAGAAAGTCTCGTTTGTGTATCACAGAAAGTCTCGTTTGGGGATCACAGAAAGTCTCGTTTGTTTATTATAGAAAGTCTCGTTTGTGAATCGCAGAAAGTCTCGTTTTGTTTATTATAGAAAGTCTCGTTTGTGAATCACAGAAATTCTCGTTTGTGTATCACAGAAAGTCTTGTTTGTGAATCGCAGAAGTCTTTTTTTTGTATCACAGAACTTCTCGTTTGTGAATCGCCGAAAGTCTCGTTTGTGAATTCCAGAAAGTCTCATTTCTTGATCGCAGAAAGTCTCATTTGTGAGTCACAGAAAATCTCTTATATGAATATCAGAAGTTCACTTTAGAATCGCAGAAAGTCTTATTTATTAATCCCAGAAACTTCCATCGTCATTATGCACAAGTAGCCAATTGACGCAACCCATGCTATTTCATCTTATCCCTCCCGATTGATGCGTAAACATATTTTGCGCAATCTCCTCTGCAACCGAAATGAGCTTATATATATATATATAAGATCTATGGAGCTATATAAATATATATATAAGCTCTTTGGAGCTATATATATGTATATATATACATCGAAAAATCGTAGCGCTAAATAAATAGAACCGTTTGCGTATAATGCTCGTGTTGACGAAATATACGAGGTTTGTTCGGATTAGAGGATCTGGATGATTCTTGAGAACCTAATTGCTATGGGTCGATGTTTCTGTGGGAGGACTTGCGCCTCGGGATGTTTATGTGAACCTTGGTTCGATCAATACTATATTATAAAGCTTACAAATACGAGTTGTTAGTTTCGATGAGTATCACATTTTTGGAATTAGTAGGCCCTGTATCGCACAAATCAAGTATTGCAGTTACAGTCGTGTATCAACAAGTAGGCGTATTTTGCAACAGGAGTCAAGAAAAGTTAATAGCTTATACTAACCTTGGCCACTCCTTCTTGACTATTACGCATACATGCATTTGTTATTTAAGTAGTAGGAGCCTACTTAATGTTAGCAATAATGATAGCTCAGCTAACCGAGTTTGACTGGCATCCATTTTGAACGTACAATCGTCGCAGGCCTACATGTTTCGACAAATCACTGTATTGTAGAAACTTCCATCGTGTGACTTTTATGCGCTATTAGACGATTTTCTTGATCGCTTAGACTAGACTTAAAAACAAGGGGTGTGCAATAGTGTAGTGGTTAGCGTGCTGGACCGTCAACCAAGAGGTCGGAGGTTCAAATCGCCGACAGGGCAGAAATTAGTGTCGAGATTTCTGCTCCACATGCACACCCTAGCCATCTCAGCTATAATGAGTACGCTGACCTACACTACACTGTCGGTGGGAAGACGAAACCGCGAGAGAGCAGTCTGGCCTCCCGTTCTCTTATGCCGAGACCAAGAAAAGTGAAGTCGCGAACACCTCATATAGGCCTACCCATGGCTGCTCTCTTCTTAGATTATAAACAACAGTAGTCAATGAGAATATAATTATCTACATACGTTAGGGTGTTCCCAAAAACTGAAAGTGTCCAGAAGTTACTCCCCAACCCATTATTGTGTGATGCAAGCTGTTCGAAAACTCAAGTAAACATTTGAAGAGATTATTTTAATATTTAGGATTTGCACAAACCACTCAAAGTTTGTTTTATTAATACGTAAATCTATACAGGAAAACTTTTAATAAATGAATTGAATGTACTGTTTGTATTACACTAGTGAGTCTAATGTATACTGTATATTAATACCATAGGCGTAGACTCTGGGGGGCAGCCGGGGCACGTCCCCCCCAATAATTGAGATGGACTCTACATTCAATGCAATAAGTGTAGAATAAATGACCAAATGCCCCCCTATATTTGGACAAGTTTACGCAAGTGATTAATACTGTATAAAGTGTGTCAAACTGTCACTATTATAATGTATTGTATATAGTACTATATTTAGTATATTATGACATACTATTAGTCTATTATACTAGTTAAAGTTACTAGTTAGTTATTTCAGTCAAACATTAACTGGCCTGATTCGTTCTAAAACACTAGACTGTGTTGGTTCTGAAAACTTATTTCTGTGATCTTCTACCACTTGCAGCAAGAACTGTTTTGTTTTTCATTGCATGTTAGAGAAGAGTTAAATTCTTGGAAAAGAACGACTCCTCGAGTCCTCGTTCTGCCAGGTCATTAACTACTTTGAAAATCTCACAGTGGATTTTGCGACCAAATCATGTAATCCTGTTAGTGTTGGCTCAGGCAAAGGTAGAATGCATTTGTGTAGTTCCTCAGATTCTTCATTTTCATTGAGGGTCTTTACCATTAATCCCCTTTCTTCAACTGTGACTTCGTTGTCAAAACACCAAATCCAGCCAAGACTTCAGAGAGATACCACACATGGCGATTAAATGCTGTTGTAGCAGCCATCGCCACTTTCTTGTTATGATATGACGACAGTGCGCAGAGCAAGGCAAGATCATTTCTTGGAGCTGCAGTTGATAGCGGACTTTGTAACCAATATTTGATCTAAATCGCAGTAACAAAAAGGCATACATCTTTCAGATGTTTCTATGGTTTGTCACTGTAAGAGATTCCATGAGTTTTTCTTGATTCGATTGACCCTGCTTGAAAAGGTTCATATTGGTTACGGAATAGCCACATTTTTAGAGAATAAATGCCATCCAGCGAGCACGGCGTGTAGCTGTTGGATATCTTAAATGTACTACACGCGGAGGAAGGCCACCTAAAAAATCTACAGCACCAGCAATTCACCATAATCATCTCTTGGCTGGCATTTCTCAAGTTGGATTACAACAAACTCAATAACACTGTCTTTCCATGGACCAATTATACCTTACATAGGCCCACTCTCGTCTTCCATCGCTGTTCAAAATGAAGCTTGGTCTACCCTTAGCCAGAAGTCTTTAAAATGGACAAACAGTTCCAGGTTTGGAGATCGCGAAGCATCATGGAGGCTAAAAACTTTTGCTAGCATAATCTCTGACACATGATGAGAACAAACTAAGTTCAGAAGTTCTTGGCCAAGCTCAGTCTCTAAACGAATACAAACTTCACCCTTAAGTCCAGTATTTGATGCAGTAGTATCAAAGCAAAGTTCTTTTATGCGATTCCGCAATCACCACTTATCCATTATTTCCACAACTGCTCTTGACATGGTAACCGCTGTTCCACTGTGAAGTTTTTGGGACAGGGATTAACTTTACCATATTTTTCCTGATACCAAAACTGGAAGTAGATCAATCTGTTCTCGTCCAGAACCAGTGAAATCATCCATTATTTTTTCATCCCAGTGCAAGACAAGTAGCACAACTGGATCAAAGGAAGCCTTGATTTCTTAAGATGAGCTCCTCAGCATCTTGCTGGAGTTGTCCTCTAGAAGCTATTGCTGAAATTATGTAAGCAGCTTTCTATGGCTAATATCAAGTGCATTAAGTGCAGCTCTTCAGGTGTAACTACTTCGACTCTCCTTAAACTTTAGTTTTGAAAGTTTTGGCATTTTAGCTCCAAACTCAGATTCTGATGATATATCGGATGTGTTGATGTCAGAAGATACACCATTGTTATCGTGATCAAGTCATAATTTACAAATATTTCATGAAAAATCTGAGAAAACCTATTTTGGCAGAACTTCAACTGGATTGTGCAAGTCCTAAATATTATTGTATCTTAACAAAAATTTGGCAATGGAGTTTCTATACCATGGATCACCAAATGGCGGGTTGGGGAAAGATAAATAAATGATATGAAATTTTTCCATAGTAGATGGGAACACCCTAACATACGTATACACATATATATATATATATATATATATATATATATATATATATATATATATATATATATATATATATATATATATATATATGGCCTAGTCGCAATCACTCTATAAGTTCATATATTATATGCAATTATGCATGTAAGCAACAATTCTATAGATAGCCGCAAATACATGTATATACAATATTATACATATATATAATGAACTGGAAATAATAAATGGCTTGCAGTTAAAATGTTTTATGTGACTCTTCCAGGAAAATTATGGGCTTCCTGTATTCCGTTGAGATGACTTGAATTCGGATTTGCCTTCTTTTAAACGCACCTGATTATTTCCCGCAGCGGTCGACATGAAGAAGCTCAAACGACCGCCCCTAGAACTTCCTCCCTTCTTTCCATGTGTATCCTTCCACTTCTTCTTTGCCTCCTCCTCCTCCTCTTCCTCCTCCTCCACCATCTCCTCCTCTTCTTTCCGTCTTTTCTCACTTCCTCGCTCTCTATAATCCTTCTTCCTCCATATCTTCCCCTACTTTTCTCCTTATTTGATTCTCCAGTTGCTCCTCTTCCTATTCCTCTCTACTCATCCTCTCCTAATTGTATCACCTTTCATTCTTTTCTCTTTCTTTCAATCCATCTCTCCCAATGACTTCTCTGCTCCTCTTGGCTTCTTTTCCTTACCACAGCCTCAAACGTCTACTCCTTCTTCTTCCTCCGACTTCTCTTCCCACTCCTCCTTCTTACTAGTCTCCTCCTCTTAATCCTGTTCATCTTCTGTGAATCCTCTCTTCCTCCTTTCCGCTCGGGTGGAAAAGATGAAAAGCGATGGCGAATCCCCTCCTCCATTCTCTCCAGCATCTCTCATCGTCTCAGCCTCCATCCCATGTTTCCGCCATTACCTCCCAAGTACGCGTAGAACAGCGGAAGACGTAGTATCACTTATGTTTCATATAGTTATATACATACACTGCATATATCGTATACATTATCGTATTAATTATTATTTAAGAAATCCAAGCCTGTTGTTCATTTGCAGCTTGATTACTTTCTGGAAAAAAATGTTTTGCGTAAGTCATATTTGCCAACGTCTCGCTTATAAACTAATTAATGTCTATCATTTAGACCTCTAAACTGGTGCACAAGGGTATATTTATTATACGCAGATGAATATATATTTTGCTTAATGTTTGCCTCTGATTCAAGCATATTGTCTGGCACATAAATCTCATATTATTAATTGTTATTTTTCTATATATGTATATACTGTATATATATATAATATATATATAATATATATATATATCCAACATATGAACATCGCATTTATATACATATACTTATGAAATCCTAAACGGAAGGGCACTATACACGAACAAACCGCCTTAAATCTGATAGCGCCATGCACCTTATAAGACCAACGTCAGCAACAGCTACTCATCGTGACAATTTATTACAACGATTAATCGTGCTGTCGCACTGTCCTTCTGGAACATATCTTCCTCTGCAATAACTTCGAACTCTTCGAACTCTTCGACCCAAGCGGCTTTAAAAATGTTAACGATTTATCTTAATTCTTAATTCTTCGATTTTTGCATCATTTTACATCTATTTATCATTCTGAAGCGCTTTTCAGAGGTTTTAAACTGCGCTATAGATACACACGGATACAGAGTGCACATCTGAAGCAGTTTAGCCTGTAGCTGAAGTTGGTTTAGAGTTAGAGTCAAAGAAACGATTAGAGTTACGGTACACACAGAGAATCTCTTTTACTGTATGAGAGAGATAGGCAGACAGACAGAAAGACAGACAGATAGACAAATGGATAGATAAATTGATATATAGATGGATGGATGGGTGGATGGGTGGATTGATGGATGGATGGATGGATGGATGGATGGATGGATGGATGGATGGATGGATGGATGGATGGATGGATGGATGGATGGATGGATGGATGGATGGATGGATGGATGGATGGATGGATGGATGGATGGATGGATGGATGGATGGATGGATGGATGGATGGATGGATGGATGGATGGATGGATGGATGGATGGATGGATGGATGGATGGATGGATGGATGGATGGATGGATGGATGGATGGATGGATGGATGGATGGATAATAATAATAAGAATAATAATAGTGACAATTTATATGGCGCCGTAGCACAGCCATGCCGTTACAAGGGCGCCTCACAGTCAACTAACAGATAGATGGATGGATGGTTGGATGGATGGATGGATGGATGGATGGATGGATGGATGGATGGATGGATGGATGGATGGATGGATGGATGGATGGATGGATGGATGGATGGATGGATGGATGGATGGAGATATTTAGGTAAAGAGTAGAGCTATATAAACAGATGGAGTGATAGAAAGAAAAAGAGCTTCTTAAACAGAAGCAGAAGCTTATTTCTAACGCGCCTGCCTGCTTAATGATTTATTTATATAGCCCATCTATTTAAATTAGTTTTGAAAGGGCTGATCTGGCTTAGACGATCTGGCTCAGACGCGCTTAAACTAGTTACCTCGCAATAATCCATGCTTCAGAATTTAGAGACCGCTGTCCAAACCAAGGCTCAGAACCGGATTTGAGGAATTAATTACAGGAATGTTCTCTCCTGCCACCTGCTGCCCTCATCACCAGTCATGTTTATATCCGGACAAACTGACAGTTTCTTAGGGTCAGCAACAGCTGCGTAGTAGCATCACAGATAGACATCCAGGCACATAGATAGACAGATAGATGGATGGGAGATAGAAAGACAGATGGATGGATGGATGGATGGGTGGGTGGGTGGGTGGGTGGGTGGGTGGATGGATGGATGGATGGATGGATGGATGGATGGATGGATGGATGGATGGATGGATGGATGGATGGATGGATGGATGGATGGATGGATGGATGGATGGATGGATGGATGGATGAATGGATGGATGGATGCATAGATCGAACGATCGATTGATGGATGTGTTGATAGATAGATAGATAGATAGATAGATAGATAGATAGATAGATAGATAGATAGATAGATAGACAGACAGACAGACAGACAGACAGACAGACAGACAGACAGACAGACAGACAGACAGACAGACAGACAGACAGACAGACAGACAGACAGACAGACAGACAGACAGATAGTGTTTTGTGTGAGCGAGTGTGTCGTGGGCACGCTCACTTGTGTATACATGTATAGGCTTACAGTGTATGTATGTGCGCGCGTTCAAAACATTCTGTAGGCATAACTGAGACAATTGCTTTCATGCATGTATCCGGATATTCATGAAGCAATTCACAAATAATTATCATATACACACAATCGTAATTGTAAACTCAAAACTAATATATATTTCTAAAGGGCCACCCGAAGGCTAAGCATAGGGCACCCACTTATTAACGAGCGCTACACCCCGTCAGAGGAATTGTCCAGACTCCAGAGAAGTCAGAAAGGATCCGGAGCAGTTTGCCAGAGAAACCACAGAGACAGGAGGCAGCGGTGCTGCTAAAACGGGTTTCGTTTATTAAGTCTAGAAAGATTGAAAGGGGAAGGATCAGCTGACGTAGAGTAGACATGTCGTATCAACTACGACTCTCAACATGACTGCGACAGCGTGATCTACGTCGGTAATGAATCGACATATACATGTCAATCTGGGTAATTCTAACTGCAATATCTTATACGCCAGACATTTCGTGACATTCGGGATCACAATCTTCCTATGTATTTAGCCTACGGATATATCCGAAGATTTTAATTCCACCCACATACCCACCCACCAACCCACCCAACCACCCACACACACACACACACACGCACACATACACACACATACACACACACATACAGGCAAGCTCTCACACACAGAAACGGATTATATATTGAGATTGCATTTGAGAGGAAAGTATACAGGATGCTCATATCTGATTTCAGCCGACGTTGTCACCGTCCTTGTGTGATGGTTGTTGTTGCTGTTACTAGCATTTCAGTCACTTGATGTGGATCACGTGATCTCTCGTCGTGTGATTGTGGACTTTGATAAGAAAGACTACGCTAACTCCGCCACTGCCACTTAATCTAATGGTGCCAGTCCCAAGCCTGCGCTTGGCCTTCGAGTGGCGCTTTAGAAGTTTGGAGATTACGATTACGATTAGCATAGATAAAGGAGAAGGGCAACGCTAAACATCTTTGCAATGACAGTGTAGACAACTACTACTGTTACTACTACTACTACTACTACTACTACTACTACTACTACTACTACTACTACTACTACTACTACTACTACTACTAATACTAATACTAATACTAATACTCTACTACTATTACTACTACCACTACCACTGCTACTACCACTAATACTACTACTAGTACTAGTAATAAAGCAAGACAATTTTTTGAAGTGATCAGCAATGTGTCATTGGAAACTCTGGAATTGTCAGTCGTAACTAGGCAACTGTAGAAACCGTATGAGCCTGCTCATTTTTTAACGAACTGATAGGATGAGATCCTTCATCATCGCTGCCCGTTTGATTGGGTGCCACGCAATTTAAGGTCCCTTGAAAGCAAGGCAGAGGTTCAAATCTAACCACCGTCGGTAGGCTGTTCGAACCCGCATCCGCACGTCCAGAGGAGCCTTGTACGTCGTCTGTACTTGAGCATGTTCACACTGTGCGTCAATGTAAACATAATACACGAGAACTAATGCAATAATATTCCTACAACATAGATGACACTTAAGTAAGAGCATCAGATATTATCTGCAAAAGTAAGAGCATCAGATATCATCTGCAAAAGTAAGAGCATCAGATATTACCTGCACAAGTAAGAGCATCAGATATTATCTGCAAAAGTAAGAGCATCATATTATTATCTGTACAGATGAATGGTGTTGCCGTGTGCTCCCAAAGCAGTGATGAGTTTAGTCATTTCGACCGTGTAAGCTTACACCGAGTGTGCAAAGAAGAGGCCTGTATACTGTGTCATGGGGGTGGGACTGGTGTTGAAACCGTGCAGTCTGAGTTTATGGTCAGTATCGTTGTCGGTCTATCCAAGAAGGGGCAAAGTGCTCAGTAGGCCTACATGGGCCATTCTACAATATCAAAAGAATTTCCAAAACTAATTGCTGTAAAAGCTATTGTATCTATAATGCCTATGATACTGCGTCAGTGGATACAAATTTTAAGTTTGTTAGAGGCAACCGCCATTTAATTAGCACATAATATCGCAGTATAGTCCTAGCATAAATGAAGACTTTTCAAATACTGCAAACCGTCTTTCTAGCATGCTATGCCATTTTCTCCAAAGTAAGATATCACAGTATCAAACAATACAAAAATTAAATCAATGCTGCAATAAGCAAGTCACCATCAGAAATAATAAACCAAAATTTAAAACAATAAAATAATTAAAAATCAACATAAGGTCTTGAAATTAATCAAATCAGTATGCTATGAAAATGAACTTCGGAGTGAGCTAACTGATTCCTAGAATCATTGTTTCCTTCAAAACTCTGCAACATGCTGTTTCTTAGAAATCAAAATAGAAAGTAATTTGTAACTGTTCGATGCTTTTGTACTCCTGACAAAAAAACAGCATCTGTCGATGAATAATTCACCTGGTGGAGTATTGCAATGGTTGGAACAGTGCTCTCTAAAGCTCTGCTTCATTTCAAACAATTCAATGAATATGACACAACCATAAGGTCATGTCATAAACGGTCCACAATAAGTCATCCTCAATTAATTAAACTTTGTTGAGAGATGCTTTCACCAGTCACAACCTTCTTGAGCAGGTCGTAAACATCCCTATGATAACAGAGCCATGTAGGCATAAATCTCCTGAGGTAATAATGATTGTGCCATTTAATGAGGCAGATCTGATATTAAGGTTGCTAATTCCCTCTCTGAATCAGACAGCTTTCCTTCAGCATGCCATCTTTAAGGTGCATGATGAGGCTGTCTTTCCTTCTGAAAGCTTTACTGCATAAATGGCATATGTATGACTTTTCTCCTGTGTGAGCTTTCAGGTGTGTGGTTAGACCGACAGACTGTGTGAATAATTTCATACATAAGTGGCACATGTACGGTTTTTCTCCAGTATGGGTTCTCATGTGACGATTCAAGTGACCACTTTTGGCAAATACTTTACAACATACCTGGCAAGTGTATGGTTTTTCTCCAGTATGGGTTCTCGTGTGATTCTTTACAGTACTTCCATCGGCAAATGATTTCGGACATAGCTGGCATTTGTATGGTTTTTCTCCAGTATGGATTCTCACGTGATTCTTTATGGTACTTCCTTCAGCAAATGATTTCGGACATAGCTGGCATTTGTATGGTTTTTCTCCTGTATGGGTTCTCACGTGATTCTTCACAGTACTTCCATCGGCAAATGATTTCGGACATAGCTGGCACTTATATGGTTTTTCTCCAGTATGGGTTCTCATGTGATTCTTCACACTACTTCCTTTGGCAAATGATTTCGAACATAGCTGGCATTTGTATGGTTTTTCTCCAGTATGGGTTCTCATGTGATGATTTAGAGTATTACCTACAGCAAATGATTTCAGACATAGCTGGCATTTGTATGGTTTTTCTCCAGTATGGGTTCTCATGTGATGATTTAGAGTCTTACCTACAGCAAATGATTTCAGACATAGCTGGCATTTGTATGGTTTTTCTCCAGTATGGGTTCTTATATGATGATTCAGGTAACTACTTTTGGCAAATGATTTCAGACATAGCTGGCATTTGTATGGTTTTTCTCCAGTATGGGTACTTATGTGATTCTTCACATGAGCAAATGACTTCTGACTCATGCACGGGTTTTCTCCTCCATTGTGGCTTTTCATGTGGCCTTTGTGAGGATAGTGCCCAGGAAATGATTTCTTATTTGAAATACATGTGCAGAGGTGTTCTTCTGCAAAAGTCTTCATGTGTGACTTTACAATACTATTCTCTGCAAATGACTTCAGGGTAACAGACATTTGTATGTTTTCCCTCTGTATGGGTTTCATGTGTCACTTTATAGAACTATTGGTAAATCAGTTTCAACATAAATTGCATTTGTTAGGTTTTCTCCAGTATTGGTCCAAAATCTGCCTTTTCACTTCAATCGTCTATAAATTACTTCAAGGCTTTCCCCATAAGCGTTTTCATATGTCTCTTCAAAGTAGCTTACTATAAATATATGATAATTGACATAACTGGCAGTTGCAGTTTCTCTAGTGTGATTTCTCCTCAGTATTGGATCTCATCATTGTTCAGTAAAATTGGTTTTAAACATCAGATATATTGTTATCGGCATATTCTGTTTTTCTACGGGACAGTGTTTCATATCCTGATCAGCTGTCATGAAAGGAATAATTATTTCTTTCCGGTGATGGCAGTTACTCCGTTATGGAGTTCTAAAAGAACAGATATGCCATGTAACATTTGAAATGAATTCTTCCATATACCTAAGTAATCAAGCCAGATTAACTTTCACTTTACTTGTGTAGGGCTGTAGGCTATAGTAAAATATAAAATCTTTCTGCAATCCCAAGGGCTGCCAGTTTTGTTTGAAACAGAGAAGAAATTGATTCCTGCTCTGCTCAAGTTCACATTGACGACTAAGTAAGTAAATAAGTAAATATTCTTTATTATACCAATTGCATAACCACACTTTGGTATACCTGCATCTAAACATTCTTATTATAAACGTCTATGTGTGAAAATTGTCCGCTTGAGTAAAAAACGGTCATGCTGTCGGGGGCGTAAGGAGTATGCGAGTGCTTGATGGGGATTGGGGGGCATATAGTACATGACCCGGGTTTCTCACGACCGCAGAGAAAAGGCGTGCATTGGCGTTGCAGTATAGTTGGTCAAAGGTGTGATTGTCCACTCCAAAGTACTGTAGACGGATCAGACTGCTCATAACAAATTGCAGACGGTTCCGGTCCCGTTCCCCAGTAAAAACCCACCATGCCGGGGCGGCATACAGCACAGGCCACAGTTGTAGCACGCACTACATCGTAGCCTATAACGAGGGGCCTGAAAGGCCATGCGCCACAAGAATGCACAATGCATACTCGTAATTGCCTTGCTTGACAGCAAATTCGGGTTATGAGTGACTCGAAACTAAAAGCCTCGTCAGCGTAACACCCATGCTGGGAACCCTGGTCAGTACAGGCGTGGCACCAGAGCCCGCGTTACGTTAAGAACTAACTTAGCAATCTTGGGGCCGGGCGTAAGTTTAGAAACTCCGCTGTAGCCTACATACTAATGAAAGCTAAACTTTTGATATATCTGTACAAATGAATTCAATATCGAACGATTAACTTCAATTAGGCCTAATTTGTCAACGGTAGATTTGAAACCTTATATTGGAATGTCGCTAAAATTAATTACGTCATCGTTAATCGTGCTCTGTACATAGACACAGAGATTTTATTTGTGCAAGAGGTGACAAATTCAGTCCACTATGCGCCAACCTGGTTATTTAATCTCGAAACTTTGGCGAGTAATTAGGCCTAACCTATATTGTGTCCTCAATAGTTTATCAGAAGTGCGTTAAAAATTACAAGTCATATGGGGTTTGAAGAAGGAGAGACCCCAGGAGGATAACTTTGTACAAAAATTTGCTTCAATTAATGTGACCCATGCTTGACTAAAACTGCATCCACCAAGTCAACCTCCGTTGTCCACTCTAAGCTTGATTACTGTAATTCCATTTTCCTTAACCTCGAATCCGCCCAAATTAAGCGTCTACAGCTCATCCAAAATTCTCTCGCCCGAGTCCTCACCAGGATACTTAAGTAGGCATTGTGGTTGGCCAGAGTTAAAAGTTTTATAAAAAAATGAGCCCCAATTTGACCATAATCCTATGCTGGACAGGAAGTTAAAGCACAGCTTTATGCACAGGCATGTATGTTCATATTTTTGACTATTAGTTATTGCTCTAGGCAAGGGCGTCTACACCATAGAAACCTTGGAGAAAATGCTCCCTCCACGATATAGGGGGAAGAGCCGTCAATGTATGTACCACCATTTTAGGGGGAAGGAAGGGGGAGGGCGGAGAAAGAGGAGGAAGGGGAAGTTGCTCCAGTGACTTAGGGGGGATAGACGCCCCTGGCTCTAGGCAAAAAGCTCTGAACCCTCTGCAGCGTCGCATGTTTGACTTAGAGCCTATTGATACCAGTAAGAAGCGAGTTGCAGTAATCTATGCGACTTGAAGCAATGAAGCAATTGCCAGAGATATCCTTGCAGACATGTCCACACGCCTAATTCTGCGTATGTCACAAATGAACATGGATGACGACTTACAGATACCATACACATGGTCAGTGAAAGACATGGTAGAATTGAAACCAAAGCCTAAGGGATGACCATAAGCGTCCAACTAACCGTAGTTCACTTTACATCTCCGGACAACCCTTTATTCTGATACCACGCAGCCCTCGTGAATAAGCTATTGCCATGCGCTTAGCTGTAGAGTATCATTTTAGAAATGTGGAGTTTACGATTATGTGTCAAATGTCAACGTCCTCAGAATACTCCCGAGACTTTTCTTTGTATCCTTTGTAGCGCCGTTTCCGTTGTGTACGGGCGATCAATCGTTTACGCAACGTCGCCTTTCCACCGTCGACCACAGAAAGTCTGCTGAGAAAGCTAAATGAAGTCAAGCAGACTAGAGCCCTGCGCCGACGTCATAGTATCGGCGGCGGCGCGCCGGTCATATTTGGTCGGCGGCGGCGGCGCGCCGACGAACAAGAATCGGCGGCGGCGGCGCCCACAAAATGTCGGCGTCGGCGCGGCGCAGCGCGGCGTGCCCTAGTCAAAAACATGAATTTTTCCGGGGGGGCAAACATTTTATAAGGGGGCAAAATTTTTCCAGGGGTGCAAAATGACGTTTTTGCATGGAAAATCTATTCACAAATCCATAGGGCAAATCCCCTTGCCCCTCCTCCGGACGCCCATGTTAGTCACTATGAGAGTTGAACAGCCGTTTGTCCTGTGACCAGTCAAGAGGGCCAAGTTCTCTAGAGCCACTCCATCACACTGAAGCTAAACTAAATATAAAGGGATTGAAAGAGAAGACACCTTCAGACATTTATTTACCTTACAAATATGAACATCCTTCATTACACTGCACATCTGTATAGGTATTGGCAAATTGTAATCAGATGAAGCAACATGCATTTGCATATTGCATGAATACACTGGCATATGCACTGATACAGTGTAGGCCTACACACCAAGTCACATGGCAGATGCTGGATAACAGCATCCTCCCAGTAAAAGAGGCTGCTAAAGCCATGAAGTATAGAATAGAATAGAATAGAATAGAATATAATAGAATAGAATAGAATATTCTTTATTAAACCAGTTGCGAACCGCATTTTGGTGTAATGCAAAATATGTAAAAAAGTGAAATGTAAATATATACGTTTTCTATGGTAATACTCTAGCCGAGTGGCCTCACTCCTGTCAATTTTTCAATGAATTTACCAGGTGGTCTGCTGCCCGTTTGAATTGGTGCCACGCCATTTAAGGTATCCAAACATAGACCATTGTTAGACTAAACTGAAAAAGACTATTCTTGATACTATACGTACTAAGTCAAAACCTAGCTGTGTCAACTGATACTGTTTACCTGAATAGATTCCAGCCAAAAGTATTAATCAATTATACCTTCCCTTCAGCAGGAATTAGTTAAATGGCATATCTTGATATTAATAGCACTCATAAACTCCTCTAACCTTACAACATTAAGCCAAAAATTATACCATTGTAATAAGACCAGAGACATGAAAGACTACAATCAATAAGTTATAGAATCTATTCAACATGAAGGTAACTAATGAGGGAAGACTGTAGTAGGCTACTGTGCTACACATACAAAGCCATGCATTGCATAGTGCTTTTGTTGTCAAGGTATTAAGGAAATGGCAACAGGAACAAGTGTATCAAAACAATGGCTACTTGTAACAAGATATTGCTTAAATGATTGTGTGTATCACGGCACAAAGACAAGATCATCAAAGTATAAGGACAACGAATTTAGTCAGAAAGACAATGCATTCTTGGTATCAGGATAAAGACCAAAAACATTGTAATCAGCTATGTTCACTCTTTATCTTCTTCATTAACACACCAGTTCCTACCAATCAAAGTGCCATTTCTGAGAATAGTTTGCTTATCTTTGCAATATAATGCAAAACATGAAAAATGCAATAATAACAATTAAGCATATCAAACTGGCATCGGCGGCGCGCCGACAGATTGTCGGCGGCGGCGGCGGCGGCGCGCCGACAAACAAAAATCGGCGGCGGCGGCGCCCACGAAATGTCGGCGGCGGCGGCGCGGCGCGGCCGGCGCAGGGCTCTAAAGCAGACTGATGCAGTAAACAGGTCTTAAGTCGTGATTAGAAAGATTAGGACTCGGCAGAGCGAACAGTTTCAAGATATGCTTTTCAGAACCTAAATAGGTCCAGCCAGAGCCGTAGCAACAAAGAACGTGGCCCCCTCCGTCCTGGGCCCCTTACAATGCGGAAGCTGGAATGCAGTAATATACAATTCGAAATGACGTCCGGAGTCCCTTACAATGCGGAAACTGGAATGCGGTAATATACAATGTACAATTCGAAATGACCGGCAGACAACTGAAGTAGCCAACAGATCACTGATGACGTAGCTAATAGCATTATGTAATGTATCAAAACAGTATCATAATGACTTCACGCCGTTCACGGTTATTTTTTGCCACTTTTAGGAGCCCCCTTCCTTGCGGGGCCCCTCCGGCGGAGGGTATGGAGGGCGGTCGCTACGCCTCTGGATCCAGCCATGCAGCGTAAAGGATGTGTTCTAGACATGCAGCTGTTACTCTTGTAGCTAACGAAGAAAGGCAATCACTGGACTGGGTCGCGCTGTGGAATACTGAATCGGTTTGAGAATGTTAGAATCATTATCTACAACGAACACTGCTCTTGAGCAAGTTGCGATGTACGGAAAACAGCGAATGTTTTCAGAAGACCAAAAGCCTTCATGTCTAAAAACAGCTTAAAGTGTACTTACTATATGTAACTCTTAGCATTCGTTGTGAAAGTTGACAGTGTAAAGCATCCTAGAAGTAGCTTTACTCCTGAAGATGCTACATAAATTGTCGTAATTATAATTACAATTACAATCACAATTAGCCTACAGTTAGGCCTACAAGAAATTGATAGCGGTTTGTAAATGCATTCAGTGCTCCACTGCATGGAAGCCAAATATTTTAACAAAATGTAAGGATTTTAGCACAATGTAAGGATTTTAGCTCAACGTAAGGATTTGAGCTCAATGTGAGGGGCACATTTTGTATGACCTGCTCCCGCCGATTAAGCCCTCCGTCTACTATATGAGAACGAGGGCCCACGATCGCGTTATCCCACCTGCCGATAACTTGATGAGGAAAACTTATATTATTAGAATATTATATGGGAACTTATATAGGCCCTAATGCATATATGTCTCAGTGTTTATATAAATATATGTTGGTAGCAGAAAATATGTATACGATTAGCGGTTGTACACCAAAATGCGGGTAGCAATTGGTTTAATAAAGAATATTCTTATCTTATCTTATCTTAAGTATTGAAAACGATGTAACGATTTTAGCACAATGTAAGGATTTTAGCATAATGTAAGAATTTGAGCTCAATATAAGTATTGAAAATAATGCAATGATTTCAGCAGAATGTAAGGATTTTAGTTCAATGTAAGTAGGGCCTATTGAAAACTATGTCAGGATTTTAACGAAATGTAAGGATTTTAACTCAGTGTAAATAGTTGAGCCAAATGTTAACTTTGAGTCTAGAGTATTTAAGGATTTGAACACAATATAGAAACTTGAGCAAAATAAACAGATTTGAGCATAAAACAAAATTTGAATATAGGCCTAATGTCCGGATTTGTATGTTCTGGGCATAAATAGAGGGGTATGGTACACTCAGTCCAGAAAGTATGGGTACGGATAACCCTCGTATAACCCATGGAAATTTACTCCTGTGGCGTATTGGTATGATTTGAGAACAGCAGCAGGAGTGTGATGAGAAGAATTAAGAAAGACGAGGAGGAGGAGGAGGAGGAGGAGGAGGAGGAGGAGGAGGAGGAAGAAAAGTAGAAGGAGGAGGAGGATATTTATAGAAGCAGGTTGCATAGGAGGAGGACGATGAGGAGGGATATGAAAACTCTATCAGATATTCAATTAACTTCACTGATGAAACTTTGATTCCTTGTTATGTTTCTTTCATTCACACATCGAGAAAATTTAGAGCCTTATTATTATGATCACAGGCCTAAAAAATCTCTTATTGTGTATATAATATGTATATCGACATGGACATGCATTTAGACATGAATATGCATTTGGGGTATATATATTTATATTATATGTATATGTACGCTAATATGTATGTATATGTATATGTGCATATGAATATGTATATATATATATATATTAAATGGAATCGAAGGAAGAATGGAAGGGAAAAGGATGAGAGGAAGACTTGGAATGGATGATGAAGGACGGTTACGAACCTTGCTAGGGAGGCAGAGAACCGGAAGAAGAAGAAGAAAATATTGAATGGCTAATATATGTGTATGTGATTCATAAATCTGAATGTACTAATATATAGGAACCATCTTGGAGGTTCTATGTATACACGTTTCTGCTTTAATGGTCTAAGATGCATATGGAAATAAAACTGAGAAAGGGTGACCCTGCCAGCGGAACGGTACGATTCCTTTTGGGTTTATTCGTTGCACACATGAACTGCTGTAACAAATAATACTGTAATACAAACCTTTGTGTTGGTGATCGATAAAGCATGTGAATTGAATGGAATCGAACACATGTATAAGTTATTATTGATATTAATACTTTAAAGTATTGTGGTTGACCAGATTTCAGTCTTTACACATCTTTACAAACTATGGTGGATTATATTCCTTTCACAATCATGTGGCTACTATTGATGGATCTTATCCATACTGCTTCCAACCAAATGTCCCCTTAATTCCTGCTATGCTTAGAAGCACTCGTCAACAAGTAATCAAAATGTGCTATATAAATTGCCTATATACATCTATATATACATCTTAGCATACATACACATATTAAATACATATATCCATGTACTTATTATCATTACGCATTTATTAAGCGTCGTTACCTAACGACCAACAATATCAATCGATGGCGAAGAGCAATTCTGTGTGAAGAACTTGGTCACAGTTCATACACAGTAACCGTCTCAAAGGAGACTTGAACTTGTGCCCTTTGCATTATAAGGCGAGCACTCGAACCAATCATCTACTGTTTCACATATAAAGGAAGAACTGACTGGAGCACGTTTGCAATTTCTCGGTCCCTGTAGTTTATTACTCGACGAAAATAATACAAAGACGATTGCATATATATATATATATATATATATATATATATATATATATATATATATATATATATATATATATATACATATATAGACCTTTTACATAGATATATACTGCTTCCTTTCGCGTGCAAGGAATGGCTGTTGGCCATTTCGACAGTCATGAAATTCGTTGTTTATGGTGTGGTTCATCTCCAACGAAATTGAAACGTCCAAAGTTCTCGATATGAAACATTGCCTTAAAACAAAGCACTGAGTATTCTCATTAGCGTAACAACGCGGCTTTAAAGAAAGCTGCACGAGGCATCGGCAATGGCGCACCAATAACTGTAGTCCGGCGATACGGTCTATTAAGGTAAGGCACGCAAATATATAGAGTGAGACAGACAGACAGACAGACAGACAGAGTGAGAGAAGGAAACATAAACAGAGAGAGAGAACGACAAAGAAACACACAGAGAGACCGAGAAGAGGCAGAGGGGGAGACAGAGAGAGTGTGAGTGAGAGATATAGATAGATAGATAGATAGATAGATAGATAGATAGATAGATAGATAGATAGATAGATAGATAGATAGATAGATAGATAGATAGATAGATAGATAGATAGATAGATAGATAGATAGATAGATAGATAGATAGATAGATAGATAGATAGATAGATAGATAGATAGATAGATAGATAGATAGATAGATAGATAGATAGATAGATAGATAGATAGATAGATAGATAGATAGTTAGAGAGAGAGAGTGGGAGAGTGGGAGAGTGGGAGAGTGGGAGAGAGAGAAAGAGAAGAGAGAGAGAGAGAGAGAGAGAGAGAGAGAGAGAGAGAGAGAGAGAGAGAGAGAGAGAGAGAGAGAGAGAGAGAGAGAGAGAGTAGTGGCGTCTACCACTGGGGTGGGGGTGGGAGAACGATCTCCCACCAGGGGGTTACGTTCTGGAAAAATGGTCAGAACACAGTTTAATGAACATTTATAGTATAATAACTTCTTATTTCAGTTCTTTATAGCTTGTAATAACTTTTGTTATGGACCTTGCATGATGTTGATGTATATAATAAGTTAATTTACAGTTCTGAGTGACTTCTGAGCCTCTTATATCTAAGTCGGCCAGAGTGGGAGGTTGTTCTCCCATTCCAGGTGGGGTAGATGCCACTGAGAGGGAGGGAGACAGACAGGCAGACAGACAGACAGACAGAAAGACAGAAACAGAAACAGAAACAGAAACAGAAACAGAAACAGAGACAGACAGACAGAGACAGACAGAGACAGAGAGAGACAGACAGAGACAGAGAGACAGAGAGAGAAAGACAGAGAGAGAGAGGAAGAGAGAAAGACCCACGACAACGTCTTTCCTAGCTGAACTAAACATAAGTCTTACTACGTTCTGTAAGAAGATCACAGAGGCTACGAAATCAGCGTAAGGAACTGTCTCAGGAAATGCAATCGTTGCAGAAGCTGTGTCCCAGTGACTGATCAGATCTCGTAAACGAGAAGTTATGTGTCTACTGCGGAAGTTCATTTAGACAAAATTGAAATGCGTAGCGCCGACAACATCTTCCTTTTTTTAGCCCGACGTGTAAACGAGACGGCTACGTCATCTGATAACTGTAGACGAACAGAGAAACAGGCAGAGAGAGATACAAATAGAGACAGCGAAAGAGACAGAGAGAGACAGCAAGAGACATACATAGAGAAACAGTGAGAGATACATAGCAAGAGAGAGAGAGTGAGAAACAGAGGGAGAAGCAGAGACAGATAGAGTGAGAGACAGACAGACAGACAGACAGCCAGATACAGAAAGAGAGAGAGCGTGATAAAGAGAGAGAGAGACAGAGAGATAGAGAGAGATAGAGAGCTAAAGCATACAGACAGATAGTTAAACAGAGAGACAGACAGACAGACAGAGAGAGATGAAGAGAGACAAAGACAGACAGAGAGATAGGGAGAGAGACAGATAGACAGACAGATAGAGAGAGACAGAAACATAGAGAGAGATAGAGACAGACAGACAGTTAAACAGAGAGACAGAGAGATAGAGACAGATAGAAACAGTAAAACAGAGAGAGAAAGAGAGAGAAGGAGGGAGAGAAGAGAGAGAGAGAGAGGGAGGGAGGGAGCGAGGGAGGGAGGGAGGGAGGGAGCGAGGGAGGGAGGGATGGAGGGAGGGAGGGAGGGAGGGAGGGAGGGAGGGAGGGAGGGAGGGAGGGAGGGAGGGAGGGAGGGAGGGAGGGAGGGAGGGAGGGAGGGAGGGAGGGAGGGAGGGAGGGAGGGAGGGAGGGAGGGAGGGAGGGAGGGAGGGAGGGAGGGAAGGAGGGAGGGAGGGAGGGAGGGAGGGAGGGAGGGAGGGAGGATTCAGATCTAAATACATTCTTTTGCTCATCGATCATTTCCTGTCTCCATCTCTCTTTCATCGTCCACCTTCTGCTCGGTTGTGTCTTTCAAAGGTAATTAATTACTCCCAGACATCCGAAACATCGTCTTAAGCTGAAAAGTCATATCTACTGTAACGACAGACATCACAGGGCTCCCTCTTCTTCCCTCTATTTCTCCCGCTATCGCTGCCTCTCCCCTCTCTCTGAGCTGATTACTTGCAACGATCCCTGCAAGTAATTCGCGCTCACTTATGCATGTCATAATTTTTACCGGTATAAGCTGGGAAGTTAAAGGCAAGTGATGCGATGTCAAGGACCAGCTTGGGACTCGTTCAGGAGCGGCTCAATGACTAAGTAAAATGAGCATCTACTATATTGGTGCTTCAATAGCTTCAGCGTTCCCCCATCGGTCGTTCCCTGAATGAATATGGGGAGAATTTCGTGGGATTGAAAGTAGATTAATGAGATTAGATTAGATTAGATAGGATTGGATTGGATTACATTAGATTACAATAGATTATATCGGATTCCATTAGATTACAATAGATTACATTAGATTACAATAGATTACATCGGATTCCATTAGATTACAATAGATTGGATTAGATTACAATAGATTATATCGGATTCCATTAGATTACAATAGATTACATTAGATTACAATAGATTACATCGGATTCCATTAGATTACAATAGATTAGATTACAATAGATTACATCGGATTCCATTAGATTACAATAGTTAGATTACAATAGATTACATCTGATTGCAATAGATTACAATAGATTAGATACTGGATTAAAAGCAGGCTCTCTTGTCATCATTTGATTTTCTTCTGTATGTTTACGATATACTGACATCCTTTAATTTTCTCTTTTCAATTTATTTCTGTATTTTCTTGCCATCAGTTGAGTCTTCAAATCTTTGTTACTCTAACGGCACTGACGCCTATTGTTACGAGGACTAACCGCAAAATCCATTTGGTTAGTCTGACCATTGAAGGGCACATCTGTCTGACTTTTCCTCGCCAGACCAATCAATTCTTGCTCGCTTTTCCTCTTCCTTCACCGTCATCCATTCTTCTCTAGACACATCAATCAATCATTCTGCCAATCAATCAATTAGTCAATTAACCAGACCCCAGTATGTGACACGGTGTTGGCGTTCACAGTCTTTTCTTATTGCGGTCATGAATCATTCGCGTTTGCGCAGGACAACGTTATTTCAATTCATGTGTCAGAAAGCTCCTTTCTATTAGCCACGGCCTCTTTCGTATATAGCGCTATTCTTTAGGTGCATCCGGCTGGCTCAAGAACCCTTTGAAAATGACCGCGACGGTCAGTAATTCCATGACCATAATTGGTGCAACAGAAAAGCACAAGCGGAGAACATGTCAGGCAAAGTAGTCGAATGGATGGAGTGCTCGCCTTGTAACGCGGAGAGTACGGGTTCGAGCCCCGCTCAGGCGGTCACTGTGTAAGGATCTCGACAAGGTCCTTCACGTACAGTTGCTCAGCGCCATCGATTGATGCTTAGTCATTTCATTGGAGCTACATAAATGTTCAATTACAATCACAGTTTGTTATTCAGCTAAGAATACTAGCTGTTTATGATTATGCAGCGTTCAACCTCTTTTCCAACAAACCAAAGCATTTCGATTTTGAGAGCGGTTCACTCGTCTTTTGCGGGTGCTCGACGGTTTAATCGTTAACATACTGGACTGCCAGTCGAGAAGTGGAGGGGGGGTCAAATCCCCGCCAGGGCAGAAATTTGGTTCGAGATTTCTGATCCACCTTCACCCCCTAGCCAACTCGGCTATAGTAAATACACTGACCGCACTTGTTGGAAGATGAGACGGCGAGGGAGAGGACTGGCCACCCGCCGTCATATGCCGAGGCTAAAAAATGAAGTCAATAACACTTCATACCCATGACTGCTTCAGGGCTAGCTTAAGGGACTGCTCCTCATCATCTTCCTCCTCTATCTCCACCTATATATCCTCCTCCTCCTTCTCCTCCTCCTCTCCCTCCTCCTCCCTCTCCTGCTGTATTATTGCTTCTACTTCAAGCGTTTACTTCACAACTGAAGCCGGTACCTAAAACGTGCTCATCAATTAATTAGTTATCGTTGGTGTCCGGCCCGTAGCTTTAGAGTGACGCTTTAAAATAAATTTAGAGTTCACGATTACGATTAAACGGTTGTCGCAACTTATTCTTCCTTTCCAGTCTGGTCATTCAGATTTTGTTCTTCACACGGGACTTCTGGACGACCCGTCCTACTTGACGCAGCGCTCTTGAATAAGCCAGTGCCCTGCGTTTAGCTTCCAAGAAGTGCTTTAGAGAAATCGAACTTAAGCTTTGGGTTAAGATTAAATACATCACGTTGCCGTTCCAAATTCCATCATATATTATTTAACATTGCTTATTTTGGGAAGGCCAGTGATATCCGCAGGATTTGCTCAGCCTGGCAGATGTTGAGAGGCACGTAAGTAAGTAGCAGTTTATTCGTCACCAAATAAAGCAATATCACAATAATAGCACTTATACTAAGACGGTGGCAGGCGACCGGAGAGAGTCTCGTGAGAGCCAGGGATGCAGAAATTCTTGGTCGACCACCTTGACGGTCGTATCGGCCAATTAATCCCTTCGGGCTCGTTGACCAACCGTCCAAATCTTCTCCGACGGCCGACTTCGGGCTTTGGGATGATCAATTGTTAGTGTGGTGCAAGATCGGTACCCTTGCGAATACTATTCCGCCTCAGCCACTTTTTTATTGTCAAGGCGAATTTTAAAGTATCCTACTGTCTAGCATTACATTCTTCCCGTGTCTATTCAGAAGGCCGAGGAGTAATCAAGATGTCAGAGAATTAAAAAAAACAATTGAAATTCTATCTATTGTTTTACTTTAAGCAGTTGACTTTATTGACATTATGAAGCTCACTAGACAAAGCTCGCTTCTGACAAAGCTCGTGAATAAGCTGGTGCTCTGCGCTTAGCTTGACAGTGGCGCGTTAGAAAATTGGAGATTACGATTACGATTACATTGTTACCGTAACATTTACAGTCGCAGAAGTCTTCGTAGCAAACTTTGATACGAAACAATGTTTTAGTAAGAGAAAAAACGATGGAGTTTTCAGTGTTTAACGACTTCTTCTGACTGCCAGTGGCGTTGACGTCGTCCTCCCCTTTATTCAGGCTTGGGACTGGCACCACTGCGGAAGTTGACAGGAGCTAAAACAGTGCCCGAGCAGTTTGTACTAATACAGTCACAGACATGTATTGTGTCGAGAGTCGAGACGTGATTTCAACTAACGAGACTGCAGTTAACAGTGCTCCGACGTTATCGGTCACGCAAACCAGTCACAATATTTTCGACGGAACTCCTATCGCCCCGGTTCCGAATTATCTTCACACCTTCAAGCGCGCAGCAAACGCTCGAACCACAGCATCCGTTTAGCAGATGCTGAGCGAAGAGAATTCACATCGAGAACGGAGTAGTTCAGCTGTTTTGATGCGCGCACCTGCCCTGTTGAGTATAGAAGCGACCGCGCGCCATACCTCTCTGCTCATTCGGCGCATCTCAGGACACGCGGTTTCAGCAGCTAGTCTTCTCAGAGATTCACAATAGCGACGGGAATATTGGACGCAAGTTCAGGTGTCGAAAGAACAAGAGATCTCGAACGGTATTGTCTCGAAAGTCATTATTCAAACGGTATTGTCTCGAAAGTCATTGTTCATTCGCGGCGGCGCAGACTTCAAAGTATACCACCCATTGTTGTTGTAATTGCAAATTTATAAAGTGCTGCTTCGAGAACAAGTAGGACCTAATCAGAAGCGCTCAATTATACGCTAGCCTAGAGCGATGCTGTATGTCGCTGAGAACGGTTCGGTAGTTACTGACAACGGCAGGCACTATAGCTTACGATTACTTATTGTCTGCTTCGGATAGAGGATAATTAACGAACGTGGCATGAGGTTCACAGTATGAGGTTGTTCGGATGACCAATAGACAGTAATATAATAGAATGTAATATAATATATAATATAAAATATCATATTATAAGAGGTTTTAAGAGGTTCAGAATAATTACATGCGATCTGTTATAGAACCACTCATGGGCGGCGACACCGGGGTCGAGGGGGAGACGACCCCACCTTTAACAGTGGGAGAACACAGTTTACAGTTCCCCCCCCCCCCACATTTTGATGAAACACCAAAAAGTCAACAAATTTCACGCGTGAAAAACATTTTCACCTCTTTTTTGACGAGAACAGTTCAATTCCTTTTACGTGTAAATAATGTATGAATGAAAGAGGAAACCGCATTCCATCGGCGGAA
>OY744617.1:31156565-31191565 GCA_963556255.1 Allolobophora icterica
ATGCCTGCATGAACATCTAGTGCAGTGAAGAGTTTCTTAGTGTTTGTAGTTGTAAAATTAGATAGCTCTCATAGCGGTACTTGCTGCACATTAACTTTGATATACGCCAAGGAGGGTCATCGCATCCCGGACGTTCGAGGGCTGCAACCATTGCAATCTTGCTATCACGAGAAACACCCTAATCAACAACCCCAGGCCAACCAGCGTCTCGCTGAAGTACCACAAATGGTTTGAAAAACTGTGTATTGTTGCTGTAGCAGTGGTCTCATTTGCTGCCTTGTAAGCAGTTGAATTCAAGAAGGTTTCGTAGTTCAAACTCAGTCAGATCAACATGAGAACTGAAGAGGTAGATTTTCAAACAGTGTATCAACTTCGCCATCCACCGCGCTCTGTGGAAAGCACCAGGAGCTGTGATGGGCTGTTCATCAACAGGAGGATGCCTAGCCCTAAAGATATTAAAGCTATCCCTCTAGATATTAAAGCTAGTCCCAGAAGCTTTTTGTAGTCATCTCGTGCATGAAAATTATTCAGGGATCTGGCACAGAACTGACCAAGTCATCTCTGACTGACCTCAGCTGTGCAACAATCAGCCCATCATACATGACACTTTTATAGCCATCTTTATCAATTGAGCCCCAAGATTTCGCAAATCTTTCAAACAGTTTTATTGTAGGTCTGCTAGATTTTACCATCAGAGTATCGAAGACTCTTCCCACGATGTCTGCAGGCCAAGCTTAGAAGATCTGTCTTAAGCGCGCTCCAGAACACATACTCCTGCATGAAGGATGGTATTGCTAGAAGTTGTCTCAAGAGACATACTAGATCGTATGGAGCCAGCTGTATTCCACTCTTCAAACAAACTGAAAACGGCTAAAGCCTGCGCTTCGCCTGTTCCATTAGGCAGTAAAGGAACTCGTTGGAGTTTCATTGTTCCTTCACCTTATACCAGCATAGCCAGCCAGCCGGTTAACATGTTCCTATGATGTCAAAGCTGGCAATGACTTGCCATCTGAGTGAACTGTAAGTGGAACCTCGGGAGGGAAGGATGCATAGATTTCTTTGGCAATGATCTGACGATGTTGGCACCGAGCACGTCTAATGGATTCCCGATTGATAACAATTTCAGCAGGATCATGGCTCAGTGATTGTGTATTGGCTGCTAGGATATGTGCAACATTTCTGTGACTGATCTTAGTACTGTCGAATGCTAAAGCGACACTTGGACCATTGGACTCGCAATTACATTAGGTCTTCACCGCTTTAAAAAAATTAATTTATTGGTTTTCAGTCAAATAAATAATAACTGCACAATGCACATGTCATGAGTGATAATAGGGGAAATTAAAATAAGAATTAAAAAATTTAATTGGCAGTGCAGACAACAAAAATGTTTCGCGTATTATTTTTAACATTGTTTTCTATATATCGAAATTTCAATTCCCTGGAGTGACCTCTAAATATTTTCGGATTTCACTAAAACTTTTTATAGATGGTACTGATATTATAGAGAACACTTTTGAGGGGTGAGACTTTAAAAAATCTAAAAATAATTTTTTTGTGTATTGCTCAGTGTCACCCTAATATATATATATATATATATATATATATATATATATATATATATATATATATATATATATATATATATCAATAAAGGAAGAATAACCAATAGGCTATAGGTCTTTCGTCGTCGCAGTTTGAGATTCGTGATATATCCCAAGGCACGATCGGAGATCTTATTGTTATTTACTGTTACAAACTATAGCACATGAAAGGTCACACAGAAAGGCGAATCTTATGATCTGTACGCGTACATGGGTTCCTCGTGATCGCAATATATATGAAAGGAACCGGTGTAGCGGCATTCTTCTTTTCCCAGAAAATTGCAAAGTGATCCGAAGCACGGGCGAGACTGTATTTTCTTTAAAAATTGCAGTCACACATTTTACATAGGAACTCTTTAAGAGCAGTGTTTAATCTAGTCCCCCTCTTCTTGGAGGGGAAACAAGGTTTCTGGGGGAGCAACGAATTTACAGAAGATTTTTTGTCTATAATAATTTCATCCATCTTGAAAAGTTTCAGACTTTTCCTACTTTCATCTTCAAAAAAGTTTTTTTTTAGTCCTTTACCTTTTTCTACACCAATTTCTCTCTCAAAAAAGTTGATGACCTTTTTTTAAGGAAATCCTCTCTCTGGGGGGGAACCATGTATCCAAATGTGTCCTGGGGGAATTTTCCTCCCCTAAAGGTCTCTACATTGTAATGTTGCCGGCCTCTGGGGGGGAAACATTAATCCTGGGGGACATTCCCCCCCCCCCAAAGACGTCTAGATTAAACACTGCTTTAAGAGACACTTATGAGAGATGAGAAAAAGTTAGGATACATGTCACGAACACTTAAAGATTGTTAGCTGTGTCGATAATTCTATGCAGCGTCTGTTTAAAGAAATTATTGGTGTATTTAATTTGCACATGGGCGTCCGGAGAGGGGCAAGGGGGATTTACCTCTGGATCTTGCAATTTTTTTAGTAGTAGTAACCATTTTTATTAAAAGACATCCAATCAACGAAACATATCAGTTGAAACATGAAAAATGACACAGTTGCTGGACCCTCAGAATGGGTAATCCAGAAAAGGACGAGTCCTGCTAAACCCCGGATAACCCTTACACATATTATATAAGTTAGATGGCGCGATTACATTAAGTACATGACTAGCCACAACAACAGAACAACAAATCAACATGAAAATAAATGAGGAAACAAACTCAGTCAAGGCAAGACATCAACCAAAGCAAATCACTAAAACCAGCACAAACCAAGTGCAAGCAAAACGAAAAGATTTTATTTTACAAAATGAAATCTTTTGATATTATGATTATTACAACTGTAGTCCCAACACGATTTTCAATGCAAAAAACACGTGTTCTGTGTTCATGAATAGTTATTCCATGCTAAAACGTAATTTTGCACCTCCTACAAAAATTTGCTCTCCCTACAAAATTTTGCCCCACACAAAAATTTTTCCCCCTTGGAAACTTTTCTTCGGACGCCTATGAATTTGTAATTTCTATTGCGCCTGTGTCTTTGTCGGTGCCAGGCCAGAATCCGGGGGGGGGGGTCAACCTGGGGAGACAGGACGGCGTCTATAGTGCACAAGGCATCAGCCGATGACGCACCAAAGCCTAGCCGTAGTCATGTCAACATCTAGAAGATCAGTCCTTTAATGAAAGCCGGCGTCGCGTCTCCCGCTGTCGAAAGGTTGAAAGGTATACAGCGTGGGACTAGTAGTTAGCGGAACGTGAGCTCCATGGCAACTACCGGAACGTGATCTCCATGGCAACGACCGTGCACTTATATATACGAAACCGGAGACTGGAGGGATGAGTTATATGGCTTTCGGTTTCATGCGTCGAAAATCCTTCTCCTGAGAGAATTGTCCGAGCTTTGGCTCGAGCATAAAGTCAACGTTGTCACGCGACGAATATCGTATTCACGTGTGTTTCGACATAAAAACACTCTTATCTTTATAATATATATATGCATATCTAGAGCCATGAAACATATTGATAGGTCTCTCATATATATATATATATATATATATATATATATATATATATATATATATATATATATATATATATATATATAATTATGTACATTTGAACTTATGATTCATTTGACAGGCATAAAACTTAAATCTCCAGTATGTATAATATATATGTGTGTGGGCGAGGGACAGATAGGTGGGTGAGGTGTGTCTAATTATTGTCAGTATATATGCATATTGTTTCATATACAATATAATATAAATGTTCGAATTTATATATTTTCAAGTTCAACATTTATCGACTTAATTATGTTCAGTATCTGTATGATATGGGTCCTACATGCATGTACGCACGTATGTATGTACTTTCGTATGTATGTATGTATGTATGTTTGTATGTATGTTTGTATGTATGTTTGTATGTATGCCAAAAAGATCTTTTGATTGATTGATTGATTGGTTGATTGATTGATTGATTGATTGATTGATTGATTGATTGATATAGGCTATGTATCTATATAATGTATCTTATGTATCATGTATTACGCACGTATGTATGTTTGTATGAATGCATGTATGCGTGTATGTATTTATTACGCACGTTTTAAGTGCCTCGTAAAAACACTGCACTATATTTGTACGTTCGGCTATCGTCAACTTAGCAGAGTAAATTCGATCTCCGGCGTGTTGATGTCAATGCTCCTATACTCGCCAACTCTTCTTCTGTACATGGCTCTGCGTTTGGGAAACTCTCGGCCAGGCGTTATAAGTACGTTTTTTACCCTGTAGGTTATAACGAAATTATTACCTTTCTATTCGCTTGACGAAGGCTTAGTTCTGCAGCCATCGATGTTCGTCCCCGCCATAAGGAGGCACTTACTCATGTGGACCACTTCTGCCGGAAGCTCTTTCAGATCGGCTTTGCAGTCACGGCGCTGTTCTTATGGCTTTTGCTCCTGCTGCGGACTTAAGTCAATGCGCTGTTGAGAGGATTATAGAGGCGCTCTATAAAATGTCTAAATGCGCACATATATGCAGTATTACATACACACAGAGATACACGTATGGATAGATAAACATACAGATACATACATGCATGCATAAGTACACAAATACGTACATTCATACATACATACATGCATACATACATACATACATACATACATACATACATACATACATACATACATGCATACATACATACATGCATACATACATACATGCATGCATACATACATACATACATGCATGCATACATACGTACATACATACATACATGCATACATACATACATGCATGCATACATACATACATACATACATACATACATGCATACATACATACATACATACATACATACATACATGCATGCATACATACATACATACGTTCATACATACATACATATCGGCATACGCAAATACATATACAGCCAACGCGTGATAACTCCTAACAGGAAGCCAAACAAACTGAAAACCCCATGGGCAAAAACAAATAGAGAGATGACGGGGAACAGAAAACCAACAAATGTAGCTCGAGAGATTGTCTTCCATGTAACAACACGTACGGTCGAAAGAACATTTCTACCTGAAACACATTAAGTTCCTACCCACATCAGGAATAAAAACCACAGAACGCGACAAGGAAAGGGAGAAACGAACAGAGTCGAAAAAAAACAAACCCATTAACTTCCAACTGATTTATTCCGCGATAGGAACGAACGCTCCAGGTGTTCATAATTACACAGCGGTTATTTAATTATACATCGCAATTACGCAGGTGTTACGAACAATATTATTCTTGCGTAGGCTATACATTATAAAGTTAAAAAGTTGGGCTCGTGGTCAGTAAACACTCTGATGAATTTCTCTTGAAGTGGCGCTATATAAATTTATCATTTCCATTATCAAAACAGTGCAACTGTAATTGGACATTTATATAGCGCCTCTCTCAGAGCAAGCTTATCAGAGGGGCTTCGCGCTGGCCTGTATGATGTTAAATGTCATTCAAAACTGGAACATTACGTCAGTTAGCAAATCAATGCACAGTACACTGCAGGAGTCACCGAAGATTAAACTCTGGCCAATCAGAACACTAAAATTATTTAATTAATTAAGTAATTAATGAATTCTCCATGTCATTATTTAACTAGGTCGCCTTTCTGTGGTCATACCTAACACGTGAACAGTTCTTGGTGAACGGACTTCCGCAGTTGCTGGACCTTGATTTTGGAATCCTCTCACTGAGTCTGTTCGCTCTGCTCAAATCTCATTCCCTGTGTCTGTACGTTCTGCTAAGTCTCTTACATCATTTTGTTCTCAACTTATGACTAACTTTTAATCTCCATAGAACGCCTCTCTGTCCTAGTGGACCGATCTTCTGGATGACTTACGTTTCCGTTTTGACGCGCCATGTGCTTAATTCCATCCTTATTCACTGGACATCGACGCGTTAGAAGTTATTAATTAATGATAACTAATAATAAAGGAAGTAAAGTTGCCACGTCTGGCAGTAGAAAAAAAGGTTGGCGCTCATTTCCCGTTCCTGCTCTTGAGCCGGAAATAGACGATTTCCAAGATCCTGGACGTGGGAGCCAGTGATATCGCAGGACTTGCCGTGTACTTCCCAGTTTACGCTAGAAACAAATTCTACTGCTTGGTAACAGAGTCACTTGTGCGCAAACATCTTGCCCATGGTCGTAACACGTGGTCCACATAGCAGGCTCAGACCCGCAACCCTGGATCATGAACCAGCCGGGCTACCGAATGACCACTGTGCCATACGTATCCATATATCCATTATTGTGCTCAGTATCTGTATAATTATGTATACATGCCCAATACACCTGCATATATGTTCTTTATATATATATATATATATATATATATATATATATATATATATACATATATTCGTGTGAGTGTGTTATGTAAATTGGTACAATTACAATCACAACACCAATACTTAACACGCAATCAGCATCGCTTTCCCCATATCGCAGTACTGTACGTTATCTAATTCAACGGCCTCATTCTGCTGCTTCGCTGCGTCCTCTCCGCTCTTCTGATCGTCTTGACCTCTTAGTTCCTCGTGTCAGGACTACTATGGCTCAGTCCAGATCCTTTGCCTGCGTAGGTCCCTCACTTTGGAACCGACTTCCTCCTTCTGTCCGCACCACCATTCTCTCTGGTAGCGTTGCTTCTTCTTTTTCTCACCTTAAATCCTGCTTTTTTCTCTCGGGGTCTCGCGCAGTGCGAGCGCCTCTGAAGGGTCTATACCGCGAGAGACGCTTTATAAATGCCCATATACAATACAATACAATACAATACAATCTCGCGAGCTGGTCCACATACGTCAACAAGGAACTAGGCCAAGACTGTCGACGACAAAAGGACCGATGATCGTATCAGTGTTACGCATGCGAGCAGCCGCATCTTGCGATTGCATCCTCCAACAACCACGATTATTCTCTCGCGTGTTCCTATCAGCACGCCTGCAGGTCCACCATCATCAACACTGTCGTTGGGTGCGCTGTCGATATTTCGATGTGCGGACGAATGCTTCGGATAAGATCAGACGGTGGCGCTTTGAAGTGGGCCACCTGGCGATGAACTGATTAACGATGAGAGGCAATTAGAGCTACTATTGATGAGAGGTTATTACAATACCATGGGGAATTATAAATATGAATTATGTCGATTTGTACATAGAAACGTTGCGTACAGCTGTTGCTGTTGCGATTGTTATTAGTAACTTCTATTTTGCCGGTGTCTAATGCACAAGGCGTCAACCGATGGCACGCCAAAACCAAGCCGTAATCAGACCAATATCCAGAAGATCAGTCCGTGAGTGTAGACTAATTGTAGATAATAATTATCCACAATTAGTCTACACTCACGGACTGACAATTATTGTAGAGCAGTCTTTGGAAGTTAGACCACTTCGGACGACATGTTGATGGAGCAATTGCCCAATTGTCCGACTCACGACGGAAATCTGACGATAAACTGTCCACTAGCATGTCAGATTGTCCGATAATAGAGAACCACCAGAGCTGACAATACAGCTACGCATAGCGAGACAATTACGCATATAGATACAAGATTGACTGAGAGAGAGAGACAGAGAGAGAGACAGAGAGAGACAGACAGACAGACAGACAGACAGACAGACATACAGAGACAGAGGCAGAGAGACAGAGACAGAGACAGAGACAGACAGACAGACAGAGAGACACAGAGACACAGAGACACAGAGACACAGAGACACAGAAACAGAGACAGAGACAGAGAGACAGAGACAGAAACAGAGACAGAGAGTGAGAGTGAGATCAGAGACAGAGACAGACAGACAGATAGAGACAGAGACAGAGACTGAGACAGATACCGATACAGAGACAGAGAGACAGAGACAGAGAGACAGAGAGACACACAGAGATTGACAGAGAGACAGAGAGACAGAGGAGACAGACAGACAGACAGAGACAGACAAACAGAAACAGACACAGATAGACAGACAGACAGACAAAAACTCATAGCAAGACAAATGGTGTCCTCATATTGTCGACTAAAAGTGTACTTCAGGTCTTTCGGGTCTCTGGCCCACATGCCTGGAACAGTCTTCCTGCACCTAACAGAACGCAAAAAATTAAGCAGCAATTTGGCCTAAAATTTACTTGCTACACATGTAACTCTTAGAATTTGCCTTGACAGTTGACCATAAAAAGCATCTTAGAAGTAGCTTGCTACTGACAATGCTATGGAAATCGTCGTAATAACAATTGCAAGGGTAAAGCCTTTGTAAGGCAGAAGTTTCTCTTGAATTCAAGTCGTCTTGTAAGAAAAATCGCCGGTCATTTCTAATTCGGACAAATTGGACTTCAGGGAACCCACAGCAGAAGATGACAGACGCCTTTAAACGCGGTCCCGATGCGATTTTAAGAAGTGATTGACTTCCTAATTTCGCATTCAGCATGACCGCCAACTTCTTCTTCGGGTTCTCCGCCCTGAGGGAGGTTCAAACGTCCGATGACGCCACTCCTCTTGCTGCTAAGCTTCCTGTTTAAGCTTGTTGCTTCCATCCGTCATAATCCATTATCCAGCAGCATCTGCAGTCTGGGTCTTCCTCTTGTCCTTCCTCCCGTCACTCGACAATTGATTACGGTTCTCAAGAGTGAGTCTCCCCTCAGGATTTGACCGATCCATTTTCTCTGTCGCTCCCTTGTTGTAGATCGTTTTTCCCACTGGCGGCTAACTTGTTTGACAGGTGGGGTGGGGGGTCAAGGGACACTTGAACTGATCTGGTCAAAAAAGAGGTGAACACATTATGTTTCAACGCGCTCACACGAAAAAAATTGTTGACCTTTTTTGGTGTTTCTTCAAAATTTGGGGGACAACTGTATACTGTGTCCCCCGCACTTGGGAGTCTTGTCCCCCTCAACCCCCGGGATCGCCGCTCATGGTTCTTCCCCAGCCCGTTTCAGCACATCCACGCTAAAAGTAATTCACGCAATCGCACAAGTCTGCTTATCATTGGTTGTCTAAGAAGAACTTTGAAGGAGCAAAGTCGTTCCTGTCGTAGATAACCTATTAAATATGGTTTCCTGTCAGCCTTCAGAACTGGACTATAAAGGTTCCAGTTGTTACTTCATCTGTTGCCAAGAATATCGCGGATGTGGTCTTAATTGGGTTTCGAATATGTAGACTTTGCATCATCGGCTACCAATGAACTCGCCAATTTACCATCGTTTACAAATCAAATCAGTTTTGTTCATGTTTGATGAAAATAGAAGTTTAAATGAAAGTTACATTAATTTCAAGGTTGTGTGCAGTGTCTCGCAGATAATACACGAAAGCAGCGTTCGTTTAAGTTGGAACGATAGCCTGTAATCTTCTGTTCCATTGTACATACAGTGTACTCATTTTAAAGGCGTCCGGTTGGTTCACGCCGGCTAAATGCCCTCAGTTCTATTTCGACGTGATCTTGCTCCATACGGAAATGGTTGATAAGCTTAAAAATCAACGGATGATTGTAGTCAACCGTTTGCCAAGCTTCCACTTGTTTATGTGTGGGAGGTTTTCATTGATGCGATCATGTGCATTTCAGAGATCTACGGCGAAGCGAGGAAGAGCTTTGCGGTGTCTTCTACATCGTCCGATGTAAGTGTCCTCCCAATAATCCAATAATCCGCAAGTGGCGTCATTTGGTCAGGACCTGCTTCCACCAATTCGTCGAATGAAACAGAGGCGTCATTGAGGGAACAAAACTCAAGGCAAGCATCATCTTTACTGCCATGCGGAATTACGGATTTCTCGTTCTCTTGATACAGTTGAGAGAGACCCAAGTGTTGAACTTTTCTCCAGGGACAATGACCTAGGTGAAAAAGACAATCAACAAGACGTGCTCCCGAAAAGACGCATTCAATTGCGTTATGTGCAGCTTTCTCGAAAGCGGCCATAATGCTTCGTGGGTTTAGAGATGGCTTAAGTTCATCACTTTTCTCAAAACTCGTATGTACGTGGTTTCAACTTTGTCGTTCATGAAACAATATACCAAGGGCATGGCCCTGCTATCGATCAGGGCATGGATGGTAAAACCTGAAAGAAAATAACGGGTGCAACTTTTAACCAATGCTTTAACCAATGCTCATTTCGTTCTAGAAGATTTATATTTTCTTCAGTTACGAATAGCAGGATTCTGTTCGCGTCAACCGATCCTGAATCTCACAAGACAAACCCTGCACCTCGTGTTGACATTTGAGGAGTTTTAGGAATCGCTATATGCTTCAAGGATTAATACATGGAAGCTATTTGTTTTTCCTCTGTCGTTCAATTGTGCGATTTATTAGTTACTGTTAGAACATCGCTCAACTATGTCTGCGCTCTTATGTCGGAGCTCTTTTATCGGCGCTCTAATCTCGCCGCTCTTTTGTCGGCTCTCTTATGTCGGCGCTCTTTAGTCGGCGCTCTTTTGTCGCGCACTCTTTTGTCGGGGTGCCACGGACCGGGCTAGCCAGAAATTTGAGTATTTGAAAAAAAAGCCAAGACAGATAGGCAAACCGGAATCCTCACGCACAGAATTGCATTGTACGTACGCTCTAAACAAGATTAATGTAGCTTGACAGGTGCTTTGCCAGTCACTGTAAACCAGCCAGCCGGTGGAAAATATTCGCATCCACCGTATTTCCATTCAAACATTTCCATCGATGTTGAGATGCATTGAATTAAAAAAAATTTCTATCCACGTCTAACGTAAAAATTGATGACGTCACGCCCTGACAAAAGTCGTTTATTTGTAAGCCTATAAATAATATTCTTTCGTATGGTTCGGGAAATTTCGACTTCAATGAACAAGTGGCGCAGCTATATCGTGAGAAATATAGGCCTAATATATAATTTATTATTCGTCAACCCGTACGAATAATAAATGCGTTACACGTAATCCGTGGTATTGAATTGAAGCGTTGGCAGGCCGTACTCGCCATGTGTCATAATTCTCCGAAATTTCTCAGCGCCACCCAAAAGACACGTCAGGGAGACCGTGCAGCTTAAACACACAGAGGCGCGTTTACACGTAGTCGCAATAGGCGCGCCTAGGGCCCCCAAATCTCGAAGGGCCCCCGAACGAATGAAAATATTTTTGTCAGTTATAAAAAAATAACATTTTTCAATTTTGAATTATTTTAAATATAACCTATTTTCTATTTTATACAGTTTAGCATTCCCATAAAAGTAGACCCTATATTATTGTAATTTATCATTTTTTTCATTTGGGCTAATACAAATTCATTAGGGCCCCCTAAAATGTTTGCGCCAAGGGCCCTGTTTTCTGTAAACGCGCCTCTGTAAACACCGGCAGGTAATCTTGGCTTTTAGCGTCTGAAATTATTTATATTGCATTAGCGATAAAAACATTTCATAGTAAAACTAAAATTCAAGCTAAAAGTTGGAATATTTATGAAAATATTACTTAAACTAGAAGCTGGATCATTGATGAACATGTTACATAATAAAACTCAATCTAGAAGTTGGTTGAGCGATGAAAATAATCGTTTTAGTTCCGATATTATTCCCGTCGATGAACGATGAAAACATTTCATAGTAAAAGTTAAACTTGAAGTTGGAAGATTGATTAAAATATAGCTCAAACTAGAATCTGGATGATCGATGAAAATATTACTCAAACTAGTAGTTGGATGAAAGATTGTATTATTATCTATTGCATTATAACGTTTCAATGTAAATAATTTCAGACGCTAAAAGCCAAGATTATCCACCGGCGCTATATCAAATCAAGTCCGATATAGCCAGGTTGTTTGACCGTTCCGATGCCAGGTCAGATTGCGGGGAGGTCACGATGACCAACGCCAAAATGATGGCTGACTGAGTTGTCACAGATAGCCTCAAATTCCACAGGTCGATGCGATCGCACGTCAGATTATTAAAGTACGCTACTAACCGTTTCTGTTGCTTCACTTTCTTGTTAACTGGCGTCTTATGGCAGTAGGAAATGTTTTATATTCTACACACACGGAAATACACACACGCAGGCACACATACGCACACACATACGCAAACACACGCAACTACACACATATGCACACACACATAATTATATATATATATATATATATATATATATATATATATACATGTAAACTTTTACGGAATTGTAGTGTACTGTACAAATGATGGTCTATAGGTGAAACGCTTGGTCAATGACCATGCGGTTGCGAGTTTGACTCCAGCAACGACCCTGGGGACATCGTTTTCTCACAGATGCCCTTGTCACCAAGGAGCTTACTTTGGTATTGGCATAAGCTGGGCAGCCAACGGCTGGACTGGTTCCCACGTCCAGGACCTTGGAATTCGTCCATTGCTGACTCAAGGACCGAGCAAAGGAAATCAGCGCCTCCTTTTAGTCCCAATATGGGACACAGGAACCTTTTCTCTTTCCTAATGAGCCCAGGATAATGCAGGGACATTTCTATCGGTAGAGGACGTTAGTACACATGTTTTATGCATGAAGTCGCCGGACAATAGCAGTAGACTCGCAACAGTTCAGAAAGGCAGTCGAACGCTCCTTCGAGACTTGAGATCGCCTGTGAATAAATCAAAGGAAGCCAATTTAGTCCGCAAAGTGTATATTAAGGCTGAAAGGCAATAATTCTCACCGTTTTCTTTGTGCCGCGTTTCATTCTTGTTCGCGCAAATAAAGCTCTCCATTGTTGTTATTATTGTGCATTTATTAAGCGCCACAGTCTATCGATCAAGTATCAATCGATGGCGCTGAGCAATCGTGAGTCAAGGTCCCTGTACTGTTTCAATATCTGTGGAGGAGGCTCGAACCCGCACTCTCCGCGTGACAGGGCGAGCGCTCTAACCAATCGGCTACCGTGTCCGTCAATCTGTCTAGTCCCTAATGGCAATTAATCGTACATCCCGACGCACAGACCAAGGTTAGGTTTTTTGATTGGCAGCACTTGGGAGGGGGTGGACGTATCGGCAAGAGCAAGACGCATGTGAATAGAAAGTCTGGTCCCTTGGGGGGGGGGGAGTATCGCCTTTGTCGCAACAAATCTTACGGTTCTTATCCGCTCAAAAGGGAAAGACCAAAAGCGGAGTGAAGTAGAAGAGGAAGGAAAAGATTGCGACGAAGAAGAAGAATGCGAGGAGGAAGAAGTAGAAGAAGCAGACAGGCACGTAACTAGGATTTTTCGTTTGGGGGGGCTTAAGCCTTGAACATGGCAACATTTATACAGTGTTCATACGAATTTTAGCCCGTAAGCATACAACGGCTTGACTTGTTTGGGGGGGCTTCAACTTCGTTTGGGGGGCTTAAGCCCCCCCCCCAAGCCCAACGCTAGATACGTCCCTGGAAGCAGAAGGTCAACCCCTTCAGCTAGCCTGGGAGGAACACACATGTATGACGTGTTAGCCACTTCATTTCCGTAGCCTCGGCATATGATGGCTGGTAGCTAATCCCTTCCCTCACCGTCTCATCTTCCCTCTGACAGTGTACGGCCAATGTACTCGTTGATGCTGGGTTGGCTGGGGGGGGGGGGGCTCAGCTGAAGATTAAATCTCGAAACAGATTCTCTGCCCTGGCAGGGATTTGAACCCCCGACTTTTCTGTTGACAGTCCAACTGATCTGTCGCTTGTGCCATTTTTATGCTCAACTGTAACTTGCCTGTTTAGGATTGCATATCCACCATAGGTTGTCTCTGTCTAAACGAACTGACCTTGTGAATGTTTGACCTCATAACTGTTTAGTTTTTGCGCCACCGGTTGAAGCCTTGAGCATTAGACACAGGCGCTATAGAAGTTCCTACTCAATAATAATAATAATAATAATAATAATAATAATAATAATAATAATAATAATAATAATAATAATAATAATAATAATAATAATAATAATAATAATAACAATAATTTGGTTGCATTTAAAGGCACTTTTCCCACGCTTTCCCCGAAAATGAGGCCTGATCCTCCAGACACTTTCTCTGCTCCTAAATAACAATATTTTTTTCAAATCCTGAGGGATCCTTGATACCTCGGGTAAAAAAAATAATAATGACGATGATGAAATGATGATGATTTTCATTTCATTTTTTATTCGGTAACCATCCAGAGAAACAAAAATACAATGACGACGACGACGATGATGATGATGATCATGATAATAATGACGACGGCAGAACAGTTTTCCGTTATATGGGTTCGTATCGTACGTTATAAATCTTGCGGAAAAAAGAATCCCTCGATACGGATTCGAAGAATCTGTGCAAAAGCTCGGATTTTCTATCGCTAACATTTATACGGCTTGCCCGTGTCCACATCTGCACCCACGCAGAAAGACGAGTTCTTAGATGTGTGCATCATTTCTATTGCATCCCTTCAAGGTCAGTTCAGCTTAAAAAAAGGTCAGGTAAGGTCATGAGGTTGGTTCGGGTAAGGCACGCGAAGATAAGGCGTTGTAATGTAAGATATTTAAGTTCGGTCATTGCTCGTTTATTGCAGGCATCTATTATAGTACTTATAGATGATCTATAAGTACTAGTTTTCTATGCAGTGCTTAGTTTTAGCAAGGTAATGGAAGGGACGGTAAGGTAAAGGACGGTAAGGTAGGGGAAGGTAAGGTAATCTAAGGTTATTAGGATAAAGTAATTACCCACTTGTTGCACGCATCCATCAGTTCTGCAGGCAATGCTCATTCTTAGAAAGGTAACGCAAGGTAAGGAAATGTAAGGTAAAGTAAGGTCAGGAAATGTAAGGTAAGGTAATGTAAGATAAGGTATGGTAGGGTAAGGTAAGGTAATGTAAGATAAGGTATGGTAGGGTAAGGTAAGGAAATGTGAGGTAAGTTAGGGTAGGTAAGGTAAGGAAATGTAAGGTAAGGAAATGTAAGAAAAGGTAGGGTAGGGTAAGGAAAGGAAATATGAGGTAAGAAAATGTAAGGTAAGGTAAGGAAATGTAAGGTAAGGAAATGTAAGATAAGGAAATGTAAGGTAAGGAAATGTAAGGTAAGGAAATGTAAGGTAAGGAAATGTAAGGTAAGGAAATGCAAGATAAGGTAGGGTTAGGTAAGATACGGTCAAGTACGGTAAGGAAATGTAAGGTAAGGTAAAGAAATGTAGGACAAAGTAAGGAAATGTATGGTAAGTAAGGTAAGGAAATATAAGGTAAGGGGAGGTAAGGAAATGTAGGTTAAGGTAATTAAATGGTAAAGTAGTTACCCAATTGCTACACGCAACCATGAGCCTGTGCTCATTCTTGGACTCTGGAGCGAGCAGTAGATGTAGAGCAAAGATGTAGAACAAAGATGTAGAGCAAAGCCAAGAACGAAATGGTCGTCGACGGTCTCTGCTGAGATAATCAAGCGTAACTCTATTGATCGTGACATTTTAATTGAACGTCGTCGACAGCCTGTATTGCTATTTGTCTGTCTGTCTGTCTGTCTGTCCGTCTCCCTGCCTCTTTGTTTTGTATGTCTTTTTGCTTTCAGTCAGTCTGTTTGTTTATTTACAGTTCCTGCCCGCTTTCTGTCTTTCCGGATGGCTGTCTGCCTACCTGCCTTCCTATTTGTCTGTCTGTCTGTCTGCCTGTCTGTCTGTATGTTGCTCTGCCTGTCTCAATTTGTCTGTCTGCCTACCTACTTGTCTTCCTATTGTCTGTATGTATGTTACTCTGCCTGACTCAATTTGTCTGTCTGCCAGCGGGATTTGTCCGTCTCTCTGGCTGCTTGTCTGGCTAGATGTCTGCCTATCTGGTTACCTATCTGTTTGTCTGCATGCGTGCCTGTCTGTGTGCCTTTCTGTCTTCAACAGTGTCTGTGTGTCTGTCCGCCTATATGTCTACCTCGATAGATGCGGGAAACCTGTTGGCCGGCGGCCGACCATATAACGCGGTGGCCAACTGCAATTTCTTGGCATGAAGAGATTATTAAGTATAGAGGGACACGTAGCAATACGGACTTATACACAAACGCACGTCGACGCGGACACACAGTGCACACCAGGCAGTCCGACGAGGAGACGGGATCTGACAAAGGGAAGGACGGACGGACGACACAGGAGGGGAAAGGAGCGTCACAGAGAGACCATCAGCGAGTCCCCAAGATTCGATATAACTCAGGAATTTCTATCGAGACTCGGCGGCGAGACCTGCGATTCATCTACACACACGAAAGGTTGCGCAAGTCCGTGTCAACGGTCGATGCTCGCCTCTGCCCCTCCGCTCATCACTCACGCAACTGCTGCGTGGACTTGCCAGCGAACGATCAAGTAATTTATTGGCAACTGAAGGATTACCATCTCTCTCTCTCTCTCTCTCTCTCTCTCTCTCTCTCTCTCTCTCTCTCTCTCTCTCTCTCTCTCTCTCTCTCTCTCTCTCTCTCTCTCTCTCTCTCTCTCTCTCCCCCTCCCTCCCTCCCTCCCTCCCTCCCTCCATCTCCCCTTCTCTCTCTCTCTCTCTGTCTCTCGTCTCTGTCTCTCTGTCTCTCTCTCTATGTCTCCCTGTCTCTGTATCTCAATCTCTTTCTCTGTCTGTCTGTCTCTCTCTGTATCTATCTGTTTCTCTCTCTGTATCCCTCTGTATCTCTCTCTGTCTCTGTGTATCTCTCACTGTATCTCTCTCCCCTTCTTCTTCTCTCTCTTTATATAAACATATATACATATAAAAGATATAATATATTACAATATAATTTTTATGCTACAACAGTGCTACTTAAACTATGCAACTCAAACTGTGAGTAAAAAAGGATAAAAAAATAACCGGTCGTCAGCTTTGTTGTTAAGCGCGAGTTGAGACCAATTAGACAGAGTGTTTGATTTTGATAAAATGTTAAGGTCGCGAAGTGCGACGCTTGCATGCGTATAGTCGGCATCGTGTCGTCAGGTGAAGTTGTCCAGGGATTGTTTTGTACGTGAACAATGATGGACGTGACTGATTGCAGCACAGGATTTCCAATCATCCTTGACAAGGCGACCGAATAGGTGACCTTTGTAGTTGATTGCAGTCAGCGACACTCCTAATTCATCAAAAGCCCTTCAGTTCTATCAGGACCTTAACGACATCTTATGAATTCCAGGGCCGTTGACACAGGCAGAAATTTGGTTAAAGATTTCTGCTCCACTTGCACCCCCTATCCGCTCAGCTACAATGAATACACTGGCCGTACACTGTCGGTGGGAAGATGAGACGGCGAGGTAGAGGACTGGCCACCCGCTCTCATATGCATGCCGAGGCTTAGAAAGTGAAGCCGTTAACATTCCATACCTATGGCTGCCTCACGGCTAGCTAAATGGACTGCTCTTTTTTTCTTCGGTAAAGGAGCTAAATTAATAGTCATCGTGCATGCGCATAAATGGGGTGATTCCTTTGGCGCAAGAAGATTAATGGAAGGCATGCACCACTCAGGGGCAGAATTATTTACACACTCGCGCAGTCGGAAAGGGCCAATTAATATTACACACCGCTGTGGGACTCACCGAACGAGACAGAGACAGAGAGACACAGAACCATAGACATACATAAACAGAAAGAGGCAGTACAGAGAGGAACAGAGAGATAGAGAGACAAAGACAGAGACAGAGATAGATAGATAGATAGATAGATAGATAGATAGATAGATAGATAGATAGATAGATAGATAGATAGATAGATAGATAGATAGATAGATAGATAGATAGATAGATAGATAGATAGATAGATAGATAGATAGATAGATAGATAGATAGATAGATAGATAGATAGATAGATAGATAGATAGATAGATAGATAGATAGATAGAAAAAGATATATAAAATGGCTGCTTAGAGAGAGTGGTGTCTCGGTCGCTCCGCATTAAAACTGTAAATTAGGAGTCGTGTGACGATTTCTTTCGAATTTTCTCGACTTCGGGTAGGGCCTACTGCTGGATACCAAGGGACTGTTATGGTGAGACTGCATTTAAAGGAATTATAGTTTTGCTGAGTCAAAAATCAACGCAAACGATCTCTAATCGAGCATTCTATCATAAAAGGGATGGTCATTACACCTTATGCGAACATCAACAATACGTGTACGCTCACGGTTCATATAACACGGCTAGACCTATCCTGAACTGGACATAGTAAATCGTTTATCTGAGAGTCAGCTAAGATAGAAAGATAATATATTATTACCGAATTATCAGCACATCGGACGTTGAACCTAACATGGCGAAGAAAGGCGTAAAAGTAGAGGAACTGGTCGAACTACTTAAAGACGAAAAAGTAACTGAAGTACTAGTGGGACGACTTGAGCAATTGCTGGAAAAAAAATCGATCAAATCATTGAACGTGTTCTGCTCAAGTTGAATCCCATAGTGGAACAAACGGTCAACGACATGCTCTCAGTCAGATGCGAAAAAATACTACAAAAGCAGTCCTACCTGGAAGAAGAGAACGAACATCTCAGAATGCGTCTGGACCTAGCCGAAAACGAGTAACGGCTGAGCAATTTGGTGGTTCACGGCCTCTCCGAATCTGAGAGCGCGACCGGATCAAAGCACCTGGCCAACCAAGAGGCTTCTCAGGCGTTCATATCCCTATGCAATTCTTCACTGGGGTTGACCATTTCTGAAGCGGATATCTCGGTTGCCTATAGGATTCCAGCAAAGGGCAAAGAGAAACATCGACCACTAATTGTTAAATTCATATCCCAACGAACCAGAAATCAAGTCTTCAGCGCACGTACCTTGCTACGCAAAACATCCATCTTCATAAATGAACATCTGACGGTCAGAAATGCGCAGCTATATGCCAAAGCAAGGGCCCTGGTGAAGATGGGCTCCGCAACCTCCTCCTGGACGGCCGGAGGATGGGTTTTCCTCCGACTCTCTGATGTACCCGGAGTCAAACCTACCAAGATAACGAAGCTGAGGGATCTGGAGAAATTGACTGCGTCTGCCCCAGCGGTCCTCACCCCAGGACACTAGACGGATCCCGCTATGCATTCCTGAGGTCACCTCCCGTGCCTCGAATGTGAGACGAGCATCAGTTATCCTAAGCATCGCCGTCTAACGGTGTGAGTTACTTTCGTTCTCGCTTGCTTAAAGGTTTATACTACGGTCACTGACTCGAGACAGTGGGCTGGAAACCAACCTATGCTTACATGATGCATAGACTAACTCGTACTTTAACTTCGAGGAAGTGATGTTTAAGACTACCTCACTCCTATAATTAAGGATGAGACGATTAAGTCTTCTGTTTACCTAGATTTTTATTTGGTTTATTTTGATCAAGATTACCTAGCTCTTATAATTAAGGATGAGACTATTATGTCTTCTGATTACCTAGATTTTGATTTTGTTTATTTTGATTAAGATTACCTAGCTCCTAAATCAAGGATGAGACGATTACCTAGATATTGATTTTATCATACCTTTATCTTTCTAGTGTGTTCTCCTACCTCCTTTATTTCTCAAATTAATCTTCCCTCTCTCCTTCTTTCTCTTTCCATTCCTTCCTCTTCATTACTCTTCCTTCTCTCCTTCTTTCTCTTTCCCTTTTTTTCTCTTCTTTTTCTCCTCTTCTCTTCTCTTCCTCTCTCTTCTTTTCCTTTCTCTTCCCTATTTTCTTCTTTTCTTTCTCTTTGTCCCTCTTTCTCTTTATTATTTATTAGGAGGCAGCTCGCCTATTTTCTGTTGATTCGTCCTTCCTTTTGGATGGACCACTTGGTGTTTTGGATTCTTAGGGTTTTGTCCACTCCACTGTCTGTTTTGTTAATTCACTTTGCATAAGCACGGCTTGTTTTGTATCCTTCTAATTAGAATATTTCAGTTCCTGATTTATTGTTTTTAACTTCAGTGTTTTGTCCCCAGTGTTTGACATTGCCCTTCTCAACTCTGATGAGGATATCACCGATTTCAATCTCTATACACTTTACTTCCTTCCTTCCTTCCTTCCTTCCTTCCTTCCTTCCTTCCTTCCTTCCTTCCTTCCTTCCTTCCTTCCTTCCTTCCTTCCTTCCTTCCTTCCTTCCTTCCTTCCTTCCTTCCTTCCTTCCTTCCTTCCTTCCTTCCTTCCTTCCTTCCTTCCTTCCTTCCTTCCTTCCTTCCTTCCTTCCTTCCTTCCTTCCTTCCTTCCTTCCTTCCTTCCTTCCTTCCTTCCTTCCTTCCTTCCTTCCTTCCTTCCTTCCTTCCTTCCTTCCTTCCTTCCTTGGTTCAAGCGGTTAATTAACACTCCGCATCCATCTCTAGTCTCCATCCGAGCCTTTTAATGGGGTTTTAGAGTGTGGATTAATAATTAGGCATCTTATATGGCCACAATTGAGTATGACGGTTTAACCCGTAGAATGCTCTCAAAGACTGTGTACAGGAACCAGACTAAATTTTAATTGCAGGGCTATTTAGGCTTGCCCTAGGCCCAGTACTACCACACAATGCTGCACGACACCTCTGCTTATAATTAGCGAACTCCGCCGTTACTGTGTGGCTTAGATGGGGTATGTGTCTGTTGGATTGTTCGGTTTGGGTGATTGTTTGACGCCGTTGGATTGTTCAGTTTGGGTGAATGTTTGACGCTGAGGACTGAATAGGCTCCCTTTACCGCAGACACTCCTAATAATCGTTGTTTCGTGTTCACTGGAGCGACTGGGATCCCATTACGGTCATTTCAACGACCGACTTTCATGCCGTGGTTCCTCCGTGCCGCATATGCGCCTTGCCTGCGGGAGGTTTGGGCAAACTAGGGATCTGTCGGGAGTGTGGAAAGGAAACGCATTGGTCTTGCGGGTTGGACACCTTTGAGAAAGAAGGGAACAGCACCGATTATACCTGTGATTCAACCCACCAGCTTCTGGATAGTGTGGAATATGACACAATCGCTAGAATAAATGCTTTGAATAACGAAGCTGACTTAGAAGTGATTCCTTACGAAGCCGAGACGAACCTACTGGCTGAGGGCATGAACGCAGATCCTGACCTAAATTATTTTAGGAACACTAACTGGAGTAGCAATTATACAACACTTTCAGCGCTCGCCGAGCAGATGAGGCTCGATTTGACCACCCGGGAATCCAAGTTCTCTGTATTACATATCAATTGCAGAAGTTTATCTCACAAACTACATGAGGTCAACGAGATCTCTGAAAGTCTCCAGGTGTCGGTTCTTGCCTTAACTGAGACTTGGCTGGAACATGACATGGAGGACTCCATTCACGTTTCTGGATATAAATTCCTGGGTAGGGCTAGAGAGGTGGGACGAGGAGGGGGAGTAGGATTTTTGATTAAAGATAATCTAAAATTCCAACATTGTAATCCTCTAGGGGACTTAAAAAACACAACACTTATGAAAGTTATTTTATCAGAGTTCAGTTAAAAAAATGCTCCCCACTTATAGGAGTAATTTACCGATCTCCTGGTCAGAACCTAAAGGAATTCAATGGGGAATTTGAGGAACTTATGTCCTCTCTCAGGAATAAATCAAACGAGGTAATATTGCTAGGTGATTATAACATAGACTTACTTAAAATAAATGAGCATACGGATTCCAATGTTTTTTATAATTGCGTAACCTCCTATCATTATCTTCCTACTATAACGAGGCCTACCAGAATCACAAGTAACTCTAGATCCCTTATCGATAACATCTACTGTAGCTCATGGTCTAAGCTACTATACTCCTACATTATAGTATCAGACTTGTCTGACCATTTCCCAGTCTTTGCATGCTTCTCGTTTGAGACCTCAGGATACAGGAGTCCGGAACAAAAAGATGCCCGCACTGTGACTGAAAAAGGATTATCACAATTTCAACTAGCCCTTTCTGAAATTAATTGGGACCCGGTACAAAGAGCCTGCCAAGATGGAGATCCAAATGAAGCCTACGAAATATTCATAGGGAGCTATAGTCTAGCTTATAACAAAGCCTTCCCAATCATTACTGAAACCATAAAGGCTAAGCCAAGATTCAGGCAACCGTGGATGTCCTCGGGCCTATTAAAATCCTGTAAGAAAAAAAATCTCCTCTATGCAAAATTTATGAAAAAACCGACATTACAAAATAAACAACAATTTGTAAAATACAGAAATAAATTCAAAGCAATTAGGATCATAGCAGAAAAAAGCTACTATACTTCAGAATTTTACAAATATCATAACGACTTAAAAATGACCTGGAGAATCATAAGATCGGCAATGCAGTTAGAGGCGAGAAATACAAAAATAGATGTCTTAACAATTGGAGAAGAAAAAATCAATGATCATGATCTAATTGCAAATAAATTTAATGAATATTTTACCACGATAGCAAGCGACCTGGCTGGGCAACTTCAAGATGCCTCGCAATCCTTCGAAGACCACATGCCCCCCTCCCAACCAAGCTCTATGGGATTAACCTTGACTACCCCAGAAGAGATTATGAACATAAGTCTTCAGCTCAAGAAAACGCATTCGAGGGGTATCGATGATATCGACCCCTATATAGCTACTCCTAACCTGTCCCTGGTAATCAACCCCTTAACTGAAATTATCAACTGCTCCCTTTCCCAGGGGACAGTACCTCAAAAGCTAAAAATAGCAAAGGTGATCCCTATCTTCAAAAAGGGAGACAAAGAGAACCTAGCCAACTACAGACCCATATCGATACTTCCATATTTCTCCAAATACTTTGAAAAAATTATTTATAACAGGCTCAGTGATTATATAAAAAAGACCAAAGTAATTTACCACTCACAGCATGGATTTCAACAGGGCCACTCAACATTTATGGCGTTACTCGACATGGAGAATAGAATATCGAAGGCCATTGACAATAATGAATATTCTATAGGAATATTCCTAGATCTAGCAAAGGCCTTCGATACTGTTGATCATTCCATACTATTAAAAAAGTTGCAAAATTACGGAATTAGGGGAACCCAACTAAAATGGTTTTACAGTTATTTCGAAAACCGTGCGCAAAGAGTTCTCTGTAATGGAGCTCTATCAGATGAAGGGTACATCACCTACGGAGTTCCCCAAGGTTCCAACCTTGGACCACTTTTATTCCTCATCTATATAAATGACCTAGCCAAAGTTTCTTCCACTTTATATTTTATACTATTCGCTGACGATACCAACATCTTCTTTTCCCACTCATCTTGGCAGTCACTGATGGAAATTATTAACATTGAATTGCTAAAAGTTAGTAACTGGTTCACGGCTAATCGACTCACCCTTAACCTAGACAAAACCAACTTCATTCTGTTTAAGTCACACAGAAAAAACAATCCCGTAAACCTAAAACTGGAAATCGAGGGTGGTCCAATAGCGCAAGTTGAGTCCACCAAATTCCTGGGTATCCTTGTCGATCAACATCTTACTTGGAAGAACCACATCAACTATATATCCCTGAAAATAGCAAAAAATATTGGTATCCTTAATAGAATATCACATCTATTGCCCAATAACATTAGACTTCAATTATATTATACCCTTGTCTATCCTTATCTCTCGTATTGTAACTTAATCTGGGCCTCCAACTATGAATCTCGGTTACATAAACTAGTGATATTACAAAAGAAAGCTGTTAGGGTAGTAGCCGGGGCTCGCAGGAATGCCCACACCAGCCCTATCTATGAAGAATTTAACTTACTGAAATTAGAGCAAATAAGAACTATGCAAATAGGAGAATTCTTTTACAAATATGAGCACAAATTACTTCCCTCCTCATTCGTGGACTACTTTATCCTAACCCCTCAGGTTCACACTTACAACACGAGAAACGCTGACACTTACCGTCCAGATAGGGCAAGAACCAATTTAAGGGATTTCTCCATTAAGTCATCGGGCCTGAGATTATGGAATTCAATTCCCCTTGAGATTCGCCTATCGGCCAACTACTATTCCTTTAAAAGGAAGCTTAGAGGGTTTCTAGCTAATGCCTAAGCGATCACATCGACCTACAGACCTTGTAGAGTCTATCTACATTCTATGGTGCGTAGTGCCTAATCGACCTGCAGATCCTTCCATCATTCCTTTACCCTCCCGTGGAGGGAGGCGATTGTGGCGCGGAGGACCCACTCGGTCCCATTAGGACCGTTTATTGGCCCCCGGACTCTCCTTGGGGCTTAGTTAAGGTTAGTTAAATTTAGTTAAGATGATTACTTCACTACTTTTAGTCGTACCCTATTGTACGACACTAATGATTTTGTACGACATAGATTAAGATACCAGGAAATTAATTGTACTCTTGCAGTCATAAATTTGTTGTTTACATTATATGTTCAGGTGGCCCTCTAGCGGGACCTTGGTCCCTTTGGGCTTTCCCTTTTGCTTTCCGCTGACTATGCGAAAAAAGATTGATTAAATTGAAAAATTGAATGTATTGAATGTATTATGTAATATTATGAATTGTGTTATGAATTGATTTGTATTATGAACTGAATTGAATTGTTACTCGGTTGCAATAAAGATTTATTGTATTGTATTATATTGTATGATAGATAGATAGATAGATAGATAGATAGGTAGGTAGGTAGGTAGGTAGGTAGGTAGGTAGGTAGGTAGGTAGGTAGGTAGGTAGGTAGGTAGGTAGGTAGGTAGGTAGGTAGGTAGGTAGGTAGGTAGGTAGGTAGGTAGGTAGGTAGGTAGGTAGGTAGGTAGGTAGGTAGGTAGGTAGGTAGGTAGATAGATAGATAGATACAGTGGCACCGGCACGCGGACGCAATAGACGCATTTGCGTGCCCTTTTCGGCTAAGCAGTGAGCCTATACAATGAAATATTAATGACACCAATGACAACCTCTAAGTGTTTACCGCAGCTAACCGAGAATAAATATACAGATATCAAAGTTACCTACTCGTCTTTCATTAATGTTGATGAGATCCACTCTGAGCTTGAACGATGGCGCTACAAATTCAGTGAAATGGGTGACGTCGCCCAAGGTCAGCTAACACTGGAATTTTGTGTCCAGATCACCAGAGACTTGAACCCAAATATACACAATATCTTTCTTGTTTTACTTACAGTGCCCGTTTCCACGGCGTCAGCCGAATGCAGCTTCAGTAGCCTTAAACGTTTAAAGATCTATTTACGTTCTACCACAGATGCTGAACGTCTGAACGGTTTGGCATTGCTGCACATTCATCATGACAAATCTGTTGACGCTGAAGCTGTGTTACAGAAATTTGATAGATCTATCAGTGACGTTAGCATTTGCGCGTGATTAGCAGAGAAAAAGATTGTTAGTGGCCAAATCATTCAAATGGCATGATGAAAGTTTCACATATGCCACCGCACGATACTGCGTTGTCAGCGCTGACGCTGAGTGTAAATGTTTAAAACTTTAAGAGGTTTCGTCTATGTAGGCTAATAGTAGGCCTATGTAATGTTCATTTTTGCTACATTATCACATGAATGATGATGACCAATGATGGACAAAAATGACTGGCAATGTTTATATATGTCTTAAATATGTTTGCGAGTTTAATATAATATATGACATATATGCATATGAGTGAATGTCTTGTCTGTATGTCTGTCTGTCCGTCTGTCTGTCCGTCCGTCCGTCCGTCCGTCTGTCCGTTTGTCTCTTATCAACTACTGAACGTCTTAAATCGATTGGCGCTGGGCTTCGGTCGGGCTACGGCTGGACATCCGCTTGGTCTCTTGCTGTAACCCGTCATCCGATCTTTCAGCCACATTACATGTTACACTACACGCGCCTCCCTCTTACGCCTACGCTACAAATTTACCAACCTTCAACACTACACACATACATACATACATACATACATACATACATACATACAGACATACATACATACATACATACATACATACATACATACATACATACATACATACATACATACATACATACATACATACATACATACATACATACATACATACATACATACATACAGCATTGTGATGAGAATCGTTGAGCAGGCTCCATGCAACAGATATGAAGATAGCTGAAGGCAAGGATAGCCGCCAGATTTAATTAGCATCATCTGATATATATATATATATATATCAGATCTAATCATACATATAATATCAATAGAGCGTGTGTCTGTCGGAGGACGCTCTGGAATCTATTGTGAAACAGATACCGCTTATGACGTCAGTACTGCCGTCTTGACGACGGCGATCAGAGGATTTTAACCAACGGCATAATTATATAGGCCTATATACACTGCCGTCATAATATGACGGGCAAATACTCTAGTATATATATATATATATATATTGGATGATGCTATGCATTGTATAAGTCTTATATATACACTGTGTCTAGTTATTTAGAACTTTCAAGTCCTCCCAGAGGTGTGATGTGCTGTGAATTGCTGTTCCGCGAAGTCTCGTCTCTACAATAGTCGAAGCCAATCGGAGAAAAGCGCCGCAGACCATGAAACCGTGGTTCTGGCAATTGCAGATTATATAGAGCCTTTTCACTTCAGAGACGCCATTGGAAACGCAGAATAGGATCAATGTAAACCGAAGACGCATAGTCGGTCTTCTGGGCTTATACATAGCTGCAAATTTTAGCCTGTCTGTCTGTCTCTTTCTATATATAATATATATATATATATATATATATATATATATATATATTAAATTTGCGTCGCATCGTAATATCTATGTAATATATATATATTATATCGCGAAGTGAAACCTAGTTTAAAACAGTTTTCTCTGCTTCTCGTGTCAGAAAGCTAACTCAATCTTATTATAAAGTTCTTCAGCTCCGTGTGGACATCCGTCTGTCTGTCGTCAAATAACGCTGTGACTCATGCTGCTTCAGAGAGCGTAGGCCGACCGTCTGTAGCCACTAAGGGGCGGCGGCGGCGACCGGTCTTAGACGCCTGAAATTCACTCCCGCCCTACCTCTACCACTCTCTCCCTTTAACTGACGGCAGGTTGAGGGGGAAGCATCGACTGGTGACGTCCAAATCTTATTTGCTTTGGGCTTTCCTTTTGCCTTCTTAGACTTGCGGTTTAGTGATTCAATGTGAAACAATGTGTTACTGATGTCTAGAATGCAATAAACGACATTGATTGATTGATAGATCCAATTGATCCAATTGATCCGGAACAGCAATTCACAGCACTCACACCTCTGCATGGGAGGACTTGAAAGTTCTAAATAACTAGACACAGTGTATACTGTATAGCATCATCTAATATATATATATATATATATATATGTATATATATATTAGATCTGATATGTATATATGTATATGTATATATATATATATATATATATCAGATGATGCTAATTAAATCTGGCGGCCATTGCATTGATCCAATGCAAGAACTCTATTCACACGCAGACAAGCAGCGGTTAGACGTCTGTCTCTGCCTGCCTGCCTCCCGACCTACCTCTCCCTAACTGTAGAGAGAGGAGGAGCAGTCGCGTATCCTAGCCCTGATGCAGCCATGGTTATGGTGTTAGCGACTTTATTTTCTTAGCCTCGACATATGAGGGCAGATGGCCAGTCCTCTCCCTCGCCGTCTCATCTTCCCACAGACAATGTTAGGTCAGTGTACAGTACTCATGATACCTGAGTTTGCTAGGGGGTGCGCAATCACTGCACATGGAGCAGAAATCTCAACAAAATTTCTGCTCCGACGGGAATTTGAATCCCCGACCTTTCGATTGACCGTCAGCAGGCTAACCACGAGACTATATATATATATATATATATATATATATATATATATATATATATATATATATATTGAGCAACCTCTGAGAGAACTTCTATTAAAATCTAACTCCTGTTAATGTTCAGAAAACGTCTTTAATTCTAGCCAGCGATCTTCTCGAGCGTTTACTGTACATAGATCATACACACCTCTTACAATATTCTAGTGATCGTCAAGAAAACCTAATCCAATTACCAGTTTTTACCGACAGCATCCAATTATAAATCCATCAAACGTTCGAAACCATCAGCTGGTTTCATTTGGATAGGTGTGACTGCGCACAGATTTTGTTTAAATAGAGAGACCAAACGTATATCTATCGCTGCCTACCAGGTTAGCTCAAGTGACTGCTCTTCTCTTCTTCTTGTCACAGTTTTCTAGTCCTGTTCCTGCCCCGAGTGCTGTTCCATACCAGCGCAGTCTCCGCGATCCTACGCCTCTACTACTACTACGACTGCAGCTACTACAGCTACTACTGCTGCTACTACTACTACTACTACTACTACTACTACTACAACCACCAATACCACTACTGCTACTACTACTACTACTATTATTATTATTAATTTTCTGTATAGTCTTGAAATTTCTGCAATTTTCCGTAGCAAACTGATTTCTGGTCTGATCTTGTACGCTTATATACAGTCATCTGCCTTTGATAACGCGCAGGTTTGATTCTCAAGCATAAAGAAACATCACAGTAAATATACAGGGACGTCTGTTCTATCTATATATATAAAGAAGAAACTCTGTTTGTCACACCAACTTTGACCGGAATGCATTTCTACAGTTTTAGAGCTTTTCACTCGAAACCTTCACTACTGTGTCGGGGTGGGCCTGACAAACCCAGTGTGAGGCTTCGCGTCCCCCGTTTTCCCCGGTACCATGGTCTCCCGGGCCAAAAACCTAGCCGCGCCATGCATTTGAAGCTCGAAAACAAAATTCTAAAATTCAACCTATTTGACTCGCCAGATGGCGACGCCGCGTTAAGCAGCTACAGTACGGATTCGCTAGAGGGATTGAAACTTTCACTCAACTAAACCGGGCGTGGTGGTGGTGGTGGTGGTGGTGCTACAGGTACAGATTCGCTAGAGGGATTGAAACTTTCACTCAACTAAACCGGGCGAGGTGGTGGTGGGCGGTGGTTGTGGTGCTACAGGGATTGAAACTTATAACCCCGGGCAACGCCGGGTAAGCCAGCTAGTTATATATATGGTAATCGGCGGTGACGAAGCCACTGCAGCTGACATTCCAAGATCTCGCTTAAGCGTCTCCGTGACGAGATTTGTCACGAGATCTGGTCTTACATCTCGGCGTCCAACGGTTTCTTTATTTCGGATGTCAAGAGCTGCAATCGGTTGCTGCACTCATGACAAGTCGCGTTTTAAGACAGTGTCAACCCAATCCTTCCGTTGACAATCCTTCTGATTAAATCCTTGTTCTCTGTCTACTTAACGCCTATTTAACGTTCACCTTTTGAACACTAATTCTACGTATAAGTATAACCTGAATTAATCAGCAACACAGTTTAATATCTTTACAGTTTAATAAGAAACAAACAGACAGAACTCAATTCGATTACAACTCAACTAGTCAGCCACACTACTACAGCGAACACACTCGAATTCAAACTTCTCTAGTCAGCATAATTCTTCGCGCCTCTTGACACACCTGTCTTCTGTGCGCCTAAGCAAAATCTAATAATATACATATAGCGCGCCGCTGCCGAGATTGGCCGGCCGCGCGTGTCACTAAGACTATACGTTATAATCTATCATATATACATATACACGTGAAACTAAAGTAAGCGCACTAAATATATACGCCAATATCTCGCACTGCAAGACTGTACACAAAACTCAGTTCACATTACCTCCTTCCTTTTTCTGGAATTGAGCAAATTAAATTTCAAAATTTGCGAAATTACCAAAATACATGAAACATATATATATCTAACTAATTAATAAACAGTCTTACGATTACTTATAACCTTGACAAACAATCAGCAATAATATTCAATCTGCCCTTCTTGTACTTCACCTCAACATCAAAAGTTTGTAAGGCTAACGCCCAACGCACAAGTTTAGCAGACTTAGACATTGACTCAGTCAAATATGTAAGAGGATTGTGATCAGTAAAAATGAAAATTTTCGATCCAATTATAATTTCTTTTAACTTGTTTAAAGCCCAAACAATAGCATAGGCTTCCTTTTCCACAGTAGCCCATCTCTTCTGGGTATCAGTTAACTTCTGACTGATAAATGACACAGGGCGTTCTATTCCCTTGTCGTCCATCTGTGTTAAAACAGCACCGACTGCAAAGTCACTACTATCGCAGTACAAATTGAATGGTTTTCCCACTTCAAAAACATATAACACTACTTTGGATCGCACAGCCTCTTTAAGTAAATCAAATGCTTGCTGATGTTCAACAGTCCAATCAATCTTATCAGAAACACGTTTACTAGTTAAATCAGATAAAGGTTTCGCAATCTGTGCAAAGTCCTTAATAAACTGTCTGTAATAATTAAAAAATCCAAGCAGTTGCTTAACTTGCTTCTTAGTTTCTGGGATCTTCAAATTAGTCAAACTTTCAATTCTGTCTGGATTCATCTTTATCTTACCAGACCCAACCACATGACCGATAAACCTTACAGGTAAGAATGAGGTAAAATTCTATTACAAAACACATTTCTTTGATCTGACGTTCCACTTCTGCTCGATAAATCAAAGGAATTCGATATGCTGCAAATTCCTTTCCACGAAATCCTGGTTTTAGTTCAATTTCATGTTCAACCAATGTACATAATCCGGGTTTTTCTGAAAATCTGTCACAGTATTTGTTCAAAACTTTCAACAACTGTTCTTGCTGAGTTACTGTCAAATGGCTAATTTGTTCAGGATCGAGGTTAAGTGAATTCTTGTCATCTTGAACCTCATTCCTCATTGGTAATTCAACCACTGAACCAAAATCTTCATCTTCTTCAACGATTAGACCACAACTTAATGCTCGAGTAACATATTTTCTGATCTTGTTGGCGTGAATTATTTTTCGACCATTTTCACCCATATCGACTAAATAAGAGTACTTTGATCTTCGATGTATGATCGTACATGGACCATGCCATCGAGAAATAAATTGGTTTGTTGACGTTGGATACAAAACTATGACTTTCTCACCAGCTTCAAATTCTTTGTGCTTTGCTCTCTTGTTATACTGATTCGTGTATTGTAATTGCTTTTCTCGAGAGTAGGATTCTGCAAACAATAATGCTTTCTCCATATTTTCTTTGAGTTCTTTTAAATACTTTTCTGGTTTAACTCCAACATGAGGTGGTAAGTTTATTTCTCTAGTCCAACTCTCTTTTAATATTGCCAATGGTCCTCTCGGAATTTTCCCACAGACAAGCATATATGGTGATACTCCAGTAGTTGCATTCGGCACTTCTCGTAATGCCCACACTGTGAAAGGAATTATCTTGTGCCATTTCCTCGGGTTGTCTATTATCACATGATGGATCATCTTTTTAAATGTCTGATTCCATCTTTCTACTAATCCAGCAGCCTCTGGGTGTCCTGGTGTGTCGAATCGTGGACTACAGCCCATTAAATCGAGAAATTCTCTTGTCAAACTGGCTGTGAAGTTCGTTCCTTGATCACTTGTGATCACTGACGGTACACCAACGTTCATGAACAGTTCCATCAACGCTTCACACACAGCCTTCGCTGTCAACGATTTCAATAAGAAGATTGTAGGCCATCTGGTGCACGAGTCCACAATGCATAAACAATACTTGTGACCTGCAGCAGATACCGGATCGATCGGGCCAACGAGGTCCATCGTCATTCTCTTGAAGGCGACCTCTTCTCTTGAGACTGGAGTGATAGGCACTCTATCCATCACCAGACTCCTTGCCTTTAATTGACACTTCTCACAAGACTTACAAAATTTCACAATGTCTCTTCTCATCTTTGGCCATACAAAAGACAACTTTATTCGTTCTCTTGTTTTCTCTTCTCCTAGATGTCCTCCAAATACCGATTCATGTGCCAACTCCATCACTTTAATTCGTCTCTCTTTTGGTAACACTAGTTGATATATCGTCTGGTCTAATATCTGATATTTCTTATGCAATAAACCGTTGATCACACAGAATTCAGATTCTTTCTCTTGTGCTAACTTCCACCACGGCTTCAACGATTCATCCTTTCTCTGTTGCTCTTCGAACTTCTTCGAATCGGCAATCTGCACCTTTTGTTCTTCATCCATCTCTTCATCTCTATACAAGTCTCCTATTCCCACATCACATTCATCGTCTTCTTCAGTTTCATTTAATGTGCCATTCTCGCATGCAGCCATCTCTTGCTCGTTCATCTCTGATGTTACACCATCTCGCGATAAGCTTCGTTGCTTATTACTTTTCGTTTTCCTCATCACTTGAACTTTCAGTTTCACTCTTCTCATCAACATCTACCATTTCCTGTTTCCGACTCTGCGCTCTCGTCATTACATTTGCTTGTACACTCACATCTCCTTGTATCGTTTTAATTTTCATCTGTGGTACGGCTTTTAATTCGGCAATTATCTCTGGATGCAACAAGAATCTTTCTGTACTGCCCATCTTTGCAATACTAGCACACATCAAGGTGACATAAGGTGTAAGTGAACACTGGATTTTACGCGGAAATCCCTCTTCTTCCACGTCACTACCACACAATCTAACATCCACTTTCACTAACTTCGCAGGAATGGCATCTCCTGCCACACATTGCAAATTCACTTTTCCAATTTGTTCCACCTTCATGCCTTCCAGTAATTCTTCACTAATCACCGGAATTTCTGCTCCCGAGTCGCTCAGTGCTTTGACTTTCACTGGCTCTTTACCGTCTACTGCACGAATTTCAACCTCGACATATTGCAAGAACGATTTCTTCAATATTCGACTGTCATCTTTTCCTATGACTTCTCTCTGAATTTCAGCATCCAATAGAATTTCTTTTTGAATACCACATTTCATTACTGACTTCACTTCAGTCTCTTGGTTTTCTTGACTCGCGGTTTGATTATCTGTATCACTAACCACTTGAATCAAATTCACCCTTGTGTGTTCTTGATTTCTGCTAGAACTAGCTGCGGCCACTGGAACTGGACAAAATTTAACCAAATGTTTGTCTGAACCACAGTTGTGACAACGCTTCACAACCATGCCTCGTTGTTCATTTCCTTCATATCTCTTATACTGCGTAAACGATGTGTTGCCTTCCCTCTTGGCAAACGGCGCTGACGATTTGTTAAATCCCTGACGACCAAACGTCACTTCTCTGGTCTCATTGGGTACAGGGACATTAGCCTTGACTTCTTTACCTTTAAACTGATTCCCTGTTTCTGGATTACTTTTCCACTTTCCACTCTGGCTTTGGTTTACGGAACGTTGAGAAGGATAACTGTTTATATTTGGGATCGCAAACCCAATTCGATTGTTTACATGAATGTCTGCTAGGTCTGCCACTGCACTAGCTTGGAGACAGTCAGTTCCTTCCTTCGACAATACAAACTGTAGTGGACCTGGCGGTAAACATTCTTTTAGCTTATCCGCTACCAGCAAATCAAAGAGCGTATCATACTCTCTGTTCACGTTTCGACTTCTCACGTAATAGTTTAGCAAGTTCTTCAGTCTTGCCGTAAACATCGTATAAGTCTCTTCTGTTATCTTCTTAGCATCCACAAATCTGGCTCTGTATTCTCTGGAGGTCAATTTAAATTCTTTTAATAAGTGCTGCTTGACTCTATCATAATTGTCTAGATCATCGAATGACAATCTATTCAGAACGGTTCGAGCTTTCGGCGTCATCAATGGTAGTAATAATTTCACCCAAAACGGCTTTTCCACAGCAAAACTACGAAACGCGTTCTCGACTGTTTCAAAATATAATGGCACCTCCATCATATCAGTTGGCATTTGAGGCAATACATGCTTCATTGCATCACCTATTTTCTTAATTTTTGACACCAAAGTTTCACTTTCTTGCTGTTTCCTTCTTTCTGCTTCCCGTTCTTCTCTCATTTGCGTTTCTTTCAATGTCAATTTTGATTTCTCCAGTTTCAGACGTTCTTGTCTTTCTGCCTCTGCCTTTTCCAAACTTTCTTTCTGAAATTTGAGTTCTTCTTGTCTGATCTGTTCCGCACGTTCTAACTCTAACGTTCGCGCTTTTTCTTTTTCTTCTTCACGCATTCTCTTTGCTTCAATCTGTTGCTGACGAACTTCTTCATCACTTTTTCTAGCTTTTTCAAATTCAATCATCTGCTCCGATCTTCTTCTTTCAGCATCTTCCCTATCTCTTTTCAACTGTTCTAACTGAATCTCAAACTGATTCTTTTGCAATTCAAGTTCTGCCTTACGCACTTGTTCTGCTTTATCTTCTCTCTCTCTTTGCAGACGCAATTCCTCTTGCCTTGCAAGTTCCGCTTTCTCTTCTTTCTCTCGCTGCAAGCGCAATTCTTTCTCTTCTTTCTCTCTCTGCAAACGTTCTGCTTTCTCTTCTTTCTCTCTCTGCAGACGTTCTGCTTTCTCTTCTTTCTCTCTCTGCAAGCGCAATTCGTCTTGTCTTACACGTTCTGCTTCTTGTCTCCGTTTCTCCTCCCTATCTTCTTTCATCATCATCCACTGCATCAACATCTCCATAGACATAGGCACAGGAGGTTTTTCAATAACCTTTTCTACGGCACCGCCAACGGCACCTTCTTCTTCGACTTCTTCTTTAACCCACACATCGGCGAGTTCCTGCATCATGTCACCACGTGACATACCTTCTAATTGTTCTTCTTTAAAACCGGCTTTCAACAAACGCTGTTTTAGCCTTTCCGTAGACATCTTCTTAATATCTGCTTGTCTTTCAGCACTTAGTTTCTCCATCTTACTTGTTTACTTTGGTGATTTCTCTTTTCAAAGAAGTCACGGTTTTTCTTGGTGTGTGAATCGATAAACAAACGGGATTTCTTTTATATTTGTTCGTGGAAAACAACGAAATTTTTATACCGTTTTCTCGTGTTCCACCGTCGATGATATCGTAAATTCGTCACACAGCAACAACGCGTAAATTCTTTTATCACCGTCGTAGATTCTTCTAACACCGTTGTAAATTCTTCAATCACCGTCGTAGATTCTTCTATCCGCCGAAGGAGGTGATAACGTGAATTTTAATCCACTGAGTTTATATCCACCGTGAGTATTTATTCCACCGTGAGTATATATTCCACCGTGAGTATTTATCCACCGTGAGTATTTA
>OY744617.1:31196565-31381565 GCA_963556255.1 Allolobophora icterica
GTACCCTCGTACCCCCCACAAATTGCGCCTATGCGTAAGCATGAATGTATGTAGGCATATATATAGGCTTCTATATTTGTATGTGGGGTGCTTACAGCAATCTCTCGCTTCTCATTTGTATGCGCTGTTGTTTCCTTGTAGGACCCATAAATTCTGTCCTTATACGAACGCTGCGCAATGTCTCCCTGGTCGTCTGCTTCTGACGTCAATCCTGACCCGTCGAACTGTGGCGATAACTCGTCCGAAACGCTTGCATTTCCGGTCGGCAATCCATCGTCCTCTGCGGTCGACATCCTCTGTTCCGACATTAACGCATCATTGTCTTCAGAGAGGGACGGAGCGAACGGAAGCTCAGGGCAGCGATCTTTTGGGGAGGTCAGTCAGCTCAACGTGGCCGTGTCCATCGCCTATGGTCTCCTCTGCGTAATCGGTCTCGCGGGGAACGGTCTTGTAGTTTTCGTAATCGCTCGTTACGCCAGCATGAAGACCGTCACGAACCTCTACATCCTCAACCTGTCGATTGCAGACAGCGTGTACCTGCTTGGCCTTCCGCTGCTCGTGACGACGCTCCTGGCCAGGCGCTGGGTGTTCGGTCTCGTGCTGTGCAAGGTCTACTTTGTCATGGCGGGAGTGAACGCCTTCACCGGGTCCTTTACCCTAACAGTCATGAGCGCTGACCGATACCTTGCCATCTGTCACCCGATCACGGCCATATCCTATCGTACGCCCCGTCACGCTCTGCTGATGATCGGCGCGCTCTGGACCGTGTCCTTCATGCTCCTGGTTCCGATCATCCTATACGCTGGTCTGTTGGAGCAGGCGCCTGGCGTGGAACGATACACGTGCACGGTCGACTGGCCAACACAACACGTCATCGCTGCTACGCATGTCTACATCATCTACAACCTCGTTCTTGGATTCCTCGTTCCGGTTGGAGTCATCTGCGTCTTCTACGGTCTGCTGATTCTGCGCCTTCGCGGTGCCAGGCCGGCCGCACAGTCAGCGACGCGCACCGGTCGGGCCGCGCGCCATCCGAAGGTGACGCGACTCGTGACCCTGATAATCGTCGTGTACATCGTCTGCTGGCTTCCGTACTGGGCGTTCCAAATCCACCTGATTTCAGACCCCCTGGCAATGGTGGAATACTGGAAGCTTTACCTGTACCACGTTATTATGCTGCTGTCCTACACCAACAGCATGATCAATCCGTTCCTCTACGCCTTCACCAATCACAACTTCCGCGAGAGTTTTGCGGTGGCGCTTGGATGTAGCTGCGCGTCGAGGAAGAGGCATGGAGCGTCGGCGGCGGCAACGGCAGGTAATCGTCTCGGATACGAGATGACGAATCCGGAGGAAGGGCCCCGCGGTCGTAAGAAGGACGCGTTGAGATGTCAGATTACAGGATGTTCAAAAACTGTTACGACAGAAATTTAACCGTCATACGCTCCATAAAGCCTATTGACGCAACTTGGTCCATAGACTCTGAAGAATTTGTTAACTGTGGGTGGCAATCCGTTGGTTGGTTCCACGTGTGTGCGAGGGCTGCCACTAGCGACTCTCCCAGTTTGCTGTGTATTGTTCTCACTAACTGAAGTAACAGTCCAGTTCTTAATGACGTTTCACATCGTATAGGCTAGGTTTTCAAACTTTATTTTTATTGTACCACCAGGTAAAAAAATCGAATGTTGGCGTACTACCAGCAAAGGTCAGATCAAAAACAACAGGTGAGCGCGAAGTCCCCTTGTAATTAGCGTAGGACCGTAGGTAGACAAATTTAAAAATTAACATATAATTTTAAGAATGTAGGCCTAATCTTTTGGAATTTTTTGCGTACCACTTAGCGACACCTGGCGTACTACTAGTGGTACGCGTACCACCGCTTGGAAACCGCTGCGCAAAGTGACAGTACGTAAATGTCCAATGGCAATTACGACAATCAGAGGATTAACTGACTGAGAAAAACGAGCCAAGGCGACTCTGGATGTGGGATGGAAAAGCATTGAACAGCTGCCTGCACACTCCGCTGGAAAGACCGACGAATCACGGAATTCACGGAAACGACCTGCACAACCAATTGCCTCATGTAAAATGAATGGCTCACTTAATTACGAACTGTTCACCGGAAGAGGAATTGGCCGCACTTCTACATAATAGCGTTGTGCTGGCATGACCTTCGTTGTGATGGAACTCTTATCTTAGGCATCGCATCTAAGGGAAACTCTTTATATTCTAAAACTAGAGTGTTGTTAGAACTTGGACCTTTACTTGGCCGTTTCGAGTGACAGACAGACAGACATACATACAGACAGACAGACAGACAGACAGCAGGCAGACAGACAGACAGACAGAAAGACAGACAGACAGACAGACATAGACAGACATAGACAGACATAGACATATAGACAGACAGACAGACAGACAGACAGACAGACACATATAGACAGACTGAGACATCCAGACACACAGAGAGTCTAATGCATTTTCGTTTAATTACCAACAACATCAATCAATCAGTTTGACAGACACGACAGAACAGACAGAGATACAGAAGAGACAGAGTACAGACAGATAGACAGACAGACAGACAGACAGACAGACAGACAGACAGACAGACTGTCAACCAAACAGGCAGATAAACAAACACACAGACAGACAGGCAAACACACAGACAGGCAGACAAATACACACACACACACACACACACACACACACACACACACACACACACACACACACACACACAGTTCATTGCATTTTCGTTTGAGTTCCAAATGGCAAACAGGCTTTCGCACTTCCGCAATTTGCGTCATTCGTTGGATAATTGATGAAGCCGAGTCTTTGCGTCCAGCCGCTGATCTAGCAGTTGAGCTGAGCAGCGTTATTAGCCGTTTCCCCAGAAGACAATATGGCAGACACGACGCCACTCGCTAAAGGGTAAGCTCCATGCTTCCTATTGGTGACCAGTTTAAAATGACGAGTTGACAGCATCGTCCTTAGGCATTCGATATATATATATAATATATATATATATATATATATATATAATATATATATATATATATATGCATAAGCTCTACTGCTGCTCTGCAGTTTCTGTAGCTAATAAGACCAATCCATCATGTTATTAAGGTACATTGTAATCCAAAAAATCATTAGGCTTATATACATATCTTGATTATTATATATACACATATATCCATGTATGTATATACATATATGTATTCTTGAATATAGACTCGCGCTCCGGCGCTCGCCATGTGCGGTGATAAAGCTTCCTTAAAACATGCCCCACACGAGCGCATGCTGTTCTGTTGAAAAATCGTAATCGTAATCTACAGCCCTAATAAACCAGCCTAGCTAAGTATAGGCCTACTTGGAACCAGCGTACAATAGCTTTACAATAAACTTCGATGTACGAGAGTCATTCTATGCTTTTCGTTTGATGGGCGACTTAAACAACACGTTACCTCGTCCAATTTAAAGTCACATCACTGAACAAACTATAGGTCTGCAGCACTCAATAGGCACGTAAAACGCTATAAAACTGTCCAGATATCCGTGGTAAACAGATTAATTACGCCACTGATCTTTAGCTTTTCTGCGGGCCACGTAGGCTACGACGGCAATATGATCTTCTTTAGTAGCTTCCATAAAATCCTAATGTGGCTTGTCTTGAACAAGTCCGAGAATATACTGAAATCCATTTTCTTAAAAAATCAAGAGTCCTAAGACTGAGACTTTCCAACAAAATCGGTGAGAAAAATAGCAGTGTAGCACGCAAGGCATCGAGAAATGTCTCCCTAAAGATGCTGCGATGGGATGAAAAGAAAAGGCTTCGGACTAATGTACAACATTGTCCATTTTACCTGACAAAAAAAATGAGCGGACGTTGACAAGTGCGAGACAATTACACAGCACTCTATAATCCACTCTTCCTAATGGTAATGGTAATAGCAAAATTGTATGGCGCCACTTCAAGAGAGGCTGATTAGACTCTAATGAGCCTCTCTTGAAGTGGCGCCTCTAATGATTAGAGGCGCTCCGCCGGCATCAGAGGCGCTTGCTGCTAGGAATGTCAATATGCTTGCATTAAGGCTTTCTAAGAGAAGGAACGTGCAGAAAATTCCGTGCTTTGAACCGCTCCCTCTCCTTGTTCGTATTTGGCATCATCCTCCCCTATACCCCTCCGCACTCAAGCGTGTACCAAGGCGTAGAAGGTCGACCTATTTGGTCTTCCGCGTCCAGCAAAGGGACTCTAATTAGATCCAATTCAGTCGGCCATCTAAATTAACTTGCCAATTTGGTGCTTAAGGCATAGGCTACACTTGAAAGAACTAGGGGTCGGCCATAAAGGATGTCCGCAAAAATTACCTACTTTGGACCCCTCCTTCCCCTTTTCCGCATTTGGCCTTACCCTCCCACCCCTTTGCGGGCGTCCTCATCAGAAAACGATTGGCTATGACTAGTATCCGGAGTCAGTCGCTAAGGAGTTACCGACTGACTTGATGAGTTAGCGACTGACTTATCGACTCAGTCTGGTCAGTAGGAGGGGGATAGTCTATGTTTAAATTAATTTCATTATCGTATCGAAGCCTAAACACTATGCTTACGGTAATCCTATTGTTCAGTGGCGGATTTAGTTATAGCAGCGCCGGACGGCTCCACCGCGCCCTATTAGGCTATATTCCGGCGCCTGTAAGTCCAGTCCGGTGCGAGGAGAGCCGTAGCACATGGCGCCTCTCTGGGATTCCCCTTGTCCCTACGCAAGCAACTCTGGATCTCGTCACTGCTAGGCTATTGCCTCTGCATGGGTGGTCCATGGACCATATTACAAGGACGGATCTTGCCAAACCTACTTGTGTTAGTCAACATTACAGCCGTTACTACAAAAGTGTGAAATTTAATAATGTCATCGCAAAAGACAAATGCACTAACAGTTGTCAGATGGTGGATAGAATGCCACGACACTGAAAACTTTTGCACATGTTGCTGAACTTAGCGCATAATGAACACTACACGTTCATTTAGGCAGGCCTCTGTCTTATTATTTTATAAAACATTAGGTGTATATACCATATAAAAGTAGGCCTGCTTTCAGGTTTGACAGACGTTTATGTGTGTAGCAGTCTTGTTGTCCTCGAGACCAAGGTCTTGGTCCCGAGTGCACTCTAGTTCATTTTTAAAAGTCTTGATCTTGGCAGGGACGTCTACTCCATAGAAACCTTGGAGCAAATGCTCCATCAAAAAAATAGGGGGAAGATCTGTCAGTGTATGCAGTGGTTAAAGTGGGTGGGAACGCGTGGGAACGGCGTTCCCACTGCTCTCGAAATTCCTTGCTTGCGTTCCCACTGCTCACCCATGCGTTCCAATGAAGCTCTTCTTTGGCGTTCCCACTGCTCACCCAAACCACTTTATCCACTGAGTGTATGTGCCATCATTATTGGGGGAAGGAAGGAGAAGGGGAAGAGGAGGGATGGGAAGTTGCTCCAAAGTCGGCCATGGTCTGGTCGATGACCTTTTTTTAGGAATTCATGTCCCACAAAAATTTCTTAATTTTTTACTTTTTTTGGAATTCATCTCCACAAAAACTTCATGACTTTCTACGAATTCATCTCCCAAAAAAGTTGATCACCTTTTTTTATAGTCATTCACCTCTTTTTACAACTTTTTCTGGGTCTCCCACCTATAACGTATGATTACCTTTTCTTAGGAATTCGTCTCAAAAACCTATTACCCTTTTTTTTTACAAATTCATCCCTAACAAATTTCGGTAACTTTTTTTCGAATTTCTTCTTCCTTTCTGAGAATTATCGGGGGACACCTCTGCTCGAAAATAGAGTTTTTACCTCATCTCGTCAAAAATGCACTGAAAACCCTCACACACAATTACATTTCTTGGCCTTTATTCGTGTTTCTTCAAAATATGGGGGGACAAATGTATGGCGTGTCCCCCCACTCTTAAAGGTGGGGGACTTGTCCCCCTCGTCCCCCCATGATCGCCGCCCACGAACCGCAGTGTTGCAACTACTTCTAAACTACTTTTAAGTTTTAAAAATAGTTCTAGGCTATAGAACTCTGATAAACAGTAGTTTTCGCATTTTTTACAGAAAAACCTGCACAAATATTATCCAGTTGTGGCACCCCAGCACAGGTCCACAGCACTCTTGGGAAACACTGGTCTATTTTAACATCCCATTAAATACACATGAAACAATATAACCATTTTTATTTTGCTCATAATATTTTGCAGTGAGAGATGACACCAGTTCACAACATTCTGACCCCATAATTCATGACCAATAGAGCAATTCTTCAGTCTGTCCACACCAATCACTTTGCTCATTCATCCCTAAAGAAGTTTCATCCTATATCGCGGAATGATGCATTTCCTTAAACCATCAGGACCGCATTGATGCATCCGTCGTTTTCTGGATTGTTGGTCACCTGTGCATATTTCCCTATTAAACAAAAACACATAAAAAGCACGGTGAGGCAAATTCAATTCATATCTCTTTATTTAAATAACTGCAAAAGCATTTTTGAGACAATGTCACATCTCTAGGTCCAGGACTGCACAAACCCCAAAATCTCCAAGCTAGGCCGAAAATGTCAAAACATTGCTTTGACATTGACCCAAGTCATCATTTAACGTTATTAATTCTGTTGTAAAAATTTGTCTACAGGTTAAAACCTTAAAACACAGCACAAAATTTTCAAGGTCAACATCATCACATGAAAGTCATGACAAAAAGGCAAATAAAGGCTAGCCAGAAGTCTCAATAAAATGTCGATGTGAGGTCCAGTAGATCGCACTATGATTTATACAAAGCACTTTGGATTTGAATAGTCTAATCACTAATTTGGTCAAATTATGATATTTATTCCCAGATGTAAACTACTGTGGCCAATAATTACCAATGACAATACTCACCCCAAACGACCTTTCCACTTGTTGTGACAAGACCCAGTTCACTGACATTCACCTACAGAACAAAAATTCTTACAAAATAAGATCAGCAGGAAAGCATCGCTGTGTTAGCAAATTCACCGGCATTGAATGTCAACATAATAGCGATCTAGCAGAAGAAGCAGCCTTTCCAATTGTACAGCAATACAGGAAAGCTGAATTTCAAACATTGGCCACAAGCCAATACTTGGAACTAAAGGTCACAAACCAATATGTCAAATTCAAGCTGGATTCAAGTGTACCGTAAACGAAATTAACGCTGAAAATTAACTATGAAATTACCTCTAATTGCATCACCACACCTTAACGATACTACGCTACTGCCTTTTGCGGGCGGGGCCAGCACAAAGCTTTGATAAAAGAGGAGCACGATACTAATCATCTGTAAGACACAGTATCATTAAACGAAAACTACTTACCTACAAACTAAATGAAATGTAATCAGCATTAAAACCAGATAAAATATGACCAAAAAAACATTAGGTTGCATAAACAAACTTAGACAACCCTTTAATGTTCGATTGTGACAATTTTATGACACATAAAATGATAACAAACAACATCACGCATCAAAACTACTCGTTCACCAACAATTTTGTTATGATTGTGTTGTGCCATTTGACAGTAATTTCACCGGTTTGGGTGTGCCACTGGTGAGTTTCTTCTTGAATGGTGCTTTATAAATGTCAGATTACAGTTGCAATTCTCAATACAAACCTCAATCACTGTTCCCTTTGTCATTACACCGAGGGAAGTGAACAGACTTGACGTGGGATTTTTCTTTACACCGATGATTGGAAGCTGGAACGTTGCTTTCAGTTCAGGATGTGTCACGTTGGCTTTGTTAAAACGCAAACCCTAAAAGTTCAAGGAATATAATCAAATTAAATTGTGAAACATCAATGTATAACTGCAAGACTCATCAAAAAATTTAAAGCGTGAAATTCCAACTGGTGACAGAAACCTGAAAATGAGCCCACAATAATACGATTTTGCACTGGTGCAGTTAAGCTGCATTGGTTTCCCAGTCACTTTCAGTACACTTTTGTTGCTAAAGTATTAAGACCACTGTTGCCAAGAACCATGGCGACTTTAGAAACATTACATTGCACATAGATTGTGCTCAGAACTATATTAACTTAATACATTCTCCAGTTGTCACAAGTTTGCCTTAAATCAACAGAACGAAATCATCTTAGACCATCATAAATATTATTAACTTTCATCTGTGTAAAATGAATGCAAATTTCAAATCCAACGACACTACATCAGGACTGCTCTTAATCAATCAATCAATAGAAATTTATATAACTCCTCTTCAAGATACTACTCGGATGCGCTCTTGAGCCAGGCCAAGTGGCAGAAAATACGTCTTATACAGCGAGTGGAACTGAGAAGAGGTAATGTTAAGAGGGAGGCACACTGACTGAGGAAGCTCGTTTCATGTGTCCAAATGCCAATGTTTATAACTCACCATTGGTCTTATAAAACGCTCGAACTTTGGAGGCTTGCGAGTGAAACCTTCCCCAACATAGCAGGCCTTTGTTACCATTCTCTTCCATGCCTTTCCTAAGAACAAACATGGGAAAAGCATAACACATGTTAAAACATTGTTGGGAATGCAAATGCAAAACTTTAAAAATCCATGACACTGATACATAACATAAACTGTGCAAAGACTGACCCCATGCAAACATATGACTGCAGCAGGGGCACCTTAATCGCAGAAGGTAACTGAGAAGTACAGAAAGTGCTGAAAATGGCAAACCAATTTTGCCGCCACAGGTGATCACCTTACAGCCAACCGCCAATTACACGCATCTATATCTTTCGGACGTGGTGATGTATTGGGACGTGATGGTGTAGCAGCATGTTCTACTGCCTTGTAACCGGAGAGTCGCAGGTTCCAATCCACCTCAAGCTACTGCATAGTGACCTTGGACAAGTTGCTCACCCACAATTTTCTGTGAGGAAAGCAATGGGAAACAACCTCACTCAACTCAACCCATTGGGCAGAGAACTCATCATCATCATCATTTCTTATTATCCCTGTTCCAACAGGCCTTAAATGTAAATGTTGCAAGTACAATACTACGAATATTGACTGACGTTAGGTACACTACGATAACAGTGCCATATAGGTCAAAAGATCAACACAAGCAAATCGTAGTGCAAGCAGGACTTACTTCGGGTCTTTCCTGTCTTGACCACCTTGAATGCATCTGATTCACTGACAGCGTGCACCTTTGGCAATGGCACATTCCACTTGCCCTACATAACATAACAAATGACATGAATGAGTTGAGTACTATAAAGCACAATTTCAAGGAAAAACTCACCAGTAGCGCTCCTGACCCAACAAGGAGAATGCTCAATCAAAAAATGGACTGTGAGCACAGAACTGTGGAACAGAGAATGATAGGCTGACTAGGTCAGCTCTAGTTTTCTGAGGAAGATTGTTCCAGGTCACAGGATTGACGAAAGCAAAGCTTCTGTGTCGAGTTGTAGAGAAACAAAAGCCTGTGGGACAGGACGAACACTCTGATCGTCCGAACAAAGGGACCTAAGGCTAGGAACAGACGAGGAGGCACCGATGCACAATGATCCAAATATATTCCATATTATTAACTGTTAGCTCTTTCTCACCAAATATATTCCACATTGTGTTCTGTTAGCTCTTTTTCACCCTTAAAAGTGCTCTCAATAATAACATTCTACGTGTAATAATTAAACATCTTACAGGAAACTTTTGCTGAGAAATTCAGCGTATCATCTGAAGTCTGCTTATAGTGAAGTTCATTTAAGAAAACTGTAAATATTCAAGTTAAACATAACAAAACTGACATGTCTAGATAATTTCTATAAACACAGTTTCAGCAGCCTACACATAGATATTTCAGCAACCCTTACAGAGATATTTTAACATGCCTTAGAACTCTACAAATGTACACTGATAAGTATTCAGCAATATTTACCGAGATATTTCAGGAAGCCTTAAAATATACAGTGGCACGTGGGTATGCCTTAGAAGTATATAAATGTACGTTGATAATTATTCAGCAGATATACTTCAGCAATCCTTAGAAGTATATAACAGTATGTGAGTAAGTACATAAAACAAATGGCAACATTTTCTTTAAGCCATTGTCCGTGTTTGATATTATTCATTCATTCATTCATTCATTTGAGCATTTATATAGCGCCCCTTCAAGGGGGCTACTCAGAGGCGCTCCCGACTCCAGCACGAACGAACAAAGCAGTTTTTAAGGCAGTATAGAAATACTCAGATTGGATTTTAGGAAGGAGACGCAGCGCCAGAGGTAAGGCATTGTAAGGAGTTGTTTATTTTAATGCAAAATTCCTTTCCTCACAGACAGTTGTGGGTGAGCAACTTGTCCAAGGTCATTATGTAATGATCACATACCGCCTTTTCTTTTCGTTTCTGTTTAATCGTATTCGACAGAACTTTAGCTTGATTCTGCATCTCACGATCCAGAAGGAAATAAGAGTTAACTCCCTTGTTGTCATCATTTTCAGATTTCTGTTTTGTCTTTCTCTCATCGTGCATTTTAATTCTAAACATCATTTATAAATATTAAAAATGCAAGCTGCATAACAAGGCAAACATCAAGAACCACAAAACTTTTAAGTTAAATTGCAATTATTTATATTTATTCATAAAAATGCATAATTTATTTATCCTGAAGCAAAACTGCTCAAACATCAACAAACATTTTTTCAGATTCATGCAAGTGATTAGATAAAACTGTCATATATAAGATCGTGTAATTTTATGCCAACATGTAAGCAGCAACATTTTAACACACTAACGACGAGAGTGTACTAAAAGCAACTGGGAAACCAATGCAGCTCATCATTAAAGTGTTCAGGATCTCAGGACATTGGACATGTCAGAAAAGCTTAATTTTGCATTAAAATAAACAACTCCTTACGTTTTCTTCATCTGTATCTTTTCGGCATGTCGCTGTTTGTTGTACAGCTTAGCCCTAAAAAATAAAGCCAGCAACATATTCAAATACTGTGAAATGTAACCCTAAAAACAGATTTGAGAAGAGTATGTTGAATATTAAGACACTCTGCAAACACATTCAGGCATAAATACGAGTCAGAACAAAATTAAAGTAAAAATACATGTGCACATGAAATCATTCAAACCTCAATATAATGTAACTGTAATTGCAAATTTATATAGTGCCACTACAACAGATATTCATCAGAGGTGCTACAGACTCAAAATGAAACCACAATTGAACTAAGTGGTCTTCAAGCACTTGTGGAAAAGATGTGACAAGACAGATTAAGACAGGCGATGAAAGATCAGGGAGTGCCAGAAAACAATAAGTTTGTCTTTACACGCAGCACAATATTACAGAACTTAAGTGAAAAAGTCAGAAACATTTGTAACAGACATTTAGGGCACACTTTTTAAAGAATTTGCGCAGTAGGCACTATAGAATGAAGGCACAATGATATGTGATTGAAGCCAAAACGGTGAGGATAACAAGCAAAACAATAAGAATAATGAGTACAAGAATAATGAGCAAAATTATTAATAACACATGATCAAGCTGCACCGGAAAATATCAGCTTCTTTTGTCTTTACAATTTTACGTAATATTACAGAATTCAGTGAAAAAGTAAGAAATATCCGTCACATAGACTTACTTTATTCCCCGTAATTTTTGTGCTTTGGCAGATCGTTCGTGAGCCGATCTGGCTTCCTTTTTACGCCTAAAATACAACACAAAAAATTCTTTTACAATGAGATTTGAATCATCTGATTCACTGACAGCTTAATCAAGCTGCATATCACTTACCAGTTCACATTTAATGTAAGTTATTAGATAAAAATGATTAATGTCTATCCTGACAATAAACGGTAACAATATACTGATTAAATGATGTTTGAAAATTACACAAATCAAATATTTTCTAAATGATTCTTTATTTACTGAAGTTTAAGTATGGCCTGAGTCAGACAAAGTCAAGAACTTTATAGAGTCAACATTAAGTTAATCAACAGGAAGCCAAAGAATGAAACAAATCAGGTAAGTTTGAAAAAGTCCAATTAAGGCAGCTACAAATGTCAATCAACATAATTCAAATTGTTATAATAATCAGGATTACATTCGTTCTTCATAGTCAAATCTGCGACCCTGTCGCTTGCGGTGAAGCTCAATATATTCGTTCTGAGGCTGTCCGAAAAGAAACACAGAACATTATTATTTTTTAATTCACATGCAATCACGAATTTCAGTTTGTAAAATGAAGCACTAGGCTGCATTACCCTAAACACTAGCCAAATAACTGGCTGTTTTCCTTCTTGTTAAACTCATACTTTAGTCCACTACAAGCATTTCTGGTAATCCTGGGTTTTAGCGTCGGAAACTATTCACATTGCATGAGCGATGAAAACATTTCACAGTTAAACTCAAACAAGAAGTTGGAAGATTGATGAAAATATCAATGAAACTAGAAGCCGGATGAGCGATGAAAATATTACATAATAAAAGTCAAACTAGAAGTTGGAATTACGACGAAAATATATCGTTTTAGTGCCGATATTATTCCCGTGTATGAGCGATGAAAACATTTCATAGTAAAATTCGAACTAGAAGTTGGAAGATTGATGAAAATGTTCACGAAACTAGAAGCTGGATAATCGATTAAAATATAACTGAAACTAGAAGTTGGATGAACGATGATTATTTATTGTATTATTGTATTAGAACTTTTCAATGAAATAATTTCCGACGCTAAAACCCAGGATTACCGCATTTCTTATGGGAAATGATTTATCAAGCTACTGTCCAATTTCTATTCTTACCTTCAACGTCTTCTCACTACTTGTTTTTTCCCTTCCACTTGGCCTAAGCCTTCCATTTTAGTTCGTTCACGCCTTTGCAGATTTACACAGACCACGCATTCGTAACCACGATCATTACAAAAAATACCCGCTTCAGCTGTAATAAACTATAAATTCACACTTACTTTAGCGCATCCATATTTGATTCAATGTTGTATTTATTGCTTTAAATGTAAGAATCAAAACTAAAGACTCATCTATTTACATTGTTCTATGACTAGGAATGTAGCGCAACGCGCTCTCGTGCAAGACTTGTCTTGTTAAAGCGCACTATAAATGTATTGTATAAGAACACTGTTTGTTGTGTAACCGAGGCCACATGTCACAACAGAATAACGCATATAAAACATCCAATACTATATTTGCCGAAACATAAAACACTGTAGAGCAGAAATTATAATTTCAAGATATGTCTCACCATCTTTTTATTGTATTTATTATCGAAGCTTTGACAGATTTAGTATTTTATTTCCCACAGCGTTACAGAACGAAATACGAGCGGAAGCCCGTAGAGTAAGGATTTTACGAGCTAGAGTCACAGCGCATTTATTTTTGCCATTTATGTAGCGCTGTATTTATTGAACCTGTTTAAAAGCTAGCTCGATTATTATCTCTTGCAGCATTTCTTCATTTTTTTACTAGATAAATTATACAGAAACATATTATTTTTCTAGAGTATAAAATGAAACGAGCATGACTTAATGTATATAGCCTAGACATGTTTAATGGTGATCGTATTCTAAATGTAACTTTAAATGTTCGCGATTTTCTATAGCGACCGTACCTGGCCTCGACCCTGCTCATTTTTCAATGAATTGATCGGGTGAGATCCTTCATCATCGCTTGCCCGTCTGAATGGGTGCTACGCCATTTAAGGTCCCCGTGTTGGGACCGTGCTAGCCCGAGATTTAAATCTCTAGAGATTTTCAAAGCACCCATATAAAGCTATAAGGCGCGGGAACCAACAAATTCACAGTGCAAATAGCTTGCCTTCCGATAAGTGCGAATAAGAGTTTAACCATGCCCTTTGATTTTTTCAGCGCCAAAAACTAAATCGTGAGAATCAGCTCAAACGCCGGCGCTCATTTATGACACTAAAATCGGTGACACAGCTCTGGCCAATCCCGTCCCATCACGTTTTCACATTTATTAGAAAGTTCAGTTTATGAACTGATGATATTACATTATCTAATCACACTTTGGTGTTGAATACTATAAACAACGATTTCCGATTTCTATGGCGCCTATAAAATGAAATCCGGCAATGCCTTCTGTAGTATAGCGCTATAGAAATGAACTGTTTCATTTTTCATGGCCGCCGTGGCTGCTTGACTGCGCCGTGTTTACAATCGGCGATCCTGGGTGTTGTTATGAGTCGTACGGTGTAAAAATGATGTCGTTTTGCGCCGAATTTGATCCTCCGTTCGCGGCCAACAGCACCAGCTGTTGCCAACCGAGTTTCCTTACATCCCCGCTGTACAGCGGATCGAGATTCGAAGGGTCGCAGAAAAGTAAAGGCAACTGTTACGACGTCGAAGTTATACTGCAGGTTGCCGATAATTTCACTTGCTATTTGTTGTTAATTTTATAGTGCGCTTTATTTCTGTATGGTAACTAGAACTAGATAGCTATTGAAAGGATAATGATCTCTGGCCCCTTTCTCTTGCTGGGGCGATGCCTATTGTCCCGGAGTGATTATCAGAGACTTGGGCAAGCTAGCTTCGTGGTGCCCTACGTACGCCTCCACCTTTTCTTGACGTAAATGGAACTGATTTTTTGTATTTTCAACATCGTGCCTTTTGTACAGTTTTAATGCGCCATCAGTCAGTTTGAGAATGACTGAATTAAGTTTTGGCCTTTCTTGTAGCATGTCGACATGGAGAATTCATACCTCTGCGGGTATCTGCGAATTAAGGGTTTGACAAATGAATATCCCACACTGACCACCTTCTTCGATGGTGAGATCATCAGCAAAAAGTATCCTTTCCTGACCCGAAAGTGGGAAGCGGATGAGGACGTTGATAAGAAGCACTGGGTATGTTATGCTTTAGTAATTGAATCTAGCTAACATTACGTTACAGAGTGGTTTACATTTTTAGTCATACTCAGATGGTATGTGCAGTTTTTAAAATACCTTGGTTGTTTTGAAGATAATAATCTGCTTCATAGATCTGCCTGACTTGTGTGCAGCTTCAGTAAAAACAGTTTGACAAGTGAAAATGCAGTTTTCATGCATGTTTGACAGTGGGTGGTCATTTACAAAAGACTAAATATGACTGGTCATTCCAGCTGAAGACAAAGAAAATGCAATCAATGTTTCAGCTTGAGTTGCAGGTAATTTTAAAAAGCTCGGCCTGCAAGATAAGGAATTGTAATTGTTACTGATAATTCATCTAACGATCGAAAAGAATGGTCTTCAAGCACTAGTCTTACAGAAAAGAGACAAAGAGAGGCTAATGAGTTTATATCACAGGTTGTTAGGCATCTTATTCCTGGAGCATGGACCAACCACAGCAACAAATTCTAATAAGTAATTCTGTAATAATATATAAATTAGTATCTTCTGTTTTTGGAATTGCAATCACCGTCCATTTGTCTTTGTACCGAACCAGATGCCAAAGAAGATATCCATGTAAGACTTCCCATTTACCAGTACATGAAAAAGTTCCAAATTATGTAAATGTCACAAAGGTGAACAAAACTATTATTATTTTTAAAATGTCTTTGTTTTGTATTTGTTTATGTAGAGCAAATTTGATGTTTTTGAGAAGAATTTCGCAAAGTGTTTCAATTCTGACGAGTTTAGCTACGATGAACTGAAAGATGCTGACTACGTCTTTATGAGGTGGAAAGTAAGGCAGCTTGGTTATACTCCGTAACTGTTTTAAGCATTACAATATGGACTCATTTACATGCTCCTTGTTTACGTGCCTTTCTGCATAATATGTAGTGTAGTGGTTAGCTTGCTGGACTGTCAACTGAGAGGTTGGGGGTTCAAATCCCTTCCAGAGCAGAGAATTTGGTTCGAGATTTCTGCTGCATGTGCACCCGCAAGCCAACTCAGCTGTTATGAGTACACTAACTGTACACTGTTGGTGGAAAGTTGAGACGGCAAGGGAGAGGACTGGCCACCCACCCTCATATGCAGAGGCCAAGAAAATGAAGTCATTAACACTTTATACCCATGGCTGCCTCTCAGGTCTAGCTTAAGGGACTGCTTTCTTCTTCTTCTAGATTAATGCCGTTTCTATGCATGGCCTGGTTTACACGCTGTATGATAACGCTTGTCTCTTGATGACTTTACGCTACAAGTCCACACTGTCTTATTTAGAACATTGGTGATTGTTTTAAAGCTACTCAACAGATTATCATAATATCATTATGGGAGTTTCCCTTGATGCAAGATTCCTATGAATCCTGAAAACGCAAAACAAAATTGGACAAACCGCAGGAAAATTCGTAATATCCGCAAACCATGTCGAAAGTGGAAAGCAATTGTTAACTTGTTTAGATTATCCTTAATTTCCTTTTACAGATAAGGCAACTGGGCAACATGCTACAGAACCTTTACCATGGGTGGGTGGGTGGTCCAGCTTTACTGTTGTAAGCCATAATCAGGTCAACATCCATAAACTTTTGAGCTTAGTGTTGGTGAGCCATCGGTTGATGCCTTGTGCATAAGACACAGGCACGACAATTTTGATCATTTTGTCAGTTTTGTAATGTCAAAATGTAATGTAATGTAATCACAGATTTATATAGCAAATAACTCATCATTGTACAGGCGTAGTCAGGTCTAATATGTTTAAAATTACTTGCCTGACATAGCCCAGCTTTTGGCTTATCCAGTGGTTAAAGTGTTTTTGGTGAGTAGTGGGAACTCCAAAGAAGAGTTTTACTGGAACGCCTTCGTTACCAGGGTTCTATTGTATTGTGAGCAGTGCAAACGCAAGCAATGAATTTCGAGAGCCGTTAATGTTCCCACCCACTTTAAACGCTGGGCTTTTCGGACCTAGTGGAGTTTGACATTGTTTATCCAACGGATTTAATTTTTTGTTATGAATTTGCTTGAAGCAACCACCATTATGCTAGTGTCACTATAAAGGTCATTGGATTAGAATGGGGCATTTTCATTATAGATGCTACTAGAAATGACTGAGTTTGTTTTGCTGTTCTCAGGAGCACTTCCTCGTGCCTGACCACACGATCAAAGACATAAACGGTGCTTCGTTTGCCGGCTTCTACTACATCTGTTTCCAGAAGTCCAAGAATCAGATCGAAGGCTACTACTACCATCGAAGTTCAGAATGGCAAGTACCAATACCAATTGCTGGACTTGTTTATATGCTCCCAGTTTAACTGTAATTGTAATCTCAAGATTTCTTGAGCACCCAAGTTGCAGGAATCAGCTTTGTCACAGGTGCTCAGTCAAAACAAAATCGATAGGCAGGTCAGGTCAAAATTGGTCCAGGATTTACGTGCCATGCTGCTTAACCTGTGAAAGTGATGTGTATCTCCAATACTATTAACTCAACACGATATTCTAGTTAATGCAGCATAATCCAAGAACTGGGACACTGTGACGAGAACTGTGGTGTAGCATCAAATATTGACTTGCTTCTTCTGGTTAACCGTTTAATGACAAAAGGGATTAGTTTTTCTTTGCATTTTATTACACACTCGTAGTTAAAGTGTCAATGGTTCTAGACAACTCGAGCTCCTCAGTTTGTCCCTTGCACAGTATTATTCAGCATTAATTTCACTGGTTCAGGTCGTTCAGAGTTTTTTCTTGAAGTTGGTCTTTATAAATGTCAAATTACAATTATGAACTCTGGTCACTAGCAACAGTTGGATTGTGCTTTTGAAGATGCCGTTAAATGCTACACGCACTAACTTCCCTTGAAATGTAAATAAAACTATTACATCTTGATGTTTTCTTCCTAGGTTCCAATCGCTGAACCTGACTCATGTCCCAGAATACAGCACCAGCGTCTTTGAATTTCGTTGACCTCATCTTCACCACAGCACTGTGGACTCTACGTTGCTTCTGGTCTCAACAGCTGTTGAGATTTAACCCCGGTTTCATTGTCGGCATGTTTTATTTGAAGGTGCAATGAAACAAAACCAAAGAATAATTGTATTATAAACAGTAGCTTATCTGTACTGCTGAAATGAAACTTAAATTCACATTTTAATTATATTTTGACCCTGCTATTTAGAACATGTTTGGAGCCATATGAAAAGGGCATAGAGCACGGGGTAAAATCAGATGTCGTTGTCCCATTGTAGGGAATTTCACAGCCACATTACTCCTTTAAAACAGATTGAAGGTCTCAAACTCTCCACTGTAAAACCTATTATCTATGTGTTATTTTTTATTGTAGCAAAAGGTTTATTATTATTAATATTTCTATTTCTATTATTGTTGTTGTTGTTTTGGCAATGTAAATAAAATGGTTTGAAATTTACCAGAATTTGAACCTGGTTGAATTGCAGATACCTGGAGAACTAACCTGTAACACAGCTGTTTATCTGTTTTCTCTTGTGAATTATAGCTGAGTGGTTTGGATCAAATTTAAACTTGGGTTTTCCATATTGAAAAGTGCTGTAGGTTTGGTCAAGCATAAGCATAACTCGGCCAGAACGTGAATTTCCTTGTAACGTCTGCTCATTATCCGTCTGGTGCGAAAGCCACATTGCTGTGTCTTGCTTTGTGCACTCTCCACATTTGGCCATCAGTAGCATAACATATGGTATTTGAACCACTGAGAGATGTGCATAGCTAAGCAGAGTCAAGGTTTGCTTAACACTTCAACGATGAGCTGCATTGGTTTCCCAGTCAGTTTTAGTACACGATTGTTGGTAAAAGTGTTAAAGAGTCATGCATGCGTGGAACACCTTTTGATTTACGAGAAAGTTTTAACGAGACCTATGAACCGCACGAGAGATTCCACCAGCATACCAGATCTTAACCAGAAGGCAAAAGTATGTCCATTTTGCCAGAACCAGAATATTCAACGTTCAGGATGAATGCAGATGCGAGCAAAGCGGTATGGCTTCAGCACGTGCTGTTATATGATGTGATGTAACTAAGCATATGCTGCCATTGCAAAGCTTGAACCTTGTTCAGAGCAATAGTGAAACATGGTCTTAAGTTTTAACGAGACCGATAGCGCATTGGATAACATCTGGCGTAGAGTGCGAGAGGTACAGAGATCGAGTCCCATAGGCGGACATGCTTTGTAGGCTGCAATTTGCGCCGTGTATTGCAGGCTGTCTGTTCTGTTAGTAGTTAAGGTTTATCGCATAACATGTATATGTACAGCGCAGTGCGTTTGCAGGCGCTTAATTAAAGAATAAATATTATTATTATTATTATTATTAATGAACTAGTAGGTAAAATTTATTGGAAAATTAGTATTTAATTTTTGATAAAATTTAATGGTGACAGAGTTAATCTAAAGGCTCTTTGTATTTAAACTCGAGGCTGATTTCTTTCTCACCATTCTGCCATTATCCATGACAGCATACTCTGCAACGCCCTAAGACCCCCAGCTATATACCGGTAGCTAGTCACCCTCATTCACTGGACCCAACCATAAATGCCCAGCACTGCACCATAATAAAAACTGTGATGATGGGAACTATGGACGAAAATGGGCAGAGGGGCAGACCTAAGAGATTGGACAGACGATATCAAAGATTGTAGACAAGACCTGCACAGCTTGAGAATATCAGCACAAGACCTGGCTGACCGAGTACTTTGGAAAGTGATGAATCGTGCATTGGACTCCTATGGGCCCATGAATCATGATGATGATGATGACTGCACCATTAGTTTATTACATAAATATGAATCTGGCTAGCATGGTACATACACAAGACTCTTAATGGTGTAACATCTGATTACTCCACTGCCAGCATAACCACTAGGAGCCCATATAGGACCCATTTACCATATGGGGCCCATAATTATGTGTCTCATTTAATGCCTATGTGCCAGGGTTAGATCTTCCCCTCCACCAACTACTCCAAAACATTCACCGTATCCGTCTGACTGCGTCCTTGACCTTTGGATCCAAGAATTGCTATAAATTCACTCAATGCATCAGCGGATGGTCGCTACCGTGCAAAATCTTTGTGCAACTGCAAGCCAAATTTCATGGTGAGTCCGGTCAAAAGCCAAGGACGTTCAAGAAGACACGGAAACAGCCTACGGAGGAAATGAGTCCAGGAAAAGATTACTATAAGATCTGAAAGCCAGAACAGACTGCTGAGCGAACTTGCCGGAGGAGAGTTCCAGAGTCTAGAGCGAGCAACATAACAGTCGTGCTTTGTATCTTGATCAGGAACCCGCCTATGACCGTATCGTCTACGGGTTTTGTTTTGACTCAGCGCCTATGACTAAGCTGCTTCGCGCAGCTAAGTTTTCTTTCGCAGCAGCGCTGTGGTTATCTCGAGATGTGATTTACGGGAACCGTTGTTTATTTTTTCGCCGCGCAATCATTTGCAAGTCATCCGATTGGTTGGATCTGAACTGTGTGCTCGTTTTCTTTACGACGATTGGCTGTAACAACTAGCGTATATCAATGATTGGTTGGGCGAGTGTTTTGCGACGCATGACCTCTTTCCTTGACTTGACCCAATTTCTGACGTCACAAAGACCACGTTCTTACGATTGTTGCAAAACACTAGGTATCCCGATCGGTGCAGGAGAGGACAACAACGAGGCTTCTAGCTTTTATAATATATTATTAGCCGTAAATTAGTCCGCGATTTGGCGATTCCAGGAGCGTCTGGTGCCTTTACTGAGCCGGCTGATTTAGGCTTCGGAACAATTATGGAAAGCAGCAATCCAGTTTTGTCGAGCGCCATACACGCGCTTACGATGGAGATGAAACGTCTTCACAAGGAACCCGTCGAAGGATTCAGCTTCAAACTGGTCGATGACAACAACATCTTCATCTGGGAAGTTGCGATATTCGGTCCACCGGATACTCTCTACGAAGGAGGATACTTCAAGGTCAGTTGTGTTAAGTGCTTTAACCGATCCATGCTCCGCACGTCTGCTAGACTCTGGAACGACATTGCAAATGAATTCCGCAAATGTATGTGATGTAAATCGCCGCAATTTCTCAGCGCCACACAAAAGCCGCGTCAGTTCTCTCATTTAAGAGAGTTTAATCTGAGCTAGAACTGTCTGTTGATGGGTATCTTAAATGGTGTAACTCCCATTCAAAAGGGCAGTGGTGGTGAATGGTCTCGCCTTGCTCAAGGTCTTTACACAGGGTGAGAATTGTCGGAGGGTTTGGGGGGTTTAACCCCCCACCCCCAGTCTTTCTTAGGACCCACAGTAAAGTCTTCATTGCACACCCCAACTCCACGTAAATCAAAGTCTAACCCCCCAGTCTTTTTCCTACAATTCTCATACTGTAGATTTTACACAGTTACAATCTTAGGGGGAAGCTTAGGGGAGGCTTGACCTGCACTGTCCATGTTACAAATGTAAACATTAATTACTTTAGAAGTTTTGGTTGGTTTACTTGTAATATGTAATGTGTACAAGAAATTATTATACATTTATTGTTACATCTCCACTGTACAATAGCATTGTACAATAGAAATGAGATGTTTTGTTTTTGTTTGAAATTTCTTGTTATTGTAGGCTTTGATGCAGTTTCCACCCGATTATCCGTACTCCCCACCAACGTTTCGCTTCCTTTGTGAAATGTGGCATCCGAATATCTACACGGTATGCTAGTTGTCTTGCAGATGACACTTTCATTTACCGTATATAATAATAATAATAATCTTTTTCTTTATTAATTCAAACCGACAAACGCAGTAAGATTACATTGAGACATGACAGTACAATTATCAATATCTTAACTAAACACATGTTATGGCAGCCATACGTACAAGGCGCCCACCCGAGGGGGTTGCGGGAATCGATCCGCGTACTGCTGCTCTCCTGGCCATGAGTGTTACCATTACTCTATCCTCCCTCTGTTCTGTTCATGTGCACAATAGTCAAGTGGTTATCGTGGTGGACTGTCAATCAAGAGGTTGGGAATTCAAATCCCCATAACACCATATCTGCACCATGTAGCTGGAACTCACTTATTATGAGTAAGTACACTGATGTTGTCAGTGGGAAGATCAGACAGTGAGGCAGAGGACTGGCCACCCTGCCTTCATACACCAAGGCTAAGAAACTGAAGTTGCTCATACTCGTGGCTCCCTCTCAGGGCTCGCTTAAGAGACTTCTCTTCTACTTCTACAGTTCCCATTTTGCAGGACTGAATTGAAACTGCGTTACATCTTGAGGCGCTATATAAATGCTTGATTGATGGATTGTTTGATTGAACAGCCGTCAGAGTCCTAACGAAGAAAATTGTGTTTTAGAATGGTGCAGTCTGCATATCGATTCTACATCCCCCTGTTAATGATCCACACAGTGGGGAAGAGCCTTCGGAACGATGGAATCCAACGCAGAATGTCCGGTACGTTCAGGCTGTGATTTGCAGATGGTTGGAAAAGGAAAACTTTCCAGCTGGTTCACACTGTCCCTGATTGAAAATGTTTATAGGGTTATTGATAGGTTTTCTTCCCATGGGGTACACAGGAGTGTAGTGTTTAACATGCTGGACTAACCACTGAGAGCTTGGACATTCAAACCCTGACAGAGCAGACACTTCATACCCATATAGGTCCCTTCTGGCTAGCATAAGGGACTGGTTTTCTTCTTCTTTCCCATGGTAGCCAACCAAAAATTGCAACTTATTTATTAAATTCTTACCTGCTTAATGATAATAATAATAACAATATTTGTTTATTAAAGTCGCACTGACAAGTACGCAGTAAGATTACATGATATAGCAGTAACAGATGATAAAATGTTTTTTAGGAGTCGAATTTAACTGTATGGCAGTCTGCGAGGTGCCCATGTGTCCTACTGCTCATTTTACAGTCGCCCCCAGGGAGTGTAGGGAGTGAAAAGGCTGAGTCAACCTTTACGGGGCTAGCGGGTATCGAACCCACGTCCTGATCTTCATGCCAGCGTGTTACCATTAAACCATCTCCCTGCCCCTTTACACTGTAGAAATGTTTCTGTTAAGTCGCCAACACATTACTGGTGTGATTAAGTTTTTCTAAGCTTCAGTTGGAGTCTGCCTAGAAGGCAGATGAGAAAATCAAGAAGTAAACAAAGTTAGTACTAATAAGTTAATGCAAAGTTAGTAAGTTGGTATGAAGTTTCGAAAGACAAATATCCTTTTTCATGAACCGGCCGTGTCGTTCTATGACAACTCTGGTTATTGGTTCGCAAGGAAGGAGAACAAGCTTGTGGTATCTCTTCAGGACATTGAGTGGATTCACACTTTCAAAACACAATTTAATCTATCATTTAGCACTAGAGCACAATATGGCGCAATAGAAGTTACTAATTAAAATTTTAATTACAATTACACTGGTTACCCATGACATTGCAGGCACTTTGCAATAACTGACTATTATACGACACTACATAAATATTCGTATATCATGATTGAACGTTTAAGAATGGCTTGGTTTTCACTAAACTCCTCTAGTATGTCATTGGAAAGTTTGATGGAACATTTATCCTAACTTTGGTAGTCGGTGTTTTATTTGGAAATGTTCAGTATTAATAACTTTTTAAGCAACTGCTATATTTAGAACGGTTCCTATCGAAGTTTACCGTTGTTTTTAATGTTTTTAGAACAGTGTTGCTTAGCATAATATCACTTCTCAACGAACCGAACACTATGTCACCTGCCAATGTCGACGCTTCGGTCGCCTTTCGTCAGTGGAAGGATGGCATCGACAATGCATACGAATGCCTTGTCAGGTACACGTGTATTTGTAATGGTTCCAAATATTCAGGGCTGTAGTCGAGGGTATACGCCGGTAATGCCCGGTATACAGCGTTTACTCACCTCTGGAGAAATTTGAGAGCGTATACACAGGGCTGTAGACGAGGGTATACGCGGGTATACAGCGTATACTTACCTCTGTAGATGAAATTTTGAGGAAAAAGAGAGGTTTTGACAGGTTTTTAGGGTGCGAATGACTAAAAAAAAGGTCATCAACTTTTTCAGAGACGAAATCGTAAAAGTCTGAAAATTTTCCGAGAATTTGTGAAAAGTCATACATTTTTCTTAGACGAATTCCTAAAAAAGGTCTTCAAATTTTTTTTACGGTGACACCAGCTACTGCTCATATTTTGAATTAATCAATGCTAAACCATTGAGGTTTCTTTTAACACTTGTTCTAAATGGTACATTAGTTTAAATATCTGAAACTGTTATGTTAAAAGTAAATTTGCAGTAAATCTACTGTACTGCATACATTTAAAGAATCTTTCACACACTGGCTGGTAGTGGATGTCATGTCAATGTACTTAACCTTAGCCAGTATAATGTTTCTGATGTGCATTTTGACTGTGATATCATGTCGTTAACACTTCAACGATCAACTGCATTGGTTTCCCAATCACTTTTAGTACACATTCGTCGTTAAAGTGTCAATGGCCGCACAAGGGGTCATCCATAAAGGATGTCCGCAAAAATGACCTACTTAATTTTGACCCCTCACTCCCCCTTACCTGCAATTGTCCACATTTGGCATTACCCTTTCCGTTTGGGATTGTCGACACTCCCACGCAGCACTAAGGCCTAGATTAGGCTACATGTTGATTTTTTCAAAGCAAAATGTACTACAAGGTGGGGTTCGTTGATACTACCACATACAGGGAGCTCCAATTGCATCCAGTTAAGCGTTAATTACATCCTACCCAGTCCAGACTGTCTGACTAAAGTTGGTGTTTAAGGCACATTCTGTACTAAAAGAGATATGTACCAAATTTAGATGCAAATTATCCACATTGGGTACAGCCTTAATTCTTGTCTGCAGAGGTCATTTCTGGATGACCCAAATATGAATAATTAAGCTAATTTTGTTCTTTTAGTTGTGTTTTAACGTACACCAATTCTTCTGTAATTCAAATGATTAATTTTTGTATACTAATATTCGCTATAGAAATATCCGTAATAAATAAATAAATAAATAAATAAATAAATAATGTACTTCAATTCTTCGCTGATCACAGGCAGCAAGTGTTGGATACGCAGGCAGAGGCCGAGAAAGATGGAGTGACAGTTCCAACAACAGTCACGGAATACTGCGTGTCTCACGGCCTGGAAGCTTCGCAAAGTTCTGACGACGTCGAATACGAGTGCTTCGACCCGGACTATGACTACTGCGACCATGATGAAGACGAAATAGATATTGAGAACGAATAAATATGCTCAAGAATGCAGAAGTCTGTGCCACGACAAATAGGTTTTTAGGAGAGGATTTTTTCTGAAGACGAGGTCTGATGTTCAGATAAATTTAAAAGTGGTTCATGACTTTGAATTTGTTCACACGTTCTGTTTTGAACACTGTCGTATTTTGTATATTCTCTTCTACAACGACGCGTTTTATATTATGCAATATGTTCATTTTATCCCAGGTTGTGTTGGCAGTTGTGAAGATTGTTTTCGCCCCACGAAATAGAATGAATTTTGGTTTAGAACTGGAATTACTATATATGCATTGTCTTCCTTTAAGGAATTTAACTGTATGTTTGTAAAGAATGTGGTTGTGTATAACAGACAATAACAAATGCTAGGACTGTACTGTATATATATGTTGAAAACATTTGAAAAAGTACATTAAAAGCAGTCATAAAACGTTTTTAGTTTTTAAGTGAAAATCAGTTAATGTATATAAATTCTTACCAAATAAATAAATATATATATATATATATATATAATATCTAAACTGAAGATTTATATAGTGCCATTATAAACTTGACTCGGACCCCCTTTTGACTATTCTTTGGAAACCCCCCTCTGATGACGCAGTGCTCGTGAATAAGCTGGTGCCCTAGCTGCGCTTGGCTTTTTAGTGTCGCTTTAGAAGTTTGAAGATTATGATTATTTTTATCATAATGTCTGAGATATCAGTCGGTGGTTGCTTATAGTGAAATCACAAGGAGAATTCATAATCCATTGGTTGAAATCAACTTTCGGAATATAGGTTGTTTGATGTTCTCAAACCACTGCAGTTTCAGAGCAGTTTACTGTAGAACGTATAATATGTTTGCCTCATTGTGATTCACTTTTCGTACAATCCTGTAACATTTAATTATGATAAAATCCTTACATAATTATAGGCTTTAAATCCACGTATCATGTTTGGTACAGTGTTAAGAAACAGTTATATTTGGGGTTATTCTTTAACAATCATATGTAATGTAATGTAATGTAAAGCTCCGAAATTTCTCGTGGTTAGGTAATAAGTCCTGTTATTCTCTTCTCTTCTGTATTATTACTCTTCTCTGAAGGCTTCTCTTACATGTTGACCAATGTTACCAAAAAACCGTAAAGCAATAAAAATCCTAGGATTTTCTTGCGTGATCATCTCTGTGTATTGATGCTGCGGTAAACAGTTATAACGCCTGTCAACAGAAGTTGTAGTGGCGAAAGTCTTTGCTATTTGTGACGTCGCCAAAGTCACTTTCCCACAACATTCCTTGCAGCCTGAACATAAGAACATTATTCTTCATTCTTTGGCCATAAACTGGCAAGGGTCAATCTCGAAATGCTTATCGCGATATCAGCGCATCTCAGGACATTCAAGGAAAGTCAAAATTCCTATGTCGGTGCGCGTTCTTCCTCCCTCCCTCCGTTCCTCCCTCTGCAGGTGGTCGGTTGTAGTCATGGTAACGTTAAACACGAGTCTTCCAATGTTAGATCGCTAAAACACAGAAAATGTCTGTGTTACGCGTCGACCCACTGGCGAACCCCAAGGGAGTGAAAAAGGAGTGCGAACTATGTCGTAAACCGGCTCTCGTTCAGTGCGCGCACTGCAGAGTAACTTATTATTGGTATGTTGCAGCTCTAAGTTTTAGTGTTAGTTTACAAGTTTACATTATGCTGTGTTACCGAGCGTAAATTCAGACTCAGTTTCAGAGCATCCTTTCCTATTTCAGATGATTTTGAAAATGTTTTGTTGAAGCCTTCAGACGAATGCATTAAAATTTAGAATAGGAAACGAATTTAATTTAGAAATGTTACAGACAAGAAATGATGATTCGATAATAAAATTGAAGGAGGTTATTAAACCACCTACATTATACTGATTTGACTTTTATTATGATTTATGGCAAGAAGCATCTGCACTAGATCATATGCCAATTTATGAAATCTCTGAGAAATTATAGTTTATAATGAAGAATTACAGGTTTAGGAATGGCAAAATTTGCCAACTTTTATCATGATAGGTTTTTTAAAATTGCAAATATAGGTTACAAATATTTCGTAATTACCACTTCCAACAGCGGTTGTTGCATAAATAATGCAATATTACAAGTGAAATTTACAGCGGTGACAATCATCAGCAAGTTGATTGGGTTGGCATTCACGAGAAAATATGCCAGCTGTTGATTCCGCTACGAACAACGCTGCCATTTCTCTGCTCCGAAGAAGAGAGAAATCACAGGAAGAACCAGCTTATTTTGAGACAGGTAGCACCCAATGTAGTTATGTTTGTGTCAGGGCTTTTGTTTAAGAACCTTCCAAAGGTGAAGTAGGTGCTGGGGTGTAGGTGCTAAGGCATTGCTGGAGTGTAGGTGCTAAGAACTCATTAGCTAGGGTTTGGTGCTAAGGAGTTGCTAGGGTGTAGGGGCTTTGTTTAAGAACCTTCCAATAGTGCCGTAGGTCCTAGGGTGTAGGTGCTAAGGAGTTGCCAGGGTGTAGTTTTTAGGGTGTAGGGACTTTGTTACTTCTGTGCAGTAAGTGCTAAGGTGTAGGTGCTAAGGAGTTGCTAGGGTGTTGATGCTAAAGAGTTGCTAGGGTGTAGGGGCTTTTGTAAATTCTGTCCAGTGGGTTTCATTTTGATAAGGAGTTTTACTTAGAAAACTGGCCATGAATTGTAGATTCTGATACCAGTGCTATAGAAGTTTAGTTCTAAAGTGCGTTTTGTGGTAATTGTAATTGTAAATAGTAACTTCTGTTATGCCAGTGTCTAATGCTCAAGGCATCAACCGATGGCACACCAAAACCAAGCCATCATCAGGTCAATATCCAGAAGAGCAGTCCATGTAGGATGTATTTTGTGCTCGGGTCAATGCAAAAGAACCACGTAACAGATGATCAATAGAGTTTCTCATTTACTGGGCACATTTTTGCTTGTACAAAGCATTGTTGGTTATTTGGCTTTAGACACATCTGGTGGACATAGCAAGAAAGACAGGCCAGAAGCTGTTGTTCGAGGGGAGGCACGCTGAATCGATTCCCGCTGCTATGCAGTGTCTTCGATATACCATCGAACTCTATGGCTTGTCTAGCGTCGAACTCGTTCCCTCGTATCTGATTCTTGGCGAATCAAGCATAGGCAAGTGTGTGGTTTATACTTAACAATGTAATTCATGTCTTCCGCACTAAAATATGTATGGAAAACTAATTCCTCTTGTCGTTAAAGGGTTAAGAAATGCCTCAAAGCTCACTATTTCTCATTGGCTTTCAAGAATTTGTATATCTAACAGCTCTTCACCTGGCAACTGACTAACCATGCCTCCTATTCGCATTTCTGTGACCTTGTGTGCATTAAAAAATGTTTAATAATAATATAATAATAGTTTTCTTTTGTCTCCTGACAATTTTTTGTGATGCTTGATGGATCATGTTTACCTCGGCCAAAAAAACAATAATAATAAACTTAGTACCATAGATACTGCTGTTACCTTAAATAATTTGTTGTGTTTGTAGGTTTAGGAAAGTTAGCTCAGGCTGAGGATTACCTTTCCCAGGCGCAGTGGACGGTAATGAAGAACGAAGACTGTCCGAACACCATCCGGTACAGACTATGTCGTAACCTTGGATTACTCTACGTTGCCAAGGGAGATTACGAACGTGCTCTTATGGAACTGGCTGATGATGTGAGGCTCATTAATCACTCTCACTTCCTTTGCTCAGTGCCACTAATTAGGTATTGCATGAATAATTTGTGTTGTAATTAGCAACCTCTGTAGCGCCAGGGTCCAGCACACAAGGCATCAACTGCTGGTGCTCCAACACCAAGCCGTGGTTGTTAATGAACGACATAAATGACTAAGCAGAATGGATAGAATAACACTGTTATTTTAGATGGAAGGTGCGGTGCTACTGTGCAGCACCGGGCACTTTCAGTGATCAGCCCAATGACATGGAAAAGGCTTCCCCTGGAGATCCGTGTCATCCCTAGGGTATCCTCCTTTCTGTTCTATCAGCATCTCAAAACAGCTCTTTTCCACCTGGCATGGACCAGGAGCGCCTCTGAGCAGAGATCTTGAAGGGGCGCTATATAAATTCCGATTGATTGATATAATTTAATCTCTTATCAATGGCTGAAAGCTGTTCTAATTTTCCAGAGCTGGCCTGAGGTTGCTTCTGATCAGATGGCTTGAAGAGTTTGATTTAACATACCAACTTTTGTAATTTAAAGTCCCTTTAATAAGTGGTCCATAAAGCTAGCCTCAAGAAGATGGCATGGGTATGACCTGTTAGCGACTTCACTTTCTTAGCCCTGGCATATGAGACCAGTGTGCCAAGTAGTTCACAACGGGGCACAATGAAGCATTGATTTGAACCAACTTGTTACCCTTGCAACGATTTCAACTCCCAACCTCTTGGTTGACAGTTCAGCATGGTAACCACTAGACTCTCATGCACCCTGCTCAGTAATCTTCCTTTGGTTGATGGTTTGTGCATCAGACACTGATGCGATAGTCACATTAATTTTCTTCAAGAGTGAGTTAATATGGGGAAATTTTTATTACAGTGAAGTACAAGCATTATGAAGAACTTTTATAAGTTTCCGTTGACTGCAAATAAATATTTAAATATAAAAAAGTTTGGGTTGTGAAACTAGATCTACTATGCTTCGGAGGAGTATGATCCACATCACATCCACACTTCCAGTGGTTATTTCCACATGGCCAACATATTTTTCCGCCAAGGAAAGATGGAAACAGCAAATTCTCTCTACGAGCTTGTAAGTACCGGTACCTTGATCGTGAGCGCATCATATAAAGTACCAATTTTCAATGCACCCAGAAATCCGCCACTACCCATAGTGCAAACAGTGCCAATCCCAACTTCCCAAGTCTGTGAAAAGGAAGAGGGTGACACTAACGACTCTGGAAGCCAGAAGATGTTGTTAAACACTGAAAACTACTAGTGCACCTTAAGGCACAAGCATCTTCTAAAGATGCTTGTATAATTTATAAATTATTAGCATAAATTGGTGATTTTTGCAATTACATACCTGTTTATGCCATTTTATTAAATTAAATTATACACTATACATTTGGTCATTTGCACAGTTTGTTAATTTAGTTTAAATTATTTAAATTAGGGTAAATTATGCATTTGGAACAGATCATAAGTTGAGATTGACCTTATAGCAGCTCCTCTGCATCCTCTCTCTGGTCTCTCTGACGACCAGACTCAAATGTTCCCTTACATCTATGGACAACCCTTCTGACAGGACGCAGCGCTCGTGAATAAGCTGGTGCCCTGTGTTTAGTTTAAGAGTAGCGCTTTTGAAATTTGGAGTTTACGATTACGATTGGACAGAGAAAAGGAAACAGGCGAGATACAAGAAGTGTAAAAACTGAGTGATAGGCAAGAATTACAAGGATTGTGTTGAAAAACGTAAAGTAAGGCTCCTCATCACATGGTGACCTGGTAGTTCCCTTGGCCCTCACGGGTACAACGGAGCGCTGGGCATTCTCCATCATCGACATGGAATGGGCTCCCCTTGGAGATGCGTCTCCTTCCTAGGGTTCCCTGTTCACAGTTTCACATACTGCTTAAGACTGTTCTGTTTAGCCAGGCGTGAGCCGGGAGCACCTCTGAGTAGAGATCCTGAAGTGGCGCTATATAAATCTTCATTGATTGATTGATTGATTGATTGATGCAGACTGAAATTTCTTATAGGTGACGGATATCTGGCACAAATACTTGACCCAGCTGGTCCAGTCCGTTTTTGAAGGTCCAAAGATCTCTCCACTGTTTGAAACGACAGCTGAGAAACGAGAAGAGACGGAGGATGAATTTGGTGAGCCTCTGAAATTGTTGTTCACAGTCGATCATTTTCAGTTTACATGGCTGACCTCATGGTTTCTGTGTAAAAGTCAATTAAGTTGACATGATTATCAGTTAAATGCACTTGAAAGGAAAGTACATTTGTAAATACTATGAGATTTACAGGAAGTGTTTTGGTGCTGCTCTTGCTAATAGCAAACATATTGGGATATATGGAAGTTTCACTTCCTCTTTCAGCCGACGAGGTTTTGTCTCTTATCAAATACAAGCTCTGCAGTGTTCTACGAGGTTTCTGTTTAGGCTGAGAGGCTGTCTCTTATCAAATACATCAAATACAAGTCCCACAGTCTTCTATGAGGTTTGTTACGAATGCACCATCTCTGGAGACATTCAGTCACAGCTCAAAACCAGACCTACCTTTTTAAACTATCATATGACTGTCGTTGATTTTTGAACTCGTGTACAGCAGTGGTTCTTAACCTTTTTTGACACACGACACACCTAAACTTGCAACCAAATTTGGCGACACACCATGCTATCGTCGTGTGTGAATAATGTTAAAAGTGTTAAAGTTAACCTAGTTATATACCTAAAAATTTAAAATTTTAATTAAAAATTTTTAATTTGCAATGAATGAAAACGTTCATGTTGAGTCCTTTGTGGTTTCTACTTTAACTTAGTAACATTTAGTGGGATTTTTGCTCCTAGATTTTTCTCTAACCAGTTTGTTTCGTTTTTTATTCTTTATGTTGATCATCTGAGAAAAACCTTGCTCATACAAGTAGGAACTATGAAATGAAACCTACTCTTTGATTGCTTTGCTCGCCAGTGTTTTATAATGTTCTTCTTTGTACGTCTTAGCCCAGAACTGAGTTCTTGAGGATTGCTTCTGCATATCCATCAGTCTAGATTTCTTATTTTTCATGTTTTTCATGCTTGGTTTACTATTATGAAACTAGCAGTGGCAGCATCATTTTCGCATTCACTAATTTTGGTGCTAGAATTCGTCTCATTGCTACCAAAATCTAATTTCGCATCATCAGTAATCGTAATCTCCAAACTTCTAAAGCGCAACTCGAAGGCCAAGCGCAGGGCAACAGCCTATCACGGGCGCTACGTCAAATCAGAGAGGGGTTCCAGAGACTAGTCCAGTAGCCCAAGTTCGGTTTCCAGAAGGTCAGATCAAATCAGAGGGGGTTCTTAAGAGAGTAGTCCAAAGGAGGTCCGAGTCAGGTTTAGAGGAAGCCAAATCAAATCAGAGGGGTTTTCCAGAGAGTAGTCCAAAAGAGGTCCGAGTCCGGTTTAGAGGAGGTCAAATCAAATCAGATTGGTTTTCCAGAGACTAGTCCAAAAGAGGTTAGTTGTAGATTCGCAAAATTTTCGTTTTATTCTGAGAAATGTAGGGCTGTCCATTTCGAATCTTACAGTAATGGTAAAAGTTAACATCCGCGCGGCCTATACTGTATAAGGTAAACATCATGGCCATTCCAGATTGTGATATACTAGAATAGATAAATAGAGTGCTACGAATTCTCACGTCCTACGCCTACGTCCGATAAACTTTAAGTAAGTGTAATGCAAGAATGACGGACGTAGGCTGTGAGAATTTGCGACACACCAATTTTACGCGACACACCAACGACAACCCATGTTTACGCGACACACTCCCGGTCGATTCGCGACACACCGGTTAAGAACCACTGGTGTACAGCACTCTTTCCTTTGGCCTCAGTTAAACTACGACACTTTACAAATCGTCTTATTATTGTTGTTGTTGTTGTTGTTTTAGATGAAGCTCTGCAGGCTGAAGCCAGTCAGGTGTTGAATGCCATATTTGATATAACGGAAAATCAGCGGGATGAGAAGCAGGAAAGACTTGCCAAAATTGGACATGCGCTGGCAATGCTGTATTATCTCCTGCATGACATCGACAAGGTAATTCACAAATTATAAAACGCGTTCTGTTCTATGCATTCTCAAAAAGCATTGTAATGCAGTTGGATTCTTATAGCTGATCTGAATTACTCTCCCTCACCCTCTGATCTTCCCACCGACATTGTACAGTCGGTGTACTCATTATAGCTGAGTTAGGGGTTGCAGGTAAAGCAGAGATCTCAAACCAAATTTTTCCCCTGATGGGAATTCGAACCCCCGACGTCTCAATTGACAGTCAGCACACTAGCCACTAGACTATTGCAGACCCCCAGAGAAATGAAGGTTAATTTAATCAGGGTAGCCTGGTGTTCCACAAATGGTCACCAATACACGGCAAGGTCTTAATTTAAATTTACGTAACCCCAGAGGCAGTTGTTTAGATTTTAATCATTATTATTTTTGACCATTATGTTAGAGGTTATATAATATAACCAGTAAACAAAGATGAACACAGTTAACAATTAAAAGTTTAAAACCTGTTAAGTTTATGAATCACCGATGTGTTTTCAGGCCAAAGAATATGGGAGAAGAGCCGTGGGAGCAAGTGCCAGCATACACGATGAGGCATTTTCCCGAGCGATCGTAGAGTTCCTTAAGGTCTGCGAAAATGTCAAAGTCAGCATCGAGTAACTCTATGAACTGAAGTCTTTGGAAAACAGTTAGAGACTTTTAATTTGATGAGGAAGAAATCGAAGACAAAATTCAGAAAACATGCATATAATCGATTCTGCTGAAACTGTTGTATGTTGAATGAACTTGTAAAATTGAAAGTTTATTCTGTACCTATGCATTGTACTGTTTTGCATTGGTTTCTTTTGTGTTTATATACAGGGGCATAACTCTATTATAGAAAGTGGGGGTGTACCAAATTTCGCATTGTTTCCCTGTTTGACTGTTAACTATTACAGTGCAGCTTATGAGCCATGCCTAATAGTAATAATTCCACACCCTCAGGATTTCATTTTTAGGGTAAAATAATTATAACAATAGTATCAGTGAAGATGGTGGTCAAGGTGATGATGATGCTTGGTAATTGTCATGAAGGCTCTTTCTACCAGGAAATAATGGGCATTGTTTCTTTTGGGTATGAAAAGTGGGGTTACGGTGCCCTCCGTCACAAAAAGAGGGTGGTGATATGGGTACTCTTTGTACCCCCCAAAATGAAGCCTATTTTTATATGCTCTATGTTGAGTTCAAAATACCAAATTTTTTATATAAATACCTGGATGAACATGCTGTTATATGCTTGTAATGACCTCATTTGTTATCAATCAATCAATCCTTTTATTGAAGCCATTTGAAGTACAAGGAAAATACAACATAAAGTATGAACTTTGGCAACAATATTTGTTGCATATATACATACACATACATATATATACATACACATACATACACACATCATATGCAAAAGTTTTCTGAATGGAAACAGTTGCATAATGTTCTAATGCAGTGCAAAGTGGCCAGATTTTCATCGATTTATTAAATTTATTTATTTAATTTGTTTATTACCGTTTGTATAACTGCACCGTCAAGTTAGAACTACACATATTTAGACTCGGAATGACATGGGTTTGCAAGATCCAAACTACATACTCTAGTGACTTCTATAGCGGCTACGATGAGTCATGCAACTCCAAAGAGGAGTTGAGAAGACAATAAGCCAACACAATGCAACATTTCTGTTAAGAACAACCTTTTCAAAGGAATTGACATACACATACATACATTTCCCCACCAATCTATCGATGTCTCTTCGCACCCTGTTGCTAAGCATCCAAGCCGTCTAGGATTGGTGCAGTAGTTCTTAAACTACTACAGTGGGGCCTCGTTTACCACCTCCCAGTTTATACACCATTCTGGTTAACGTGAAGTTTTGTTACATTCTCCAAAGCTGTTAGCCTAACAAGCCATACTGATTAATGTACTGTACAAGAACTGCAGTGTAGAGCTGAATATCGACTTTCTCAGCATAATCCCTTTTTCATAGGCATCCGCAGGAATGTTTGTAGGGGGCGCAAAATTTTTGTAGGAGGGGGACAAATTTTTTGGGGGAATGACGCTTTTGCCTAGAAAAATTTGCATAAAAAATTTAAAATAAATGATGAGCAAGGACTTTACCTAAATAAGTGTTTCTTCACATTGAAAATCGTGTCGAGACTTCTGTGATAATCATAATAATCAAAAGATTTTATTTTTCCTCTCTTTCACCACCCTCCGGACGCCCATGCCCTTTTTACATGTGGTCTGGTTTACATGCTGTACCATGACTTCGCGTTAATGGGTCCACACTGTACTTCGCCACAGCTTTCAGAATCAACGAATTCCTCAAACTAAAGTTCATGGAGACACGTACTGGATATGCGAATTCATGCCAGCCGTCTACACGCCTCAGTTCAGCAAATAAAAACTGTTTCTAAAGCATGTGGCTAAAAATGCAACAGAAAGATTGTCAAAATTAAAACACGTTAACAACATGGTGATCATTTGATGACGTCAATTTCAGTACCGGTAGCATAAACAACTTCGAATTCTGTAATTTCGTAAAAAGAAGTATAATACACGAGGAGAGACGAGTACTCGAAGCTCACTTATCCCGCTTGTTCAGTCAAAAGTCTCAACTGCTCGATGACCTTTGGTAGATAACCCGGGTCAGGATACAAATCTCTGGAAAACATAATATCACGTAATTATAATATTGTAATTACAAATCCATGGAAATGTAACATCATGATGTTGGAATGGTAAATTTACATCGCACCACTTCAAGAGAGACTCGTCAGAGGTGCTCTTGATCAAACAACACGAAACCACGATCGAACAGAATGGTCTTTAAGCACCTGTTGAAAAGACGCAGAGAGAGCCCGAGGAGGATGGGCCGATCATCCTCCTCGATCACTGTGATGAGATTAACATCACTGCTCTATGCTCAGAAATATACTAATCCGCACAGCTTTTCCTTGCTGTCGTTAATAAAATTATCAAATTCATCATTACCACTACTGCTTAACGTGTGCTGTTAAAAAGACATCCTGAAATCTAGCAGCAATTGCTAATTATTGCAATTATTATTGCTGTTATTGCTAATTGGACAATTATGTCTAACAGCTATATCAAATCTAAAAGCCATACCCTACTTGACAAATGTCTAAATTTAGCTAGGCCATATATCTATTCTGGTCGAAGATCTGTAATGTAATAGCTTCCTTAGCACTCGTCTTAGCAGCTGCTCTGCCTCCTCTCTTGATCTGTCCCCATGGTAACCGGACTCGGACCTCCTTTGGACTACTCTTTGGAGAACCCCTTTGATTTGACACAACACTTGTGAATAGGCTGGTGCCCTGTGCTTGGCCTTCGAGTGGCGGTTTAGAAGTTTGGAAATCTAATAGTTGTATCTAACAAATGGTAGCTGATTGGTGCTTGCTTTGTAACTTGTAAGCATCCATGAAACAGTTATCATGTACGACCTTGAGCAAGTCCTAAACTCAGTTTTTCATCACTATCGATTGGTGCTTTGCAGGGCATATTTGAACTGTATAACTAGTGGGACAAATGTCCCAGTAGTGTTAGGATTTGTCCCAGTAGTTAGGTTGATTTGTCCCAGGCAATGCATGGTTAAAGTATGAGTAGTGGGACAAAATGTTGCAAGAGTTTTAAGATTTGCCCCAGTAGTAAATTCCCAAAAAGGCCATGAACTTTTTCAGGAGATGAATTCCTAAGAAAAGGTCATGAACTGTTTTTCGGGAGGTGACTTTTTCGGGAGATGACTTCCTAAAAAAAGGTCATCAACTTTTTCTGGAGGTGAATTCCTGAAGAAAAGTCATAAAGTGTTTTCGGGAGATGACTTTTTAGGAGACGACTTCCTAAAAAAAGGTCATCAACTTTTTCTGGAGGTGAATTCCTGAAGAAAAGTCATAAAGTGTTTTCGGGAGATGACTTTTTAGGAGACGACTTCCTAAAAAAAGGTCATCAACTTTTTCTGGAGGTGAATTCCTGAAGAAAAGTCATAAAGTGTTTTCGGGAGATGACTTTTTAGGAGACGACTTCCTAAAAAAAGGTCATCAACTTTTTCTGGAGGTGAATTCCTGAAGAAAAGTCATAAAGTGTTTTCGGGAGATGACTTTTTAGGAGACGACTTCCTAAAAAAAGGTCATCAACTTTTTCTGGAGGTGAATTCCTGAAGAAAAGTCATAAAGTGTTTTCGGGAGATGACTTTTTAGGAGACGACTTCCTAAAAAAAGGTCATCAACTTTTTCTGGAGGTGAATTCCTGAAGAAAAGTCATAAAGTGTTTTCGGGAGATGACTTTTTAGGAGACGACTTCCTAAAAAAAGGTCATCAACTTTTTCTGGAGGTGAATTCCTGAAGAAAAGTCATAAAGTGTTTTCGGGAGATGACTTTTTAGGAGACGACTTCCTAAAAAAAGGTCATCAACTTTTTTTCTGGAGAAGAATTCCAAAGAAAAGGTCATCAACGGTTTTCGGGAGGTGACTTTTTTGGAGATGACTTCCTAAAAAAAGTCATCAACTTTTTCGGGAGATGAATTCCCAGTAAAAGGTTATCAAAGTTTTTCAGAGACGAGTTCGAAAATTTTGTCCCAGTAGTCTAAATTCCTTAAAATATGCACTGGTGCTTTGTCATCAGACATTGGTGCTGAACAAATACAGAAACACTACAAATTACAATAAGTGTTCTCCCAAACATTTAGTACAATACAATACAATACAACAGTACTTGATACTGCCCTCCTTCCAAAGTTCAGAAGTGCACACACACAGCCATACGACTGAACATCAATTGTGAATGAAGGATTGCCCAATGTCCATACAGTGACCACCTCAGTGGAGGCTCGATCCCGTACTCTCTGCGTTACAGGCCGAGTGTTCTAACCAACTGTAGAACACACCAGACAGTGAACAAGTAGGAGTAAGCATGTTTGAAATGAAACTGACGTGTTGTCCTTGAAGGTGACTCCATTGGGAACGATGACATCCTCGCTGCCGTCATCCTTTTCTTGCAACGTAAAGAGTTTCCTGGCCGTGAAAGCAGCCTTCATTAGACGCAATGTCTCACGGCCATCACCAGATGCTGGCAGGAAAGCCTTCATCGTCAATCCTTGGTAGGGTCTGCCAGGCTCCGACTGATCATCCTTAGAAATCAACACCAATGCACAAACGTTGTAATCAATCAATCAACTAGACATTACCGTATATAGCACGCTCTTCAAGGTAACTTATTCAGAGGCGCTCCCAGCCTCGGCGAAAGAGAACAGTCTTAAGAGCAGTGAAGAAAGAGGTGGACGTATGAAGTGATAACGACTTCATTTTCTTAGCCTCGGTATATAAGGGCAGGGAAACAGCCCTATGTCATGTCGGCTGACAGGGGCGTCTACCATAGAAACCTTGGAGCAAATGCTCCATCCAAAAAATAGGGAGGGGGGAATCTGTCAGTGTGTGCCACCATTTTAGGGGGGAAGGAAGGGGAAGGGGAAGAAGAGGGGGAAGGGGCAGTTGCTCCAATGACTTAGGGGGGATAGATGCCCCTGTCGGCTGATCCATGGGCGTTGTACTCATTGTTTAGTCGATATTTGGGGGCATATGGGGGCATCAAGTGGAACAGAAATCCTAAACTATCTCTGCCCTGGCAGGGTTGAACCCCAACCTTTCTACTGACAGTCCAGCAAACTAACCAGTAGACTACAAACCAACCTAAAACATGACCACAAAGATGAATATTATCATTATCATCATTATTATTTAATGACCAATCATCAAACGAAGGTGCTGAGCAATTGTGAGTGAAGGACTTGCTCAAGGTCCCTACACGGTAACGTCTCAGAGAAAGAGGTAGCTCGAACCCATACTCTCCGCCTTACAAGGTGAGCACTCAACTATTATTGGCTATCATGTCCCTCAATACTGCTGAAACAGTTTAACCTAAGAAAGACATCGAGAAGCAGACTTCATACATCGAGAAGCAAGCATCGTATTTCAGAATAATGGACTGACTTCTGGATGTGAAATTTTTTAAATGGTTTAAAAGCAGAATTTCATTCATTAAAACAGAACTTACTGCTTGATTGCCAGCTTCAAAACTGATGTTTATTTCGATCGTTCCTGACTTATTATGACCCTCCAGATGAAACGCCTTGTCAATGACACACCCGATATCACCATCCGGTGGCTGAGGGACTGTCGGGTGGTTCTTGGCTCTCGCACGTCTTCCCTGGAAAACCAGTACAGGAAATATAGCAAAATAGGCAAACAATACATGTTATATGTAATAGCTTGGGGTAAATAACTTGAGGGAAATCTTTAGGGAATAGCTTTGGGGAATATCTTCAGGAATAGCTCTGAGGAATAGCTTTGTGGCAAAGCTTTGTGGAATAGCTTTGTGGGACATAACACCACACCATGGCTTTGTGGTATAGCTTTGGGGAATAGCATTAACTTTGCATTAAGCAGAATGGTGCGTAAATGGGCGTGCAAATGAGTCCACAAAGCAATGTTAAATGTTAGCATATTTTATAGCTGAGCAGTGAGCAAGTAAACGAAGTGAACTAGTGAACAGATCATAAAGGCAAGATAAGGAAGTCGCTTGTGCATGACAAACTGTGGTTCTGGCACAAATTAAGTGTCAACAAAACCAATAAAAGCCATGTTATGTTATAATAGCCTCCTTAACAATTTTTACTCACAAGTGTGGACTGTGGAAACAATTTGGCCAAAGTAAAACAGGGCAGAAGCAACCAAACAAAATGGAAAACCTCTTCTTAACATTACTAATTCATTAAACATTTGTAACACGCACAATTAAAACAGTCTCAAAGGCATGTGCAACAGCTTTATTATTCAAAGAGCAACGAGGTCGTTGCAACAATGGGTCAGTGCCCATACTCGTTATCTGAACAACATGACCCGACAATGAATTCTGAGAATCAAATATCAGACATCAAAAACAAGACAAAGAGGGAGATAACAGATGAGCGACTAGAGAAAAGACTTTGGATGAATAGGTCAACTCGTGTGACTTACAGAAGCAGCTGGTTTTTCTGCAGCTGGTACATCCACATTGAGTTTCCCTCCACCAAGTGTTGCCTCTTCATGCACCTCATTCTCCACCTTGCCGTTATCGACAGGCGCTTCTTTGCCACCTGCATCCTTCGTTGCATTCTCGAGCATAGACTGGAGCAATTTCTGCGATTCCTCATCTCCTCGCAACATCAGTTCCTCGATCACTTCCTGAGTGTGTCTTTCGCCTTTGTCTTGTTTTCTTCCAAGTATCTCTGCATCATCATCATCCTCTGAGCTCTCAGAGTCAAACTTCATCTTCTTCATGCTCCTCCTTTGCGCCCTGAACACCTCCGTCAACTCGAGCTTTTCTAAGTCACCCACAACTCGGCAAGGCGGTCCCAGAACATCTCTGTGTGAACTTTTCACAGCCCTGCTTGCTATCGCTGCGCAGGCACCTTCGTTGCTGCCCGACTTTTCGCTGATAACTTTAGGCTCGCTAAAAACTTTCAATTCGCTTGCAACTTCTTTTTGGGCATCGCCGCCCGGCTCTGTATACATGGGAACTGTCTGCTTTACTATCTTAACCTTTGGTCCAGACTCAGAACCCTTCTTCCTCGTCTTCTGCGGTTTCTTCTCCAATCTCTCGGTACTTCCAGTTTTTTCATCAGCACTGTTGTTGATGAATTCTTCAAAGTTCTTTGATGCCACTTCATTTCGTGCCTGGCCGAAGCCAGGATCCACGGGACGATAGGTTATGGAGTTCGCATCAATCCTTGCAGTTGGAGGATCGTTGTTTAAGATCTGACCATCGTCCTGGGTTTGCCCCTGCTTTCGGTCGGAAACATCCTCCAGTGATTTTGCAGCTTTAGCGCTTTCAATCTCAGGCTCGTCGTTCTTCGATCTGTCGTCCTCGTGTAATGAAGACGCGCTCCCACTGGTTTTGTTTGCGCTCTGCGCAAAGTCAGAGACAGCTCTAGTTTTAAATGATTTTTCAAACTTTCTCTCCGGCAACTCATGCTCTGATTCATCAACTTTTTTATCTCTCTTATTTCCTACGTTCTTAGTCGGAAATTCTTTTTTCCAATCATCATCTTCGACATCTGAACTAGAGCGCTTGGGGATTTCCACTTCCTCCCTGTCTTGCCTGCAGTAGACGAGAGATGAAAAGCCAGATTGCTTAACTTCATCACTAAATTTCAAATGCTTATTCTTGTCAGGTCGATTTGAATCAACAGCAGGAAGATCCAAATCTTTGTAGACGTTCAGTTGAGGTTTCTGTTCTTCCACTTTCTCCTCCTCCTCTTCTTCGTTCGAAAGCTCGTTATTCAGTTCTGCAGTTGCATCACCTCCTGGAAATACCACTCTTCCTTCATTCTCTTCATTTGTATCACCTCCTGGAGATACCACTCTCCCTTCATCCTCTGCAAAGGACTCCCTACGATTTTCCTCCTTTACCACATCTTCGTTAGAAACATTTTGGAAATTATTTGTGTACTCATAGGGCGGTTCTCTGTACAGATCGTCCTCTTGGTAATTGTATCGGTCCTCGTAACTGTCCCTACGTCTCCTTGTTCTGTCATAGTTGTCGAATACCGCCCTATTATCCATTTTAGCCTTTAACTGTCCCCTCTTCAGTCGCTGGTCAAGCACCTGAAACTGCTCGCGTGCCTCTCGAGCCATCCGTGGCGGTCCAATGAACAGGAAATCATCGTTGTAAATGCACCGCTTCGCAAAGACCTCGGGAAACTTTTCCGAGATATACTCCAGTATAAGCTCTCCTTCTTCGTCCGAGAAGTGAACTTCGTGTTTCTCGATGACACACCTCATAAACGTCTCCTGGTAGAGGCCGACGAGCGTCTCGTGCATGATGACGACTTCCTCCGAAGTCGTATCGTTGGACTTCGGGGTTATGGAGATCTTCAGCACGCCGCTGTCATCCTCGGCTTTCGTCAGAGTTGCAGCGAACATTGTTTCAAGGTCTTTCAGTTCGTCGGCTCTTTTGCTTTCAATGTAGCCCCAGATGTCATTGTCAACCATCAGCTCCTTAGAGATCTGCTGGTCCTTAGGTTCAGCTGGTTCTTTTCCAGAATTCGGACGGTCTTTCTTCGGCTCTACCACCCAGTCTGCATCCAATGCATTTGATGCTTCCCTCTTCTGGTCCATGGAGAACAGTCCTCTCTTGGATAAGTCATTTCTCTGCAGTTCAGTCCGCCTTTCTGCGTAATCGTCACCTCGCTTTTCAGAGTAAGCGGCGGCCCTTTTTCCAGGCGAAAACTGTCTCTCTCTACCGAGAAAGTGCTCTCTGATTCTAACCAACTGTTCCAGGCTTCCAACTAGAATGTGATTTCCACGAGAGAAATTGATTGATTCTATTCCCAGATTCTCTATTTCTTCCAACATTGTTGTCAGGTCTTTGCCAGAACTCTTGACCCAGTTGAGGCTAAGCACTGCCTCCACTTTGAGGAAAACCTTTTGAAACACACAAATTCACTGGTAAACGTTATGGTAAAAGTTTATAATAATACACAGTAATGATTACAAACAAATAACTGCTTTGGTCCACACGCACAAAGAAAACAGTATTAACTGCAGGCACGTAACTAGGATTTTTCGTTTGGGGGGGCTTAAACCTTGAACATGGCAACATTTATACAGTGTTCATACGAATTTTAGCCGTAAGCATACAACGGCTTGACTTGTTTGGGGGGGGCTTCAACTTCGTTTGGGGGGGCTTAAGCCCCCCCAAGCCCAACGCTAGTTACGTCCCTGATTAACTGAGAATTTTTATAGCACCACTGTAATAATGCTCACTGCATCAGGTAGACTGCTACTAAGCAAAACTGTTCAAAACACCAATTTCAGTAGTCTGGTCTAAAACTATGCGAAATTACAGTATGACTTAACAGTTTAACTACCAAACAGTTTATCACTTTTCACTGTGGCCGTTCAAACTTGTATAGCGATACAACAACCCAAACACAAAAACTTAATGAAGAATATCAGGGAGATTTGTGTTCAAGTCAATCGAGTTAGCAATCATTGTGCTCTACCAGCCATGGTAATATGCAGGAGCCACGTTTCCACACTTCAACTTGAGCCCGTCTTGCCTTCTCAACGATTGGACTCCTGGAACAGTCTGCCGTTGTATTTACACTCTGTTGCATTCGGCTCTGTACAGCAAACATTCTCAAACTGTCTTTAAATGCACTTGTTTAGATACCATGTGTGCAGCGCTATGTGAGGTACTTAACAGGCGCTTATTAAGTATCTTCAAAACATACATGCATACATACATACATGCATACATACATACATGCATGCATACATATATACATGCATGCATACATATATGCAAGAACAGATAGAGTTTAAGTAAGAACTGATATCTGCAGTATTAGAATTTTGCAGCGATTGATGAGAACTAAAAGACATAATCACAGATTTTAAAATTCTTCAAAATCATTAACTTACATCATCTTTAGCAGATGCCATCGTGAATCCTATTTTGCTCAGTCAGCACAGTATGTCTACGAAATGAACAGAAACAATTAAGCATAAAGAACAAAGAAACTAAGAATGCCATTTTGAAATTTAAAATCAATTTTAAAACTGTCTTAAAACACACTTGTTTATATCAGTCAAATAGTCATGCATGCAGTAATTTTGTGAGGTAAATAAAAGGTGCTATACTATGCAACTAGGGATCCACCGGAAACTGCCTCGGATATTTGCCTCGGCCGGAAATCCAGTTTCCGGAAGTATTCGCCTCGGCAAACATTGTAGACGCAAATAGTTGCAAAACATTTTTCGTAAAAAAAATTTTTTTTCTTTCAAAACTTATTCAATAAACTTACGTATATAAAATTAGAAATGTTGAACCTTAAAACAATTACACAGAAACTTCACAACTGCACAGAAATGACAACAATTCAAATTGTATTAGTCACTTATTACAAGTACACAAATTTATGTAGATAATTTCTTGTTACATAAAAATGTGAAGCTTCGCATATGGAACAAATGGTACCCGTTTCGTTTCCGGATCCGGCAAATAGTACATCCAAATACTCGGATTCGGTTTCCGGTGGAAAATGTCTTTCCGGTGGACCAAAATATGCAACTAAACATGATGATAGGCCTATCATTATTATTATATTATTATTTTTATTATTATTATTATCATTATTATTATGCAGGTATTAAGCACCGTTATCTAATGACCATACATCAATCGATGGCGCTGGGCAATTGTGAGAGAAGGACTTGCTCAAAGTCCCCTACAAAGTAACCATTCAGCTATCATGTCCCACAGTGGTATCTGCCCACTGTGGACAGGAATCTGTCGAGTTCCACGTATGTGTGTGGACCCGCCACCAATGACTCTTCTCTCTCTGTTCATTGTTTGCTGATAAATCTCTTGATTTTACTGATATTTAATGTCATATAGGCTAGCACACAGATTGCCTCTGATTAATGCGCTTGTCAAGTGGCGCTATATAAATGTACAATTACAATTAAAATCTTAAGATTTAATATCTAGTGATAAATCTTGTTTAATCTTCGTCATCCAGTCGTCTGCTACATCAGTTTGGCTTCTCTTCATCTGAAAAAAACCTAACTGGAACTGGATGACATGCTCCTCAGACTCTTCCTTGCAGTTTCTTATCAAATTTAAGCAAATCACACGAGTAGATACTGCTACACAAAATGGTTTTAATGTTCAGCTTGTACAAAATTTTATTTGAAAGTCACAATTCGAATATAAGGCATTCCTCTCGCGTAACAGACTTCATGCCCCTTTCACTTAACTAAGTGAGAACAGCTGTGCAAATTACGCCAGACTGTCACTACTTCAAATTGACTGAAACCACGTAAACCACCTTGGTTATTAGGAAAACTGCCAAAATAATACTACAACGCAATACGCAACAGTATCCTTCGATAAGCGCTTTACTAGAAACAAGCAGGGCAGCGTCTGCACCTGAATTCCTAAAGCAACGACAAACGTACTTCGTCTTTAAACCATCAATATATTTTACAGCTAAAGATAAAGTATTACTTAACAACGTCCAAACGCATGGAAAACTTACAGAAGCTACGTTTTATTACATATTATTAAACGGGAAACGTATTTCGTTTCGATGAAAACGAAACAGAAAATTCCCCGCTTATCTCACTTCCGTCTAAACGATCAGAGGTTATAATAATCTGGTTCCGTACGCTAAAGTTTTCGGAATGTAAGCAAGTATGAAGTAATGATATGAGTCCTTGCACACAGTCGGGCTTATGGCTTTTCTATTTTCTGTTATTATCCTCAGCTTCACTGAATCTTATCCTTCTAACTTCGAATGTATGTATCTTGGAAGGCGAAGGATCGGGTGGATTAGGGTTTGAATTCTTGAAGAGGAGAAACTTCAATTTGGCATCAATTGCATTGATCTTGAGCATGTAGTTTTTTAAATTTCAATCGGGATTTAATTTTTTTATTGTGAGTGTTGTATTCATTGTGTATAATTATAGTCATGCAAAACGACAACAGACCCAACCTGAGACAAGACGACAACTTGGAGACAACCACGACTGGTGGTAATTAAGTTGCATTGATGTTTCATATTTAAAATATGTGTGAAATATAAATATTGTCAAAGCGATGTGTAATTGCTAATCATTGCATAATTAGACTTACTGCTACACACTTGTATTAGGGCTACCTTGTTAGCGGAACCTTAGGTTCCTTAGGGTATTACCTTTGTCACTGAAACTGTATGTAAACAATATGTAAACATTGTTTACTTGGAAATGAGGCAGTGAATAATAAAATTGATTGATTGATTGATTGATGCAGTTTCTCCATGTTGCATCGACAGCTGGAAGAGCGTTGCAGTAATCTAGCTGACTTTTCCTCTACTGGAGTTTTTTACACGCCTGCAGTAACAACTGCCTCTGCTGAAGGAGTGTTTAGCTGTACATGGGGTGTCTTTATGAGACCTCACAGGGCAAGACTTGGGGATAGAACCTTGAGTGAGATTATTATTTGTGAAATGTACTAAGCACCTAATTTAGATGATTTGATTGGTATTTTGCAATTCAATTCGATTTTGACAGAGACTGAAAGGCATGCAGGCAGGGAGACAGAAAGACAGACAGACAGGCAGGCAGACAGAGACAGACAGACAGACAGACAGAGATCTTAGGGCAATTTTAGGGACCATCCATATATCACGTATGCAAAAAATGATATTTTCATACCCTCTCCCCTGTTTCACCTTGTACATTTTGTGGACCCATCCCCCATGCGTACGTGCAACTAAGCTTCTCTACCCCCCACCCCCTATAAAAGTTAATTAGCTAAAGTCATCTATAAGACATTTATTTTATCGTAGGCTACTAAATATTTTTGCTAAACATCATATTTTGCTAGCTAAAATTTGTTAACTGTTATGAAGAAATAAAATACCAACAACACTAACACTTACAATTCAAAAAGTTTTAATACTAGATAAAATTGATAAAGCAGGAATTAAATGTACATACACATTTTGTCGAGCACCCCAATATACACACCCGCACGCAAATCGCCTAAATCCGATCACCCCCTCATTGCGTACGTAATATATGGATGGCCCCATAGTGAAATTTCATGAACGCAGTGTTACTTTCAGCTAATGTCTAACACAGATATCTGTTGAGTCTTCACGGAACAACATAATTATGTAGAAAGACATCCCATAAAAACATTTATGCATATACAAAGGGAACAAAGTTGGTGTTATTGTTACAGTCATTCATGATTTACAAGTATGGTTCAGGTCCCTCATTGAGTTTTTCCATCACAATATTGTATTGTAATGCAGGACTATACTTTATAACCTTACACAGGACATGTCATATCTTAAAGCCCTCCAATTCTGTTAAAATTCAATCAAACAATGGCTACTTTAAGATAAAATAAACCAGTTTAAATAAAATGTGTAAAACCATCGCGATCAAAGAATGGCTACTTTCAGCTAAAATAAACCAGTTTATCGAAGTTCTGAAAAACGATAAACGCACATCAAGCAATATTCTTGTTCACGACATGTCTCCTTTCTTTTACAAGTTCTAAGCAAACAACGTAAACATGTTCATGTCATGTTATACAGGTCAGGAAGAGTGTCATGATAATGTAAGCAAAAGCTAAAGAAGATATGTTAAATGGCCAAAGTTTATTATTTTATAAATAGTAAACTTTCGCCAGATAACAAGTACTTTTAACTGAACAAAAGGCAAATCCGGCAGCAAAAAGAGATGAACTGTTTTACTGCCTTCCAACAATAAATGAATCTGCCTCAGTGCACTCAAACAAAGCGCAAATCTGCTTCACTGCCTCAAGCAAAGCGCAAATCTGCTTAACTGCCTCAAACAATGAGTAAATCTGTTTCACTGCCTCAGACAATGAGTAAATCTGTTTCACTGCCTCAAACAATGAGCAAATCTGTTTCACTGCCTGAAGAAATAAGTAAATCTACTTCACTGCTGTAGGCAATGCACAAACCTGTTTCATTGCCTCAAGACATAAGTAAATCTGCTTCATTGCTGCACGCAATGAGATCACCTGATTCACTGCCTCAAGCAATCAATAAATCTGTGCCATTGCCTCAAACAAAATGTAAATTAGTTTCTCAGGCAGTGATATTGTCTGCTTCAGCATTGCCATCTACAGGTTTTGTAATCTGTTCATCGACATGATCCTCCTGTGTTGTCTTCACACTTCCTTCAGCTACTATCGTCTCGTTAATTGGGATGTCTCCAGTCACCACGGAATAAGCAGGCGGCTGACCATCACCGGTCACTGAAAACCGAACTGCTCTGCTGCCGTCCGGCTGGCCGAAGTTGACCTCTTCCAGTTCGAAGGTAGTGTCCCGCTGTGATTCCCTCCGGTCGCCAGTTTGTTGGCTTTGCCTTCGACTCGGTGAAACGAGATCGTATTTATCACGATGTTCCAAGAGAGCCGGACCCCAGTCTTCGGTTGGAAGTATCAGTTTCTCGATAAATTCCTCCTTAATGGCCCCACAGTTGCCCGATTTACAGAGGATCTAAAGATTTAAAATTATAAATTTAATATAATTGCAATGATTTCATCTGAAATGCTTATGATCCATGGATCGTACTATTCACATTGTGATGAGGTTATTTCTCAACATCATCAGTTCCATCTTAATCATCATTGTCGTCGTCATCGTCATCATCATCATCATCATCATCATCATCATCATCATCATCATCATCATCATCATCATCATCATCATCATCATCATCATCATCATCATCATCATCATCATCATCATCATCATCATCATCATCATCATCATCATCATCATCATCATCATCATCATCATCATAATCATCATCATCATCATCATCATCATCATCATCATCATCATCATCATCATCATCATCATCATCATCATCATGGCTATTAAAGAGATCACCATCATCATCGTCATCATAATCATCACTGTCGATAATTTTCAACATCATCATCATCATCATCATCATCATCGTAATCAGGATCAATACAAACATTACCATATAACTGAAATACCATCAAAATGGTAAAGATAACTGACAATAGTATGATGACAGTGATAACCAAGATGACAAATGGTATTCAAATACACACAGTCCATAACCACCACCACCCACAGACCATAATTATTGGTCATCTCGGCAATCGTGACCATCTCTCTGACCATCTCGAACTCTTCAGTTGACACTTGCATTTACCTGGAAATCCATATTCCAGAAGAACTGGAAAAGCATGACAGCTGGAATAATGCCAATCGTTGGAACGATTGCTATTGCCCATCCGATGTTTACGGCGTAACCCGGAAAAGTGTAATCGCCGTAGTACGCGGGTGCGTAACTCTTCGCAAGGAAGATGACAACACACTGAAATAAAAACACTACATGTAAACAATGGGTAATTATCAGCCTTTACCTGTTGATTAAGTTACGACAGATTATAAGACATGGTAGTTGATTGGTTGAATGCTCACCTTGTAACACTGAGAATACGGGTTTGAGTCTGCCCTGAGACGGTTACTGTGTAGGGACCTTGAACAAGTCCTTCACTCACAACTACTCAATCGATGCTTGTTCGTTAGATAGTGGTTCTTAATAAATGCATAATAATAATAATAATAATAGTAATCATAATACCTACTGTATGTATTTTAACTACTTCTGTAATCATTCTTTACCACGCAATGCAAGTGCCCTTGTCAGATGCAAATCAAGGCTACTTACTTACTTTCCGTTTATGATTAATTCATTTCTTATTTTATTCACTTATTCTATTTTACTTTATTTCATTTCATTTATTTTCTTATTTTATTAACTATTATTTCTTATCATCATTACCTAATTTCTGAACAATGACATATACCGGTAAAGGTATTTAGCTCTTGCTGACAATTAGCAGCGTAAAGTACTCGTTAACAGATCTACATGCACACTTATGTACTATAATCCTTCAATTAAATACAAATTGTCATAATTAGCTTACACTATAATTATATCACATGTATTATTATTGGTCAGTATTGTTGTATTGTTGATATACTCACAAGCAGCGTGACTGGAGTTACAAATAGCCAGGTAACTTTGAAGAACAGAGAGGGTTTGCTTCCAATCATCACTTCAATGTCCGTGGCAAACTGGTTATAGCCTGAAATGGAAATCAGTTGCATCTGACATTTGAAAGTATATTCTTATCAACATACTAAATAAAGTAACTATATCCTTATCAACATACTAAATCAATTAAGTATATCCTTATCAACATATGAAATCAAGCAAGTATATCCTTATCAACATACGAAATCAAGTAAGTATATCCTTATCAACATATGAAATCAAGTAAGTATATCCTTATCAACATATGAAATCAAGTAAGTATATCCTTATCAACATATGAAATCAAGTAAGTATATCCTTATCAACATATGAAATCAAGCAAGTATATCGTTATCAACATACGAAATCAAGTAAGTATATCCTTATCAACATACCAAGTCAAGTACGTATATCCTTATCAACATACTAAATCATATAAGTACTGGTATATCCTTATCAACATATTAAATCAAGTCAGTACCGGTACATCTTTATCAACATACTAAATCAAGTAAATATATCCTTATCAACATTCTAAATCAAGTAAGTATATCCTTATCAACATTCTAAATCAAGTAAGTATATCCTTATCAGCATACTAAATCAAGGATAAATAATTAAGTTTGAAGAACAAATAAATAAAACTCAATACAGTCGTGACAGCATACAAGCTTCTAAGCCTGTCTTTGCCTCGTTTCCGCAAGCACTTGGAGATCATTCAGTTCGATCGTGGTTTCATTGTGTTAAGTTGGGAGCGCCTCTGATGAGTCTCCTTGAAGTGGCGCTATATAAATTTGCAATTACCATTACCATTGCCCGAGTGTTGTCGTGCATCCAGGTGTACAAGATAGGAAAGTGTCATGTGCAAGATTTAAAGTCAACCTCCAAAGTGACAGACAGCATGACAAGGCAAGTAACCAATTTCACTGATCTTACCCAAAACATACTAAACTTACCATAGATGTAGATGATGACGATTATTTCTGCAAGAGAAATTACCGAGAAGGAGAACAAAAGCGTGTACCAGTCAAGAAGCGTTACAACATAAATGCCTCCCTGAAAACAGAAAACAAACCAATGGCTGAGACATGGAGATAGTAATCTTTACACCCTACTTACAAAGGGATCCTATGTACTCTACTGTAATGTAATGAAAAGTAAGCATGCATGTATGTATGTAACTATGTATGTATCTATGCATGCATGCATATATATGTATTTGGATGTTTTTATAAGCACCTATTAGGAACCTCACAAAGGCACTAAACAATGCAGTTATGCGGTTGAGAAGCGCAACCCATAAAAATATAATGTTCTCTGGTTACGAGCTAACTGCATCTCATCCAAATAAGATTTCAACGGCAGACAATAAGATTCAGGAGCTTGTAATCACAATAGTAATTGTACACTCACAATTTCTCAAACATTACTCTAAAGCTAAGTGCAGGGCACTAGCTTATTCACGAGCGCTGCATCATATCAGAGGGTTGTCCAGAAATCAATGTCCAGTGGACGTCCGAAGATCATATACATCAGGGCTGTAGTCGAGGGTATACACGGTTATACAGCGTGTACTCACCTCTAGAGACCGTATACTCACCTCACGAAATATTTATATTTATTTATATTCAAATACTGTAGCATATACTCACAATGCTATACATATACTACGGGGGCCCGTAGAATAATGGATAACGCACTGGCGTGAAGAGCTGAAGGTACCAAGATCGAACCCGCAGACATCCGTTAATTTAAGGTTAATTCTGCCTTCCACTCGCTAGGCGGCAGCGGTGGTTAAATGAATAGTAGGCCGTGATTTGGCGCCGTATGTTAGCTGCCGCATAAGCAGTATATTCGACTCCTGTAAAACTGTTATCATGTGCTTCTACTTAATACATGTATGTAAGGCTGCCGTTTCTACTATATGTATGTTCACTGTACAGCGCAGTGCGTTTGCAGGCGCTTAATTAAAGAAAAGATTATTATTATTATTAAAATACTGTAGCGTATACTCACCTCTAATTTGTTTAGGAAAACTAACCGGTAGCGTTTAATCACCACTAATTTTACCACTACAGCCCTGCATATACATAGGTTGATTAATTGAGTTTGGATACTGACCTGAGTGACGAGAGGAATGCCCATCATGAACATAATACAGCAGAGAACGAGCGTAAAGACTTTACGTCGAGGTCTCAGATAATCTGGATATTCGTCTATGATACCAGCTGCAATCACCTCCACTTGACCAAACTAAAAAGAAATCATTGCCAATCCTTCCACTTTATACTGAAATGACACCCACTTATAAAAAATACTCTGTTCAACCAGAAACTTCTTTTTAATACGATTTATTCATTCAACTGTGTGCTCGATAGTACAGTGGTTAGGATGTCAAGATCGGGTGTTCAAATCCCCAATCAGGGTAAAATTTTCGTTTGCGATTTCTGCTCTGCTATAACGACTACACTGACCGCACACTGTCGGTAGGAGGATGAAACGGCGAGGGAGAGGACTGGTTCCCTCATATGCCGAGGCTAAGAAAATGAAGTCACTAACACTTCATACCTATGGCTGCCTCAGGGCAAGCTTCAGGGACTGCTCTTCTTCTTATTATTCAACTATGTATTCTCAGTCTGAATAGTACGAATGCACAAAAGTAGCTTATTAAGAGCCTCAAATGTAACTGTTGAGTGACGATGAATTATTAAGTAATACTCATGAATATTCATTTTGTACCTGGTTGTATTTTAAGCAGATGATAGCTGAAGGTAACTGTAAAAATTACCGTATGTAATGTAATGTCAAGTAATGCGATGTTTACAGTGGACAACTGACCAGACTGTCCAGTCCGACTGTGAACATCATGAAGAAGAAGCAGACTGACCACAGGGGAGCCCCAGGAATCATCGCCAGTCCTTCTGGGTAAGCCACAAATGCCAGACCAGGTCCTGTTGTCCGCAGAAAGTAAACAAACAGATATCAATTTTACACCAATGTAACCGGACATCGTAACTCTAAATATAAATGTACACGTTTCTATAGCGACCGTATGGCCTTGACCCTGTTCGTTTTTCAATGAATTGATCGGGTGAGATACTTTACCTCTGTTGCCCATTTGAATGGGTTCCACGCCATCTATGGTCCGTGCTGGTCCGAGATTCAAATCTCTTAAATCAGTCAATCAATAAGTCAGCCATTCAGTCAGTATGTCCTGCTATGAACATGATTTCAATGAAGAAACTTAATGACATTTTGACAAACGTGTATCCCACCCAACAATCAATCAATTAGTAATCAATTAGTGAAGTAGCTTACGAAGAATTGACGGCGAATTCACATGTACAAGGTAGCCAATTAATCAAAGCGCTCGCCTTGTAGCGCAGAGGGTATAGGTCAAGCCAACCTCCCCTATGATGGTTAAAGTAACCATCATAGTAGAGTCCCAGGCTTCAACACAATTAATTGCTCAGTGCCTTCAATTGATAGGATACTGGTCATTATATAGTGTCGCTGAATAAATGCACAATGATAATAGGAAAAACAATTAAATCTGAGTTAATTAGACTACCTTGCGCTGTTACGTTATCCATGTTCGTCATTCCTTTGATCTCTGCCATGTATCCGATAACGCTGAATATGACGAAGCCGGCGTAGAAGCTGGTCAGTGCATTTCCAATGCCAATCAGGAAAACATCCCTTAAAAACAAAGTCTCAGTTTACGTTTCTTCACAACCGTTATAGACCAGTTTCATAATGCAAGTACATGTAAATGACAAAACCTGTCATGCATTGAATTTTTGGATTTTGTCCATTGCTAGGTCAAAAGCCGGAGAGCGGGAACTGTATATGAATTGTATACGTATATGAAAGCACCTCCCCTACGTTCCACTGGAGAAACGTGAGCTTGACTTTTGTTACTAACAGAACAGTTATTGTTTCAATTTACGAAAAATTCATGTGCTATATATTTATATGTAATTTTTAATTATTTAATATATTTATATGTAATTATTAATTGCAGATTTATGTAGCACCACTTCAGGAGAAGAGGCGCTCCCAACCTAACACACTGAAACCATGATCGAAAAAATGGTCTTCAAGCGTTTGTGGAAAAAGGCAAGGAGAGGCTGAGGAGTTAGGGAGTATATGTGCTATACATGCTAAGAATGAATGAGTGAATACTTGTATACTTCACCAGTAAAGCAGGAATTCAATGTTTCAGTGGATATGACAGAAATCAGATAAAACTAACGAGAAGTTTAAACTGACCAGTTGCATTTATTGGTGAACTTGTTGTAGCTTGAAAGTGTGATCCAACCTCCCATTCCGAGGGACAGTGAAGCGAATGCCTGGGCAGAAGCTTCACCCCACACCTTCAAACAACATCAACATTATTCGTGGTGAGGCCTAATGGACAGAGCGTTCGGCCTGTAATGCGGAGAGTACGGGTTCGATCCTGCTATCAGGCGGTCACTGTGTAGGGACCTTGAGCAAGTCCTTCACTCACAATGCCATCGACTGATGCTTGGTCATTAGATAGTAGTGCTTAATAAATGCATAACATAGAGACGGGTTCGAGACTTTACTCAAGCAGTGACTGTGTATGGACCATCAGCAGGTCCTTCACGCACAATTGCTCTGCGCCATTGATCACTTTTGCACTTCTAAACTGTCAAGAGAGGGCATTATTGACTATACAATTGTATTGTATTGTATTGAAATATCTGTGAAATCTATTTTCCCACAACAACTGTACAGTCATCACTTAGATTATGATACCTGCTGAGGAAGCTCTATAGAAGTTGTCTCAATTAATTTCTCTTCCAAGTATATGGTGACTGGTCTGACTGGATAAGGCATACGAGTTATATGCACCTATATACCTCACAAGAAGCAATCCAGGTGTTGCAACATTCACCGTTTGCTATACCATGCTTCAGGAACCTGTGCCATACGTTCCAACATATCACGGAAGCTCATTATAAAACTGTCTCTTGGACCCATAACAAGAACCTTTTTATAAGGATACCCTGCTACAACGAGGAAATGTCTATGGCTGAACATATTTTGGAATCCATGTTCCTCAACTAAATAGTCTTGTAAAAAAAAGCATGCTATATTGGGTTCCCTGTGTACTGGACACTAAACTGCCAATACAGAATGTGACAAAAGTTATGCACAATTACTTTACAAAGTCATGCCTACCTGTAAAGAACCCAGCTTTTCAAATCTTGGATACAGGTAGTAGATGATACCGTTCCAAGAACCTGGTAGTGTACAGCCACGAACGAGAAGAATTGTCAGAATGATATATGACAACAGCGTTGTAAATATGACTACCTGCAACAGTTTACAGAAACGATCACAGGTACAGACACCAAATATACATTCTCTATTTAATTTCATTTGCAACTGTTTAAATCGAATCAATTGCCAAGTATACAAGGAACTATTTTATATACCATTATTATTAAGCATTTATTAAGTGCCACTAATACCTAATGATCAAGCATCAATCGATGGCGCTGAGCAGTTAAGAGTGAAGGACTTGTTCAAGATACCTACAGAGTAAAGGTCTCAGAGGAGGAGGCTCGAACCCGTACTCTCAGCGTAACAAAGCGAGCACTCTAACCAATCGTTTCCCATTCTATACATTTACACATAAGTCGACGAGAAATTCAGTTGCTGCATCTGGTACTCAAGCAGAACTCTAAACTTCTGTCACACAAAAATCTGTCATAAAAAAACAGGTAAGAAAGAAAAAATAAACTTTTTTGGTCCATAGAACTAGTTCTAACCTCACCCAAGGATCTGACTTCCTTAAAGCAGTTCTTACCTGGATCTCATGGTACAAGGCGGACAGCGTCGAGAAGAGATATATTGCTCGATGTGCAGAACGCACAGCAAGGACTAAGCACTAAGCGTTCAAGGACTAAGGACACAAGGACTAAGGGTTCAAGGACTAAGGACCAAGCATTCAAGGACTAGGGACTAAGCGTTCAAGGACTAAGCTTTCAAGGACTAAGGACTAAGCAATCAAGGACTAAGGACTAAGGGTTCAAGGACTAAAAACTAAGCATTCAAGGCCTAAGCATTCAAGAACTAAGGACACAAGGACTAAGGACACAAGGAGTAAGCATTCAAGGACTAAGGACTAAGCTATCATGGACCAATTACTAAGCATTCCAGGACTAAGTACTAAGCATTACAGAACTAAGGACATAAGGACTAAGTAAGTAAGTTCTTACCTTTCCCATGGACTTGATTCCTTTGAACAGACAGATGAAACAAGTGAACCATGACACCATCAGACAGATCAACAGTGACCATTGGACAGAACCAAGATCTTCGATTCCACCGGTAGCATTCAGCAAATGATTACTAACAATAAGAAACAACAAAATTCGTCGGTTTGGCTATACGTGCGTGGGCCTGTCACTGGAGACTGTTCTGTAGATTGCTACTTCATTGTGCACTGTCTTGCTAACTACAGCTAATTCTAGCTCTTATGACATTTAACATTGCATAGGCAAGAACAGGAGGAGGAGAAGAAGAAGCGGAAGAAGAAGAAGAAGAAGAAGAGGAGGAGGAGGAGGAGAAGGAGGAGGAGGAGGAGGAGGAAGAGGAGGAGGAAAAGGAAGAGGAAGAGGAAGGAGAAGGAGAAGGAGAAGGAGAAGGAGAAGGAGAAGAAGAAGAAGAAGAAGGAGAAGGAGAAGAAGAAGAAGAAGAAGAAGAAGAAGAAGAAGAAGAAGAAGAAGAAGAAGAAGAAGAAGAGCAAGAAGAAGAAGAGCAAGAAGAAGAAGAGCAGTCCCTTAAGCTAGCCGTGAGGCACCCTTCGGCATGAAGTGTTAGCGACTTTATTTTCTTAAACTCGGCATATGAGGGGAGGGTCTAGATAATAATAATAATAATAATAATAATAATAATAATAATAATAATAATAATAATAATAATAATAATAATAATAATAATAATAATAATAATAATAATAATAATAAATAGAACATAGAAATTAAATCATACTGAAAATACTCTTCTGTAGGTGTCTTCAACTTCATGCGCACCTGTGGGTCGGACAGATTCAACGCCGAATGCGACGTAATGTTTGTCCCATTCTCAGACCAATCTAAAAAAACAATAACAGTACCTGTTATTATAAGTGTATTAATTAATCTCAAGACTTCCCCAGCTCCCCAAAGTAAGCCAGTCGCGCGGTTCTACAAGTTTATTCACTGGCACTCAGCCAAAACGTTCCGTATTCGGGGACCTTAAATGGCGTGAAGTCCATTCAAACGGGTGTGGTGGTTAAGGATCTCACCCGATCAATTCATTGAAAAATGAGCAAGGTCGAGGCCATACGGTCGCTGTAGAAAAGCGTGTACAATTATTTTTATCTGCTGATGAATTTTCGTTGTCTGAGTCGAGTTTCGTGACTGCAAATTAGGAAGCATGATCCTTGCTAAGGTCGACAATAAACGTCCTTACATTTTAAAAGACATTCGTTAACTGAAGTTGTGTGATCTTACTGATAACTGTATGCACGCAGTACTTCGTGTTCCACTCGTGACCGCACGTGGCCCAGGGAAGTTCATTGGTGATCGATGCAAACAGGAAATAGAGAGCATAGGTGTTGAGGACGTTGTAGTAGATGTTTACAAGGACCATGACCACCACGATCGCGTAACCAATGCCTGAAATCAAACAAAGGCACAATGCTTCACTCTCCTATTATACATGTATTATCATATCTTGTATTAAATGTAGTTTTGTACAAGGTAGGGAAAGGTATGGTCATTAATGTGAGGTAAGGTAACATACCATATGGAAAGGTGTGATAGGCAAAGTAAGATATGGTAGGGAAGGGTAGGGTAGGGTATGTGGGGTGGTAAGGTATAGTATGATATGGAAAGGTATGGTAATTAATGTAAGGTAAAGTAACATATAACAAGAAACGAGAGAGGGGAGAGACTACTGGAATTTGCAGCTAAACATGAAATGATGATTTGCAACACTAAGTTCAAACAAAAAGACTGCAGGAAATATACTTGGACATCACCGGATGGGAAACACACGAATATGATAGACTTAGTATTGATTGATAGAAGATGGCAAACATCAGTTAAGCTGTGTAGAACATTCCGAGGAGCTGACATATCCTCGGACCACAACTTGGTGCTTTGCAATTTGAAGCTGAAGCTGAGGCGCATACCAAGCCAACAATATGAAAAGAAAAGAAATATCCAAGTACTTGACAATGCGGAGACAAGGGCCCAGTACGAAGCTGAAATTGCTCAGAGAATCAATGAGGCAGAAATTGGACCGCTTAATATGGAAAAGAAGGTGGACATCCTCAGTGAAATAATAAAGCAGACAGTGGAAGTGATTATACCCTTAGCAGAACAGCCAAAGAAGAAGTGGATAAGTGAACAAACACTAGAATTAGCAAGAGAAAAAAGGAAGATGAGACTTAGGGCTAAGGAATCTGAACAGGCAACACTAGAATATAAAAAACTATGCAATGCAGTAAGGTCATCTGCCAGGAAGGACAAGCAAAACTGGCTGGACAAGCAGTGTGATGACATCGAACAATACGCAGGAGAATATAGAACAAGGGAAGTGTTCAAGCTGATAAAAACTATAAATAGGAAATGGCAACCAAAGCAGACAGCAATTAGAGACAAGCGCGGAAACATCTTGATGGATAAAGAAAAGATAAAAGAAAGATGGACAGAATACTGTAGCGAGCTATATAGTGAAATGGAACAAACGAACGAAGAGTTCCTGGAAGAGCTGCTAGATATAACACCACCCACTGAAGATGATGAGAATGATGACATCCTATATGAAGAAGTGGAATGGGCAGTGAACCGCTTGAAGAATAACAAAAGCCCTGGAACAGATGGAATAACAGGAGAAATGATAAGAGCAGGAGGGAAGGATATGATAAAAGCAATCCACGACATATGCAAGCAAGTGTGGCAAGAAGGAAAAGTACCGGAGGAATGGACAAAGTCCATACTTGTAACAATACCTAAGAAAGGCGACTTAACGCTATGCAAGAATTATAGAACCATTGCACTAATAAATCACATGGCGAAAGTGCTCATGATAATCCTGTTGAGCCGTCTTAAGGCAAAAACGGAAGAATATATGTCAGATGAGCAAGCAGGGTTCAGAAAAGACAGAAGTACAGTCCATCAAATTTTGATGTTAAGACTGATTGCAGAAAAAGCAAAAAGAAAAAATAGGCTTGTATACAACTGCTTCGTGGACTTTCAAAAGGCATTTGATTCCATCAAGCATGATGCTACATGGGCAATACTGAAATCATATGGAGTAGGGAATAGATTGATTGGGATTCTTCAGAACATCGGAGAGAGATCAAAGGCTGCAGTGAAAGTGGGAAGGGAAACAGGAGGATGGTTTGTGACCACAATAGGAACAAGGCAAGGAGATCCAGTTTCACCGAATACATTCATTACTTACTTGGAGAGAGTCATGGATACGATCCAAGATAATGGAACTGGAATCTCGGTACAAGGAGAACAGATTAACAACTTACGATTTGCAGATGATATTGACCTATTAGAGAACAGCTGCGAGAAGTTGCAAGAAAGTGTTCATGGGTTGCACATATCGGCCAAACGTGCAGGGTTAACAATAAATGTGGACAAAACAAAAACAATGATATTTGGCAAAGAGACAATTGAAAAGGAAATAAGAGTGCAAGAGGAGGTTATTGAAAATGTAACCGAATTTGTGTACTTAGGCAGTCTGCTAACATGGAACAATGATTGCACAAGGGACATAAAAGCAAGAATAGCAAAGGCGAAGGGAGTCATGGCAGGACTAAATACCATATGGAAGACAAAACAAATCAGTTACAAGACCAAATTAAATATCTTAAAAACATGTGTGTTTAGCACAGCTCTCTATGCCTGTGAATCATGGACAATTAAAAAGACGGACCAGGATAAAATATTGGCATTTGAAATGTACTGCTATAGGAGGATACTACACCTAAATTGGACAATGAAGGTGACAAATTTGGAAGTTCGGAGAAGACTGAATATAAAGACAGATCTAATGCAAACAGTAATAAAGAGAAAACTAAGTCTCTTTGGTCATATATGTAGAATGGACGACAAGAGAAAAATAAAAACTGTGATGATGGGAATTATGGATGGAAATGGACGGAGGGGCAGACCCAACAGAGAGTGGACAGACGACATTGAAGATTGGTGCAAACAAGATCTGCACAACTTAGGAATATTAGCACAAGACCGAGGACTTTGGAAAAAAATGATTAAATATGCATTGGACACCTACGGGCCTTCGGCCCATGGATCCTGATGATGATGATGAAAGTAACATATGGACAGGTGTGATAAGGCAAGGTAAGGTACGGTAGGTATGGTAGGGTAGGGTATATGGTATGGTAAGGTATGTTATGATATGGTATGGAAAGGCAAGGTCAGGTAAAGTAAGGTCTGGAAAAGTAAGGCAATGGATGGTATCGTAAGGTAATGTTGGGTAAGGTATGGTAAGATAAGGTATGAAAGACAAAAGATCTGTGAGTAAAAGCTAGCCGTATAAGTACCTTTAAACAACGGACACACTCTCCAGATGGTGATTGGGCCAAGAGAAGCGAACTGGCCAAATGCCATCTCCAGGTAGAGCATCGGAAATCCCACAGCGATGAGCGCCAGTGTGTACGGAATGAGAAATGCACCTGAAATGTTACAACAAATGGCCTTAGTAAATGGCCTTAACCAAGTGGTCTTAAGCAAATGGCCTTACCAAGTGGCCTTAAGAAAATGGCCTTAGCAAATGGCCTTAATCAAATGGCCTTAACCAAATGGCCTTTAGTAAATGGCCTTAGCAAATGGCCTTAGCAAATGGCCTCAGCAAATGGCCTTAAGCAAATGGCCTTACCAAGTGGTCTTAAGCAAATGGCCTTAAGAAAATGGCCTTAGCAAATGGCCTTAAGAAAATGTCCTTAAGAAAATGGCCTTAACCAAATATCCTTAACCAAATGGTCGTATGAAATGGCCTTAAGCAAATGTAAGTACTTAGTAAAATTAATGGCCTTAAGCCCACATGAAGCTCTAATAGGACCCATATTCCCAAATGAGACTCGTATACTATAGAGCCCATTTGGGTCACATCTATTGCCCATGGAAATGCTGGCAGCCTGTGGCAGGTAGGCCTACATGCAGTTCATTCACCTGGCCTTACAGATGTTAATTGGCCTCAAATGGATATTGCTCGTTGAATGTAACAGCTGATGAAACAAAACGCAACTTCAGTCAACATGTGTCAACAACATTGGAAAACAGCTATGATATAATTATATCGAAAACAAGGCCTTACAGTGGCGGCGATCCTATTTGACAGTGGAGGGGACACTTTTGAACTGATTAGGTCAAAAAGAGTCTTCAAAATTGGGGAGGAGGACAGATGTAGGCCTATGGTGTGTCTCCCCACTCTTAAAGGTGAGGGTCTTGTCCCCCCCCCCTCAAGTCCCCCGGGATCGCAGCCCATGAGGCCTTACATATAGGCACTGATAAAATGGACTGAGCCAAATGTTAGCTCACAAACAGAGCCAGATGAATTTGGTCGCATGCACTGAGAGATAACACTATTCGTGACAACACCAGGATCCCTCCACATTTATCTTCGCGTAAGTCTGTCTATCGAAGGAAAAAGACACAAAGTCAGACCAAGACTGCGCTGTATAGATAATATAATTGAGGACTGCGCTGTATAGATAATATAATTGAGGACATAACATCACTTGGACTAATGGGGAAAATGGACTTAACAAATGACCGAGGACAATGGAGATCATTTATTCGTACCCATCGCCGCCAAATGGCCGGCGTTAGGAACTGATGATGATGATGATAATGATGGTGATGGTGATGATGATGATGATGATGATGATGATGATGATGATGATGATGATGATGATGATGATGATGATGATGATGATGAAGATGATGATGATGATGATAAACTATCTTTAGCCTCTATGAGAAAATAAAAAAAACACTTGAAATAATAAAAGTCCGGATACGACCGTACATAATTATATTTATATATACAACCATGATTTTATTCAGTTGCTAATTTTAAATTGATGCTAATCAAAAAGCACCTTTTCTGGATATAGCTGCAGAAAAATCGTTTCTAAGTTGATTGCAGGCCCGGCCCAGGCCCCTAAAAATCGCCGGTCCCTTGGGCATATACCCCTCTGATCCCCTCTCGGCGGACCTGCGCTATCTCAATACGGGAACACAAGGAATTGGTCCTTGACTAGCATCTAATTACAACTGCCATCTTCCGACAGCAGGCTTCACCATCTACATCCCACGCACTCTGATCCAGTTTCTGACCAACATCTGCCGCTGTATCCTTGTCATCTCTGAGGCAAAGGAAATTTACTGATCCGATGACCTTGAAACTGTCATCGTCAAGCCCTAAGGCAGCAACCGAATCCTCTGGCCAATTACTGCATGCTCCGCAAATATTTACAGCACCAGCGATAGGATGTTAATAAACCTATATAATCTGTTTAAAAAAAATTCCACTGATTATAAAATCTGCTTGGAGGAAATCTGGAAATCCCTGGGGATTTAGTGAGGAAAACTGGATTCTAACATGAAAGAAAATTATTAATAATTATCATTAATAAGTAACTTCTACAGAGTCATGAGCAGAGTCTAATAGGCCTATCTAATACACAAAGCATCCAAATCATTTCAAGAAAGTCAGGAAACTGATCAAAGAAGAAGTTATATACCCGTGCCTCTGATTCGCATAATTGCGTGAGTGAAAAATGTTTATAATAACAATAATAATAATAATAATAATAATAATAATAATAATGATGATGATGATGATGATGATGATGACGACGACGACGACGATGATGATGATGATGATAATAAAATAATAATAATAATAATAATAATAATAATAATAATAATAATAATAATAATAATAATAATAATAATAATAATAATAATAATAATAATAACAATAATAATAATAATACCTCCTCCATTTCTGTAGCACAAGTAGGGAAATCTCCATATATTTCCGAGGCCAACCGCATAGCCAAGACTTGCGAAGAAGTACTCCAACTTTCGCGTCCATGTCTCACGATCACCGCCGCTACTCGATCGCCTTCGACGCCGAAGCCTTGTGTCGTACTTCTCCTGAACAGAAAAGGTACATCAAGAACAATGAAACGTTGCCGTCATGGAGAAACTCAAGACGTGCATTGTCACCCGGACAATGGAACCCAGTGTTCAAGCCTCCTTCCCTGAGACGGTTACTGTGTAGGGACCTTGAAAAAGTACAACACTCACAGTTGCTGATGAGGGTCTCTCTTGAAGTGGCGCTATATAAATTTTCAATTACCATTACCACTACCGTCCATATCTTAATATTGTTTTCCATATAATTTTGTATAACTAATGACAATCACAAGTAATTGAAAGAGGTGCGAGTACAGATTGGTGGTTGCAGGGAAGGCTAAAACCTCACATTCTGGATTATTAATTATTCATTGGTAACTTCTATTGAGCCAGTGTCCAATGCACATCAACCAATAATGAGGCACCTTATAAGAAGAAGCAGAAAAAGAGCAGTCCCTTAAGCTAGCACTGAGGCAGACATGGGTATTAAGTTTTGCGACTTCATATTCCTAGACTCAGAATATGAGGGCAGATGGCCAGTCCTCTCCCTCACCGTCTCATCTTCCCACCGACAGTGTACGGTCAGTGTACTCATTATGGCTGAGTTGGTTGGAGGCGCAAATGGAGTAGAAAGCTCGAACCAAATTTCTGCCCTGGCGGGGAATTGAACCACCGACCTCTCGATTGACAGTCCAGCACGCTAACCACTACACTATCGAGCAACACCAATGATGAGCCTAAACCAAACCTTAATCAGGTCAAAGTCCGGAAGAATACAGACTTGTTCCACCATGTCACGTCGTATTAAAGACAAGAACATCAGCAAATAAAACTGAGGAGACTGTTGACATCATAATGCTCTGCAGTTTAGAATCCCTTAACTCAGTATAACTAGAACTTTTTCAGTGCACAGAAGGAACGCATTGGAAACAACAGGAACCCCAGACAAGGTTTCTCTACATCATAAAGCCTTAGATCCATTTATGATTACATATGAGGCTTAATCCAACGGATGTTTATATGACTCAAAGTCACATTTCATAGCAAATTATATAGACTGTAGGCTAGGACCGGAACAACAACAAATAGATGCACAGAGTCACAGGCATGCAGAAACACACAGCAAAACAAACAAACATATATACATACAAACTGACGGACAGAAATACAGAGAAAGACAATGGGTATGAATCACACAGCAAAATACAGATAGAAACCATCGGCTGCCGGAACAAAATACAGTTTCCAAGAAAACAACTCAAACACGGTACCCTACATACAGGCTGGTCCATATAAACCCATGTTAGTCCCCTCAACTGTTTGCAGGCATATGCTTACAAGGAAGAGGCCGAACAGTACTGACAGACGCCAGTGGTCGAGTGTGTTTAATTCAGATAGCAAGGGGCACAGTCCATATCTCTGCATACTTTGACCTTGGAACCTAGAGCTGTTAGACTTATTTTGAGCATTAAAGATCCAATAAATTTGATCCGCTCACTAAGAAGGCCTATTTACAAACAACATCCAACGCCGACAAGGCCCGACATACATGGACGTAAACATTCGCTTCTGATATCAAAGTACATCTTAACAGTACCGGTACATGTAAGCAAAAAGCATGCAGTGTCAGCTTTAAAACTGCATTGTAATATATCCCATCCGTTGCTAAAATTCCACGACTAAACTTGACAACACTTGAAATGCTTATTTTTAATAAACACTTTGTGACTTTAAAATTTAGGTACAACGAACATTAAAAGATAAAACGCTAAAACATGTTTTGGGAGCAAGCTATGCTTCTAGATGTAAACTGAAATGTAGACCAGGACAGTGGCATCAACAAATGGGTTTGGAGAAGGATCTCCCACGGTTTGCAAGAAAATTGAGGGTACCATGTACGATGGCCAGAGGTGGGAGGTTACCATGCATGATGCTGATGTATACTAATAAATTAATTTACAGTTCTGATTGACTTCTGAGCCTCTTATATACAAGTCGGCCAGAGTAGGGGGTGGGTTTGGTTTGTTCTCTCAATCCAGGAGAGGGGTGGGGGTAGTTAAAGATCATGAGCTTAGAAGTTAATTTAATCTAAATAGAAAAGTTAAGATAACTGTTTTAAATGGACTGAGGTTCTTCGTGTGACGCGAGGCATAAATCAATGGCTGTTAAGGTTGTTAAATAGAAGAGTTCCAGTAGCTAGTTATAACTCTATTAAAACTCTATAATAACTATATTATAACTCTATTATAACTCAATTATAACTATGTTATAACTCTATTATAACTATTAAAGTTATAACTCATAACTCTGCCATCAGTACACTTTGCATACTGCAGTTGTCAACAACTTGTAGACCTCTGATTATGATGGCTATTGCTCTAACACATATAAACCTACTTCAGGTAATATGTTTTTTTCTGTCCTTTCCTAACTTGAAAATACTTTTTAAAGCGTTTGTAATTTCTGCTTAGTTCAGTGAATGTTTAATACATGGGACACGGTAGTCGATTACTTGAGCGCTCACCTTGTAACACAGTAGGTTCAAGCCTCCTTTCTCTGAGACAGATACTGTGTGGGGTCCTTGAACAAGTCCATCACTCACAGTTGCTCAGCGCCATCGATTGATGCTTGGTCATTAGAACATGGCGCTTAATAAATGAATAATAATAATAAATGAATAATAATAATAAAATAATAATAATAATAATAATAATAATAATAATAATAATAATAATAATAATAATAATAATAATAATAATAATAATAATAATAATAAACTGCCATCTTGCAGAGTAATGCAACTGTTCTGCTAAGCTTCACCTCCGCCTAATTAATGCCGGTTATGAAAAGAGTTTCATTGCCGGTTTTTGCTTGTGTATTTACATAAAATTTCATAATAATAATAACAATAATTAATAATAATAACCCAGTCATGAAGTAAAACAATTATTTAAAGCTTACCTGTAGTGCTCTCAGCGATCCATTCAGAATATCACTTAATAACCGCTGCATTTTGGCTCAATACATTCAAATGAATTGCAGCATTTCAAGTTCACTTACACAACAGATCATCTTCAGAAATATACTCAATACTAACTACATCTATACTACTGCAGTGATTAACAGTAATCTAATCTAATCTAATCTAATCACTTCTGTAGCGCAGTTCTCATACAGCCTAACGCACCAATCTATGTTCACCTCAAGTGATATATATATCATAGTCGAAGCCATAATCCGTTCAAGAATTCAGGTCACAATCCAACAGTCGAGCTATGGAGGGTAGCGATTTCTAGTTCATGAAAATTGGAAGAACTGTAAAGCAACTAGCCAAGTCATTCCATATCTAGCACTTTCAGTAATCAAAGATGTCCGCCAACACTTTCAGAAGTCACCAATCCAAAAATGATCACCTTCTCCAAAATCATGTCGACGACTGACACTGCCAGAAATCAAAGATGTCAGATGACACTCAACCAAGTCACCATTCTAAACATCATGCATAAACACCATCAGTAAAGTCATGTCGACTACTGGAACTGCCAGAAATCGACACTTTACACACTATAAAAAGTCACCGATCAAGAAAATGATCAACTGCATAAGTATCTTCGAGGGTGTCAAATCGACAAATAACACTGTCAGAAGTCGACATATGACACCGTCAGAAGTTGACGCTATAGATGACACCCTAAAACGTCAGTGATCCTCCAAAATCAATCAGCACCATGTGTAAATAAGTAAACCATCATCATAATTATAATCAGTCAGAGTCATGATCCAGTCACGACAATCTTCTAGTATGTTCACGAGTCGGCGACCGACTGCCAACTGACCGACTGCCAACTGACCGACTGCCAACTGACCGACTGCCAACTGACCAACTGCCAACGTCAAAGCCGACACTAACACCGAATCTCACAGCATCTGAGATTTATACGGCACCGTCTTTTCTAGTTAATCCTGCCCGCACTTGGCCGGGCTCCCCTTCTGGCCCGGGCTCCCCTTCCGTTTCTCATCCTTTCTCCAGGCGTTTCGTCTCAATTTCAGGCCACTGGCTGTGCGGAAGACGAGCGTCGGATCTACTGAATCCCTGACCTTTGTGTTCCATGGCCCCAGGTCCGGAAGAGGACCGGACAGATTGATGGACGTCCGCATACAAGAGATGCATTAATGAAAACGTCTGTTGAGGCCTACGGTGGCAGGCAGCGGATGGGACCTAATTCACCAAAGGCGCTTCAATTACTGATGGAATATATACCATTAGGGGATCTAGCTCCGATGGCGTACCTGGATGGGGGTTCGCGGGTTCAACCCCCTCTGAGACAAAGTTATCAACCCTGGGATTCGTGCAGTTCTTATGAGACTTTAAGGCACACGTGCTCATTTTGCCTCTCCCCGATCGGTGAATCGACTTTGCTCAGTCGATATAATGCAAGTGTCATACAATAAATTGGCAATATAATAATAATAATAATAATAATAATAATAATAATAATAATAATAATAATAATAATAATAATAATAATAATAATAATAATTACTATTTTATCATCATCATCATCATCATCATCATCATCATCATCACCATCATCATCATCATCATTATCATCACCACCACCACCACCACCACCATCATCATCATCGTCATCATCATCATCATCATCATCATCATCATCATCATCACCACCACCACCACCATCACCACCACCACCATCATCATCATCATCGTCATCATCATCATCATCACCATCATCATCATCATCATCATCATCATCATCATCATCATCATCATCATCATCATCATCATCATCATCATCACCATCTCATCATCACCACCACCATCTCATCATCATCCTGTATTTGCAACTTCCACGTAGCAAAAATTCGCTTAAGAGTTCAAAAGTATCATTTGTGCATAACCACCATTTAGTGCAACATCCTTTCAGAATCAGATCAGATACACAAAGGATGCAGGACCAACTTCTCCAACCGCAGAAGCACGTGTACGCCCCTACCTATAGCAGACTACAGAGCACCGTGTCCGTCGTAAACCAGTCAGAAAAACAGTCGGCTTCACATTTATCATTCAAGCAGTTTCTTATGATCCACGTTGCACGGTATCCAGGTGTAGTCGACTGCTTTCTACGGCTAGCCTTTGCCATACTCATTACTCACCCTGGCCCAGTGCCGGATTTAGGCATAAGCTAATAAAGCTAGTTTAGGGTCTGACAGTCCGCAGAGGCCTCAGAAACATTCAGAATTTGGGAGAACTTGTTAAAATTATATATATATATATATATATATATATATATATTTACATAGTTGTAACAAGCTCCCCCCCCCCAAATTCTTGCGGTCTCGCGATTTTTTTACCTACTCCACTGGCACCCTGCCAATCCAACTGTAAACGAGTACACTGACAATGAGAGGATGTGGCGGCGAGGGAGAGTTCAAATCACTCGATACGACTGTCCATTATGCCAACACTTCTCAGCCTCTATTTGCCCTCTTTTCCGCAAACGCTTAAAGGCCATTTTGTTCGTTTTGTGGTTTCATTGTGTTTGGCCACTCTGACAAGTGCCTCTACGAGGCGCTATATAAATTTGCAATAACCATTACCATTACCAATACATTTCCTCCTTCACGTACCACTCTCCTACCCCGCAACTCTACGACTACGATTTGTCCTGCGCCCTGACCCAAAAAATTATTTAGGTCATACGCGACAACTCCATTTTATCAACTTCTCCGCAGCGTACGATAACTTCCGCTCCTCATTCCTCTTCCTTCGATAGACAGCGGCCACGCGCGCGCGCAGACATACAAACCAATAAAGATCCGCCTTGCAGACGGGTTATTAATATTTTCAGCGTTAAGGTCGTGCGTTAATTAAAAGGGTGATAGGTTGACAATGGAAAACGGGGGCAACACATTTTAAGGCATCAGCTGTTCACTGCGAACGTAATTGCCTCCTCCTCCTCGTCGTCGTCTTCTCCTCCTCGTCCTTTTCATTCTCGTCCTCGTCATCCTTCTCCTCTTCTTCCTCCTCTCTTTCTTCCATCTCCTCCTCTTTCACCTCCTACTGAAGGATAGAATAACCTTGAATGAATAAATGAATAATATGAGATCTACGTGTCAAACGTCAATACGTGAATCTGGGGAACAGTATAGATCTCTGCTTTCTTTCTGCTTCTCCTCCACCTCCCCTTCATCTTCTTACTCCTCCCAATCTCTCCACATCCTCTCCAGCTCCTACTTCTCTTCCTTCCCTTTCTCCTTCTCTTCTTGCACTTCTCCATCTCACCTCCACCTCCACCTCTGTGTTCCTCACATTCTCTCGAGAACTCCTCTTCATTCTCCTCCTCTCTCTTTCTCTTTCTTTCCTCCTCCTCTTCTTCTTACTCCTTCTCCTCCTTAACACCTTCTCTGCCTCCTCTTACTAAGTTTCTCTCCTCCTCCTCCTCCTCCTCCTCCTCCTCCTCCTCCTCCTCCTCCTCCTCCTCCTCATCCTCCACTTCCATTTCCTCGTCCCACCTGTTCCTCCTCCTCCGCCTCGTCCTCCTAATTTTCTCTACTCCTCCTCCTCCTTGTCCTCGTCCTCCACCTGCTCCTCCTCCACCTGCTCCTCCTCCTGTCCAGGCTACTACGGCAGCCACACCACAAGGACCTTAAGCCATCCGCGCGTCTATTATTACCGCGCAGACCTTCACCCGTCAGCGGATGGATGGGTCGGTTCGCATCCGCAAACTCTACACCACAGCGTGTGGGTCTTTTCAATAGCTTAGAGACCGTCGCTAAAACGAATGCACGTACCTCCGGGTGTTCCGGAAGACTGGTGAAGATAGATAACAGTCCACGTCGGCCGCGCATCTCTTCAGCTCATGTTCAAACACACAAATAACGGTCTTCAAAACTCGTTCTAATCCTGCCTTCGTCGAGTCGTCAACTTTCAAAACCGTTGAAATCGACAGCCTCTGGCCAGAGAGCGCTCGCATTCGCTACAAAGAGCGCTCGACGCTGCAGCTGTGGCAACTGGCGCCGGTTGCATGCGTGACGTCCTAGTCGCCCAAGCGCCGTAGGGAGACCACTCGCCGTTCGGGCGCAACTGCTGAACTTTCTAACCTCCGTAAGTAAGTAAGTAAGTAAGTAAGTAAGTAAGTAAGTAAGTAAGTAAGTAAGTAAGTAAGTAAGTAAGTAAGTAAGTAAGTACACCATCATGATCAGTTGCTGAAGCCAACCATTTGGAGGCGATGAGTACGAATAATTACCACGTAGCCTACCAGTGCCTTTTTCTGCCGGAACGCACCGGAACGGCGTCCCGGCACCTTTTTCAGTTATTAAAAAATAATTTAATCATTTTAACAAAAGAATGATTTACTTATTTTAATGTGACTTCAGAAATTTTCTTGGGGAGGACCTGGAACCGATTCCACGGTTTCCACCTCTCGCCTATCAATTTTGTTTGGACTAAGCTGATTCCCGCGATTTTGCTTTTTTGGGCGCTATTGATTAACAAACTCAAATTCTCTTCTTTTCGTCTGACCGCCACAGGCATACCGCGATGGCGCTCTGACAACTTATCTCAACTGTCTCCCTGCCTCTGTGGTCAAGTGTGTCATCCGATATGCATTCTTGTGAACTGCATATGTAAGTAAGCAACGCATTTGTTAACATGTATAATTATAATTATGTCAACGAATAAAACAACTGGCAGAGGAATACATACATACATACATACATACATACATACATACATACATACATACATACATACATACATACAGGGGCTTCTATCCCTATTCAGGGCGGGCGCAAGTTGCGCCCAGTGAAAAACAGGGGGGAAGTATTTATTTTTAATTTTTATCACACTCCCTACAAGTTACAGAGTCTTTGCTCACAGTTCTGTGCAGGGCCTGCTACGTGGGGGGGGGGGGAGGAAGCAGACTGCTTCCACTTTGTGCCAGAGGGAAAGTCCCCTGCCCCTCCCAGTGAAATGGATGTTTCTGTTCCACTGACAGTACTGACTCAGGCCTGCAAAATGCTTTGTCCTGCAACATCCAAGGACTGAACATTTTAGATTAAACATTGCTAATGGCCATTGTTGGCTCTGTTGTGAAGGCCTTCGAACGGCATTTTTCAACTTAGTATTTTCATTTATTACTATTATGGGTCATGCAATATTTGCTTAGGTTACAGTGTCTAAGCAGTGTTATGGAGTGTCATTATTATTTGTATCAGTATTATGAGCCTTGCAATATTTGCTTAGGTTCAGGGGCGTAACTTTGGTCTAAAAAGTGGGGGTACCAATTTCTTTTCCACTTTCACTTTTCGCATGGAGACCATTTCGAACATATTACCCTGCCAGTATTCTCATTAATTTTTTATGTCAGTAAAAACAAGCCATCTTTTAATTGCAGTAATAATAAAATCGGGAAGAGGAGACTCAGGTGGTTTGGCCATGTAAGCAGGATGGGAGAAAAGAGGCTACCAAATGCTGCATTACACGGACATGTGGAGGGGAAGAGAAGTAGAGGAGGCCAGAGGAAGACCTGGATGGACAACATCAAGGAGGGCTTAGGGGAGAAAGGCACCGACTTAACCGGAATCGGCGAGACAATCAAGAATAGAGAACTTTGGAGAAGTTTCGTAAAGGCCTCATCGTCAGATCACTGACGGAAGAGAAGAAAGAAGAATAATAAAATATTGATTGACATTATTTAAATAGTGGGTATGGTCCCCCAGTCCAAAAAGTGGGGTACGGGTACCCCTTGTACCTCCCACAAATTACGCCTATGCTTAGTTTACAGTGTCTAAGCAGTGTTATAGCGTATCATTATTAGTTGTTTTTCTTTAGCTATTGACCATTATGGTCTGCTATTTTCTGTTGATGTAGGGTGCAAAAAATGTTTAAAAATTGAAAAAAGCGTTCATAATCCTGTTGATTAAGAAAAACTAGTTGGTCAATGCTACAATTATTGTCGTGTAGTGCAGAGAAAATGGGGTTATCAGGTCTTGAAATATTCCTGCAAAATAATTGTCGGCTGGGTAACACTGTAATAGGCAGGAATGGAGCCTGTTGCCACTGCATTACACAAGAAATAGGCATTCATAATGCAGTCTTTAAAATCCCCATATATTTGCTAAGCAGTGTCCCATATTGCCCAGTATTTTAACATGTGTCCCAAATTTTGGAAATTTTGTCCCATATATATTACAGCCTGTCCCATAACATTTTTACAGTGCACTGGGAACCCTACAGAAATTAATTCAACAGTTCAGTTTAACTAAAATGTATAGTTTTCCAAAACCAGTTTTCTTTCTCCAAAATGCGCTAAAAATCACCTACGGCAATGTAGAAATAAAAAAAATTCTGGGAGAACCCCGGACCCCTCCGCTTCAAAGGGAGGGGAAGGCAGGGAATGGTACAGGAGTGGTAAAGGGAAAGAGATGGGGTGGGGAAGGGTAGGGGAGGAAGGGAATTCGAGGTATGGAAGGGCTTTTCAGTAAGAGGGAATTGCTTCCAGCTTACAGCGGCGTTCTGTGAAAGAGGGGAGGAAGGTGTCGCGGTCGACTCCTTCGATCGCAACGACGAACCAACGAAGGAACTATTAAAAGATCTTTATTTAAAAATAAAGTCGATTAAGTGTAGAGTAAGTCAACTCGTCTATCAAATATCACAATCGTAGACAGCACACAGGTTGGCTGGTCTCGATTGAACGTTATACGATCAATGTTTCAACGTTTACAAATCTTCGTCAAAAGGCCCTTAATGTACAGCAGGTCTATCTTATATAGAGTTCTCCCGGATTCCAGAACGTTCTGTGACGTCACTGTACTTTTCCCTGGAAAGTCCTACTGAACACGTATATCCTTGTTGCATGCACCGAATTAATGTTGACAGCTTGCTGCAGAAATTTCCGTGCGTTGTAAACAAGCTTGTTGACGCGTCGGTTTTCTTCCCTTGATGCATGCACCCGCGTAGACCACGACATTCCCTCCGCCCTCAGATGATGACACGTCTTCAGCACCATCCCGAACGGGTCATCACGATCAAGCCGGGCCTCCAGACTCCATCTCGACACAGCATACACAAACAAAACAAAACACATCAGTTAGTCAATTTATCTATACAATTTGCGGGCTCGATCCTTGTGTGTCGGGCCATTCCCCCCCTTCACCATCCGAGTCACAACCGAGAGAGGAAATCAGCCACCGTGTTCTGACGTCCAGGACGATATCGAAAGTCCACGTTAAACTCTTGCAATGCTAACGCCCAACGAGTCAGTTTCGCACTCTTAGGGCTTGCATCTGTGAGATAAGACAAAGGATTATGATCTGAATAAATGATTATCCTTGATAAGAATATCCATGACTTGAATCGTTTAAGTGCCCAAATTACTGCGAAAGCCTCTCTCTCAATTGTAGACCAATGCATCTGTGTATCTGTAAGTTTAAGGCTAGCAAAAGCAATTGGTTTTTCTTGACCTTCTTCGGTCCACTGAAACAAGCAACACCCGACCGCGGTGGCACTTGCGTCAACACTTAAACCAAATTCCTTAGTGAAATCAATGGTATGCAACTGTGTAGCTTTACTGAGATCATCCTTTAACTTATCTAGTGCTTCTTGATGCTTTTGCTCCCAAGGCACCTTCGTAGGTATGTTATCTCGTGTCAAATCAGTTATTATCCGTGCTTTTTCAGCTAAAGCAGGTATAAAATTTCGAAAATAACTGAAAAAACCCATAACCTTTCTAACTTCTTTCTTTGTTGTTGGAGGATGGATATCATTGATCGTAGCGATCTTACCTGGATCAGGTTCAATACAACCTGACCCTACTATATGGCCAACAAACTTTATTTTGTTTTGTGCAAAATTACATTTTCTTAAATTCAAAGTGAGTCCTGCTTCCTCAATAGTTTGCAAGAATTTCTCTAGATGTTCTAAATGGTCATTCCAATTCATTGAAACCACTGCCATATCATCGACGAATGGTTCGGTAAAACTTCGCACTGGATGTAAAACTTGGGTCATAGCACGAATAAAGGTATTGCTAGCGGACTTGAGTCCAAACGGCATTCTTGTGAACTCAAAAAGTCCTGCATCACATACGAATGCAGTAGATGTGCATTACGGGGTTTGGCGCAGCACCTCACTATTCTATCAAATTTGTCAGGGGATGGTCTCCACCCCCACATTTTTTTTGTCCCCATTTAGTGTACGAATTGCGCCACCAAAAAACCTGCCAGCCAAAACAAAAAAGGATCATGGATTGCATTAACACATCAAACCGCAAAAGTCCCGTTTGCAGCCGGCCGAGACCCTCCCACGAGGCCGGCCACACCCCTTGGAGTGTAATAGTAAAAATTATAGCCCACTAATCGTACGGTGGTGGTGCGCTAGGAATTACAGACTCACTACTCCAACCACCTACGATGAAAACTTTTATTTTGAGGTTCTTGGGCAAGACCCAGCGCTGGTTAGTTTCTTGATTAGTTCTGCCACCATGTCGTCTTTGCTTTGACTTGGCAACTCTTTTTTTCCATTCTTGCTTTGTATATCACGTTTCATCGTTCTATATTTCTCCTCCTCTCCCAGAATAAGTTTATATTCTTCATCGCTAATAGCCGTGTCCTCTAACGCCTTAGAAATATGGTCATGAACTGTGTTTAGCTTACTTTCCGCCAAAATACAAATTTCGTCGTGTTTTGAAGCTTTAGCAACAAACGATCGGCTAACAACATTTCCAATAATATCCAGAAAACTCGTCGCTATGGCCAAACTCTCCAGAACAATACCAGGAATAAAACCAATACCAGTGGCTAACATAGCCGCCCCACCCACCCCAGTTCCAAGACTAACTATAGCAAGGCCGGCCGAGGCCCCATTAGCCACATCTACAACCCTCTTATACTTTTTACACAGTTGTCCCCGACTTATCGCCTCAGACCTCAGGAATGCTTCTATTTCGCCGATCTTCTGCAAGCGAAATGTTTGCGACGTCGTGTCTGACGAAATTGTTGACTCCATCAGCGGTGGGTACAAAGACATACTTTTTTATAGTTGCTCTATCAGTAACGTTACGTTTAACTCAATAGTTGAAGTACTTAAAACGCCTCTCTTTTTTCCTTCAATTCGAAAACTCGTTTGTCCTGGAATGAATATTGCCCTAGATGCATCAAATTGTCCACTTTGAATGTCAACTGTACGATCGATGCTACCCGCGGCTGTAATAATGCGAACTGACGCATCACCGGTACTAACACCAAACATTGTAAGCTTCCAGAACCCGCCCTCTAACGAAACCCCCTGATTGGTGGTTTGCAAAGTTATACACGGAAAACGCGCAGCGGTCAATGGAAGAGTTTGCCACGCAGTCGTGGTTACCGTTCCGGCCGCCGTATAGATATCGCGGTTGTGGTAATCGTCAGACACGAAGTCGATGTGCTGTTGAGGCACCGCGGTCAATAGCTCTGCGGTGGGCTTCGGGATGTCGTACCCCCAGTGGCCCACATCACCTAGACTGTCTATGCTGTATTTGCACATGTCTATTTCTCCGTGTTGACGGAGATACCCCCGAATCTTGTAGTGCGTGTCAGTCATATTTTTCTATACTACTGACTATCCCCCGTGTCTAAAATATGTATAGATCTGGAAGTGGGTTATTCCAAAAGTAGGTTGTGGTGGGCTGGTGGCCAAGACCATCAGCCTGAATTTTTTGTATAAACTCTCAGTTGTGAAGGTGAACTCTTGCGCAGAATTAGTCAAAGTGACATTGGAGGTGATGAGCTCATCAAATCTATTTCCATTTTCGGGTGTCCCATAAATCCTCCAGGACGTGACACGCGGAGCAGTAGAACTAATTCCCCCAGTCAGACTAACCTTCCATACTCGCACAGGCGTCGGGCATTCAATCTGTAACCAAGTCCCACTACCCTGATCCAAAATATCGACTCTCGATCTGGACGCCGTCTTCCACTCACCCCTCACACCCGAGTTGAATGCCATATGAGGCGGGTTAGTGGGTAAAGATTCGTTGGCTGAGGCAATAAAACCCGTTTCGGAAACGTTTCTGGATAGGGGCGGAATGTGGCCGCTGTAGTTGAGAATCTTGATGCTCGTCGCGTATCGCCTTTCATTAGCTATCTCACTGTCTACATACCGCTTGTTGGTCAGGTACCATGGTCCCGAGGGCGGCGTTTCATTATTCGTAGTGGCGATGGTGATCAGCTGCGTCACTTGTTTCAAACTCGCAGCGTCGCTATCGGATCCTGGAATTTCTGTTGGGAGCCCAGTCACTCTTTTACCACCCATAGCCAGATCACCGGTCATGGTACTGCCGGATTTTAGCACGCAGGCGTTCCTAACGATAATATCTTGCTCGTTGGCGTACCTCTTAGCAGCTTCAGCTTTCTGGTCCGCATAGAGTCTAACGGAAGCTCCAATCTCAGCGTTTTTCACGTCAACGTATCGTTTATTTGTCACATGCAACGGTTCTGTTGGTACTCTATCACTCTTTGTCATGTTGTCGGCGATCAGCTTCGATACTTGTGCCATACTCGTCGCGTCGCTTTCGGACGTTGCTGCGCCCGTAGGGAGCCCAGTAACTCTTTTACCGCCCATGATTAAATCACCAGTCATTGCATCACCAGCTTTAAGCACGCATGCGCTCCTAACGATAACATCTTGCTCGTTGGCGTACGTCTTAGCAGCTTCAGCTTTCTGGTCCGCATAGAGTCTAACTGAAGCTCCAATCTCAGCGTTTTTCGCGTCCACATACCGTTTGTTAGTCAAGTACTTTGGTCCCGCCGGCGCCGTATCATTATTCACAGTGGCGTTGCTGATCAGCTGCGTCACCTGTTTCAAACTCGCGGCGTCGCTATCGGATCCTGGAATTTCTGTTGGCAGCCCAGTCACTCTTTTGCCGCCCATGGTCAAATCACCAGTCATAGAATCGCCGGTTTTGAGCACATGCCCGCCTCTTACGATAGCATGCTTCTCGTCCACATATCTTCTAGCGGTGGTGACCTTCTCATCCACGTACTGTCTGTAAGAAGCGTCGCGGGAATCTACATACCGCTTATTCACCACATGCAACGACTCCGTGGGTACTCTATCGAGTTTTACTAGAGCGCCAGCGACCGCTGTTGACACTTGTTTCCAACTCGCTGCGTCGCTATCGGATCCTGAAATTTCTGTTGGGAGCCCAGTAACTCGGTGGCCGCCCATAACTAAACTTCCAGTCATTACGCCGCCGGATTTGAGCACGCACGCATTCCTGACGATAACATCTTGCTCGTTAACATAACTTTTAACAATAAGGTCCTTGTCATCTGCATACTGCCTAACGGAATCTCTCAGCCCCGCATTCTTCTCGTCCGTGTACTGCCTGGCATCGATAAGTTTTTGGTCTGCATGATTTTCGGCTGCGGTCGCCTTCTGGTCCGCGTATCGTACCACTTGTGCCCAGCTCGCAGCGTCGCTTTCAGACGCACCAGCGTCTGTGGGCAGCCCAGTAACTTTGTGGCCACCCATTTTTAGAACACCAGACATCGTTCCACCGGTGATTTGTAAGTTGTCCTGATCTATGATGTCTGCATAAGCCTTTGTCGCGGCGTCTGTTTCCATCGTGGGCGTTCCCACGTTTGTCAGTCGAAAACCTCCAGCCGACAGAATTCCCATCATGGTATCACCCGCTTTGTGGACGAGCCCAGCGGCGCTTATCTGCCCCCCTCCCACCCCACCTCCACCGTCTCTTCCAAATTTATCAACCGGCATTTTTTATATACAAAAAGGTGACGGAAGTCTAACATAAGTCAAGCACGATATCTTCAAAATTCTTTCCAGCAGCGAGCTCTATTAGCACGGCTAGGCAGAGATGACCACATACCACATCATCTGGCCCCTGTAGCTGAAATGTTTGTGTTCTTATAGGATTTTTTAAATATCTAGAAATTTCGAGAGGCGGATCCAGCCCATAACTGTCAAAATAGACGGCTTTTGGTCCATCTATCCAATAGGCGACCCAGTGAGTACCATCACCAGAACCGGAATCCAGATTAACAACTCCACACTCCTTCTCACGAGCCACGGCGGGCAGACCATCTCGCATGAAAACACCGCGGAAATGCGGCAGCGCTCCGGCAACTTTCTCTATATCGAAGTTGCTCAGCGGTTTTAGTTTTTTTGTCCGATGTACAGGCCGGATCCTTTACACATTGAACAGCAACCACCATAAGTCTGGCGCCCGAGATATAAACCGGTCCCGCGGACCTGAGCTTCGAGTTCGCGATTGTGACGCGCGGCCTCTGCTAAAGCCGCGTCGTCGATCCGTTTTTTCTCGGCTTGGGCCGCATCGCTGGCCTGTTTCTTGCGCAGAGCCTCTGCATCGCTGGCCTGTTTGTTGTGCACGGCCTTTGCCACTTCGGCGGCCCCTCCAGCCGCGGCACCCACCGCGGTTAACCCACCAAAAATCAGCGGGAGGAGAGCCAGTAGTGGAAGAAATCCGCCCGATTTTGTCATCTTTTTCAATTGCGTTTTGGTGAATCTCAGCTCCATGCCAACGCCTTCCGAAATCTTCTTCACGATTCGGGCGGCTTGAACTTTCGTAAGCGCGAGCTTATCGTCTCCACGAAGCTGGCCATGAGCGAGTCGGATCGTGGCACCAGTGCCGGCGCGCGCAGCTCTAGCTAATGTTTGCTTTTGCCCTTCGGTCAGTGAAAGGCCGAACGCAACGTATTCAGTTTTCATTTTTGGAAAAAATATATCTAAAAGAGGGCCTTGTATCTAAATGTGAAAAACCGATTTCTAGTAGACGACGTTGAATTTGCTGCCATCCGATTCAAAATTCAGGAGTCGGTCGCTGATCAGGACGGCATATGCTGTCGTATTATTTGGTACCCCTTCGTTAAAGTCCACCTTGATTTGTATGTCCTGTACAGAGGTTTTAAGTCGTTCAGATTGCCTGCGCACGTCCAGAACGAAGATCGGAAACAAATCTACAAATTCGATTGGTGTCGGTTGGCATGACGATTCACGCGCGTCTATGCCGCAATATTCTTCCTTGAAGTCACGTAGGGCCTTGTAAGCGCGAGAGGTTGTCCTCTTGGTGAAGTCGAGATTCATGTCAACCACGGGGTAGCGATCGGTGTTGAGCATAGCGAATATGTTGCGAACCTGTGCATGGTCAAACAGTGCCGGATTCTGGCCTTGATGTGCATTCTTTCCAGTCTGAAAAGCAACAAGAATCCAGCGTGGCTTTTCCGTGCCCGACTTAACGCTCAAACGCCAGGAAAAAGTCGTCGCTCGTGGCACCGCAATGTTGTCGCATTGCATGGCGCGGAATGCCACAGGTACCTTAACCTTGGCTTCAATCTGCTTCATAAGCATGCTTTTATACTCCAGAGCGGGTATTATATGCGGCATGAACCAGGAGAGTTTAGTCAGCGCGATCTGGCCATTGGTCGCTGCGGCTTCCTTGAAGATCGCGTCTGCATCTCCCTGCCGGCTCAGCAGTAAGGAGTGTTTAATCCCGTATACGACTTTGTGGTAATCATCGCAAAAGCCGAATAGATGTCTTAAGGGAACGATGAATGAAAACGTTCCAATAGGGACGGGTTTTCCAATGATCATCAGTCGACGGGCCTCGAAGCCGATATTCGCGGTCGCCGCCGCCGCACTCGTGTCCTTCTGCCAACACATGTTTAAACCTTCGCCTTTGGAGAAGTCGTCGCCGTATACCAGCATGCCTTTCATCGTCGTGGCTTGCCCAGGAGACATGACATTCTCTATCTCGGTGTTGTTAGCCAGGTATCGAATCTGAGAGAACATGTACGGGATGGCGTTGTTGATGAATGACACCAACGAGTCTGCGATGTAAGCCGCACCAGTTGATGTAAGCCTGCCCTCCACAAGAAGGTAGCTCTTAGAAGGTTGCGTGAAAATGTCTTGGTTCTGGATGTCGATCTGTATGGCCTGGCCGTTATTAATAGCCGCAGGATTTTGTGACTCATACTCGCGGTATTCAAACGATTCGATGCTATTATCATCGGGCACCGCCGAAGCGATGTCCAACATTTCACTCGGCACGTCAAATGCCGCCATTATTATAGCTAAAAAAGTTCAAGCTTCAATTATTAATCATGCTGTAAATGAATTTCATATGTGGTGGGTTAAACATTTTTTTTCCGTTTTGTGAATTAGTCGGAAATTTTTTTCATTTTGCAAGAAACAGACCCCTACCACAACGACTCGGCTTTATAGTTTTGAAACCGGATCCAGCAATGCGGCTGTTTATGTCGGCCATTGTCGGAACAACGGGTGGCGGACTCACAGCCAGTTGTTTTAAGTATTCAATGCTCTTGTCGCTGAGCGCCTTCTCCAAAGGTGCGGGAACAACAGGCGCGGCAGATGAGTTTTCATTTCGTAAATGAGCTTCATTTACGGCCGCAGCGCGTCTCGCTTTCACGGCATCAACAATTTGTCTGACGGCAGATGCTGTTGTGGCGCCGGCTTTCGCGACATTACCAACCGCCTTGGCAACGTTTGTGATTGTGCCTCTATTCGCCGAAATGAAGGATCCGGCACGCCCTAGCAAGCCCGCGATTTTGGGTATCCAGTCGAAAAGTCCACCACCCACGACACGACGCCGCTTTTTAATTCCAAGAACAAACATGAGAATATTTAAGTGTGAAAATCTACGCACTGCGGATGTGAAACCTTATAGTTACTGTCTCACCGCGGAGGTTTAATTGTTCACCATTCTGGTCGGTCAGCCACACACGAATGCCCTGTACGTTGCCAGCCGGTGCAACTGGTAGGTATACCAGATTTTTCGGAGACTCGATTACCTTGTAGCCGGGCGACACATCCGGGAAAAAACTGTAGATTACTGGCAGCTGGCTACCATTTCGATACGATCCAGAGATAATGTCACAATTTACCAGGATTGTGTCCACGCGGAGAATATCGACTGGATTTTCTCCCTCTTTATAACCACTACCAAGCCTCTGAGGGTTAAAACCGAGCATTTGCCTGATGGTAGATTGAGCCATATTTACCTTATATAGAGCATTCGTAATTTTTATGAAGGCGCGTAGGGTAGATGCGTTAGCTCCTATGGTAATAGGAGAATTAAAGCCGAGCGGTGCCACACCCGTCGGAGAATTTTGCTTTTCTAACTGCCTGCCGATTTCATCATTAATCTGTGCGATCTCGTAGCTTCCGTCGGGCAAAATGATCGTCTTCCACGTCACACCATTGTCGGTGCTGTAGACGAACTTGTTATTTGAGCTGTCAATGTTCGGAATAGAATTATAAGTTTCAAGATTGACCAAAGCAAGCTCAAAGCGTCTTTTTGGATCCAGGTACAGCGGTGGTGAGAAAGCCGTGGTCCACCCTGTAGTATCTGAGGAAACAACTATACTAAAATTTTCCTTAGGCTGCAAAAGTTCTCGAATTTCTTCGAGTAGTTTCTCCGAGCGTTCCATCTTGTGTATTTTATTTTATGAGCATGTTTCTATTCAATTCGAGTGCCAGCTCTTTGGAGATCGCACCGGAACGCAGTAACTCGTCGAGAATGGCGGAGATTTCGTTGCCGAGACCAGTATTTCCCGCGGCCTTAGAGGCCACCAAAAGCTGCAACCTCTCTACCAGAGCGTTTGGGTCGTTGTAGAACTGCACCGCGCCGCCTCGAATCAGCTGGAACTTTTTGCTTTTCCGGCCATGAATGGGCAGACCAGACATCTGTACGAGCTTTTTGAAAGTTTCAATTGCCTGAGGCGAATATTGCTTAGTCTTAACGAAGCGTTTTGTTAGTAGATTGAACAACGACTCATCGGCCGGAGATTCGAGAACGAGGTTACCACCTTTAAACACTCTTAGTCTACCAGCAGACAGCGCGACGGGGTCAACGGAGAGCTCACCCAAGGCGTTACCTTGTAATTTCAGAGGAACGGCTGGAACACTGAAACCCTTTCCTTTTTTAGTGAGGGCGTGGCCTTTCAATAGCAAACGAATTCGATCTCTGTAGTCCTGTAGGACGCCGATATCTACGGCCAGAGCATGTACCTTTTCTTCGTCTCCGTTCTTATTGGCCTTCCTTTTCTCTTTGCCCAGGGTGTGGCGATTATAATAATTTACGCCTTCGATTATCTGTTTCACAGCTGCCGTGTCGTTCAGGTCGAGCTCGCTCGGAGGGGTAAAACCGTGCCGCCTGATTGTATCGACGTTGAGATGTCTGTTTGGGTGGACGAGCAATGCTTCCGCTGGAGCAGATGCTCCTGCGGCGGGGTGTGCCGCAATCGCTGGAATAGCCGTTGGAGCAGTTGCTCCAACGGAATCACCGAACAACGCCGCTATCGGGTTAAAATTAGCAGACTCTGAAATCTGCGCCGGCAAATCCTGTAAAGCGCTGGTAACTTTCTTCAGCTCCTTGGACGTAGCCGCCTGGGATTCAGCCGTGGCTGTGGCGATTGGTTTGAAAAGCTTTGCCGCATCGTACTGAAGGTTGGCTTCACCGAGCTTCTCATCCACGAAACGCTGTCTCAATCGATTTCTGCGAGCTAAATAATCCTGAGTCAACGCGTCTCGCTCCTGTTTAGACGAAACTTTTGTCCACATCGTGGTTGTATGTCGACTATATCTTGTAAGTTCTTAAGTGTGACAAGTTTTACAATGTGACTGATAATATCGTCACAACTGTCGCGCTAAGGTATTTTTTTATACACATTCAATCAATCAGTAACGATAACTTTTGTCCACATCGCGTTTGTATGTCGGCTATATGTTGCCTATATCATGTCTTTAAATACTTGCCTTCGGCTTATAGAAGCGATCGAACCCGCAGCGATATTTTCCATCGTACACTTTGGACGTCAAATCTATGACTGCGAATCCATATGGCTGGGCAGCACACTCGCTGAAGAACGTACGGAACTCATCGAAAGACATGTCGCCGCCCACGAACGTATCGTGAATGGCTCGTAAATTCTTGCTATCCTGGTTGAAGAGGACGATAAGATTAGCATTGTCACGGATCGCTTGCTTCGGAATTCGAAAATAATTCTGCGTTAAGTAGAAGCAGTCCGCGCCACCGTGTCGACCCATAGTGAAATACCTTTCGATGGGCGACTGTTTTTCAAGCATAACGTCATCGAACACTAGAAGGCTTCTGGCATTCTTATTTAATGATTCAACTGGAACTATTTCATCTGAGCAAGAGTGAAAGGAAGCCACTTCCTTCCCGGCAACTTTTTCCAACTCTGTAACCCAGTCCCGGAGGAACTGATATTTTTCCTGTCCCAGAGACTTCGAGTATAGATACAGCCGATCAAAACGCAGGTACCCCTTCTTCAACAGAAGGTTGAGTAGTAGGTTTGTTTTTCCACATCCGCTAGGCCCACAGATTATGCATCGTATGCTTGATGGCAACAACCAATGGTGGTGTTTTTTTCCATCGTCGGCTTCGAGATCGAAATTTGTTATTTCCATATAGAGACAACGAGTTATGATTGTATTCAACGAACACAATGTATTGCCTACGATGTAAGAAACATACTGAGACTTCAAATGAAACAATCGTCGAGTTACGAAACGGTCGGCCAGCCAAGAAGGGAACCTGTGCCGTCTGCGGTGCAAAGAAGAGCCAAATTTTGCCTTCTAAAGTGCGAAAGACTGGAGGTTCTCTACTGAATAGCGCTCTTAATATTCTGCCTCTGCCTGAGATGCATATGAGCCTTCCATCCGGTATGTCTTCGGAAGATAATCCGGGAGGTTCTTTTCAGAATACAGGAAAGTACTCTTACTGTGGACCATTCACAAAACTCGATAAACGGCTGTCACAGCGCTATCACGGTGTTAATCAGCTCGACCGTGCGTGCCTCCACCATGATGTGGCTTACGCAGTTCATAAAGATACCCCAGGGCGTAACCACGCAGATGACATCCTCGCTGCAGCCGCGTCGAAGATCGCACTCACCGATGAAACTCCGGATTATGAGAAGAAAGATGCCCGGCTCGTATCGGCCATTATGACAGCGAAGTCGAGGCTGGGGATGGGTGTCAGAACGAAGGGCCATAAATGAGTTTCATTTATGAAAACGCAAATGAAAATCATTTGTGTATGTGTTTACCTGTTTGTAATATATAGTATTACTGAAATGTCTAAGCACCTTTCAGCCGTCTATTACAGCCCTAGAGGTTACTGGCGAGGTAAGGCTGCGGTGAAGAAACTAGCCTCAGCCGCCAAAGTTTCCGAGGCCGAGGCTCGTGGTTGGCTGAAGAAACAAGCGGTGTGGCAGATTTATCTTCCCGTTCCAGGCCGCATACCGCGTCCAAAGTTCGAGGAAAATCGACCAAACGCCGTACACCAAGCCGATCTCTTGTTTTTACCTCACGATAAAGTAGGTCAAAAGACTTATAAATACGCTCTCACTGTTGTCGATGTTGCCTCACGATACAAAGAAGCTGAACCGTTGATCAACAAAAGTGCGACCGAAGTCGCCGCCGCTTTAAGCCGGATCTATAAGAGGGGCCCATTGACTTGGCCTCGACTCTTTCAGGTCGATCCTGGACGCGAATTTATGGGTGATTTTACACCGTTGCTGACGAAGCACGACGTTCTTGTAAGACGCGGGGAGGCTGGAAATCATCGCCAACAGGGCATCGTTGAACGCTTTAACCGTACTCTAGCTGAGCGACTTTTCGGTGCCCAGTACGCTCAGGAATTGCTCCTGGCTGCAAGGGGGTCATCCGAACGGTCAGTGGAATGGGTTCGCCGAATGCCCGAAGTTGTAGCTGCACTAAACAATGAGCCGACGCGTTTGCTCGACATGAAGCCGGTTGAAGCGATGAAAGCTGCTAAAGTGACACAGAAGCCCTCTCATTCACAAATGAAAACTCGTTTGTGGGGAATGGATGAGCCTATTCTTGGACACGACGTTCTCGTTCGATATTTGTACGCTCCCGGCGAGCTCGAGGGTGGTAGCAAACGAGCCACCGACCCTAACTGGTCGCTCACCATCCACGCTATTTTGGATGTTGTTCGGCGGGCTGGCCAACCGGCTTTATACCATCTAGTTGATGGGCCTGGCCGCGGGTTTGTACGAGAGGAGCTGATTCTGGTGCCTATGGGCACTGAGTTACCCCCCGATAGAATACTCAACCGTCGTTGATTTTGTAGTGCCCGTATGCCAGCGTTGTTATCCCGTCCGGAGATATCCACTTTTTTGTGTCTAATGGAGAGAGGCTGATCTTATTCTGCTCGTACACTCCGATCTGGTGGTCGTGGCTTCGAATCACGACTTGTGTGTGCCGCATCTCTTCTCGTTCGAACAGGCATTCCTTGTATAGCTCGTGGTGCAGATCCTTCTTCACAACCGCTCTCTGAACGCCTTTTGCTTTCCTGATCTCTGAACCGCCCGATTTTAAGATCGAGTACATCTTCGGACGCAATCCTACGAATTCGGCGATGGCCACTCCGTTACATTCATCCTTGAACTTGCCCACGACTTTCTTGTTCTCGACGTCGTAGTACGGGTTGTCTCTAGGAAACTCACTAAAGTCGTATAGGTGTTTTTTGTTCCACATATCGGCATAGGCGTTCGGAGTTTCCACCTGAAATAACAGGCTGTCAGTGTCTGTGTACAAGAGTTGAGCATTGTTACCGTACTCGTTTTTCACATCGTTGTACCAGAAGTCGTACATCAGATGCTTGCTGAGGTCGAGGACCGCCTGGCCGACATATACAGGTCTGTTTAACTTGAGCTTGTTCTTCAAACTGTGAATCGCGGCGAGTTGGTCGTTGAAGATTTTGTGTGATATGTAGGCCGGGTCAGCAATTAGTTTACGAAGTTTGTCAACTTTTGAGGTCGGTACCAGGTTAACTCTGATTCTTTTTCTAAGATTTTCCATGGTCTTTCCAAAGACCGCATTATTAGCCAGCTTGAAGAAATCCTTCTCAAATTCCGACGTTGCCTTCGCTCTCAATTTCGTATTCATCTCGATATATGGAGCCATCCATGCCTCCTGTCTAAACTTAATGACACGATGAATTTTAGAAACTCGTAGCCCTAACGAGTGGTAGAGTTTGAGATTTCTATAATGGACCACATACCGCTCCTTAGGTCGTAGGCTTGGTACTAACTTCACATGCTTTGTGACCTTGCCTCCCAACTCGTTCATAAGCACATTCTGATAGTCACTCAACCACCCCTCTTGGACTGTCAGGGTCTCCGGTGCTAAGGGATAGTCGTTGTGAGCAATGTGGAGGTGCTCCGGATACTCAAGATCGACTTCGAGAAGGAAGCCTTCAGGCGCGTCGTCCGCAGTTTCCAACACTTCATCGAGAGTTGGACTTGCCCAGCTAAATCCTCCAACTGGTAATGGCTGTTGCATCGCCCAGCCGTAAAGATTATTCGCGTCGAGATACATGATCCAGTTTTCTGGCTTCGTAGTATCATGATCTGGACATTGCGGGTTGTTGGCTTTTGCGAAGCGCTTAGATACCATCGAGATTCCACCTCGGAGACCTTTCTCTACGAACAAATGCATATCTATATCGGTTAAAAGTTCGAGCTCGATTTTTGTCTTTTTCAACAAAGCGTCCCAGGCCATTCCTGGCAGGCTGAAGTAATTTGCCGGATCTAAACTGTAGTGTTTCATCGATGTGTTTCTGAAGGTCTCGAAGACATCTGCGAGTAGAAGTACATCCGTGCGGAGATACAGGTCGTGATAGTCGCCCAGAGTTTTACAGTTGAATTCATTCCATACTCTTTGGGCGTGTTGATAATCCTCATCAGAAATATTCTCTCGGGAGAGCCTGCTGTAGAACGCTTCTTTAGGTGGAAGTTTTTCTTCTTCGAAGCGGTGGTAATCGTGGATGTATTCGTAACAATATACGCCCTTCCGTCTCAACAGATCTAGTTTTGTCCTTTCATTGCGAACGAAATTTTCCTTTATATATGCCGTTGTGACTTTCAGATCCTCAAGCGACAGATTTCCTGATAATTTATCCAACGAGCTGTTTAGAAACTGGAGACTATCGATGAACTGTAGTTGTCCAATGTTAAATGTCATGTATTTCTCCATATTGTTTGGAATGCAGTTAATTTCAGTTTTTTCATCCTGTGCGGCCTCACAGCCTCCGATCGCTTGCATGATGAGATGGCTGTCGTAGCCTCGCAGATTGTGGAAGACCACTGGTACCTTACACTTATCTGGATATATTCTAAGTTTTAAGTTACACTCGCTGTGAGCGGGACCTCGGTACTTACCAGTAATGTGACAGTGGTCGCGAACTCTATCCGCTTCGAGTGCATTTCCGCAGATGTGACATTCGATGGCTTCGCAGAATGATTGGCGATCGGCCGCTGACATAACCATCTTAGCTGGGGCGGCCAGCCTTTGCTTGATAGAGGCCAGCACACCTTGTAGTCGTTGCAGGAACTCTGGCACGGCGTTCTCTCCGCGATATAGCACCGGCTTCTTGGTGCGGCCATCGTATCGAACCACTATATAACAAAAACTACACGGTTTCTGCTCAGCTATCTGTCTGGTGTTGCTCTCGTTGGGGTTCATGACTGCACCTTCGATTGGCATGTTTAGAGCCTCGAAGTCCGCGTAAATAATATACGGAGTGCGCATCTGTTTGTGATGGTTCTGGAATTTGAGGATATTTTCATCCTCTTTTGGCATCTCAATCCGCTGAGGCTTCTCACTGATGCCCTGGCAATCTTTGATATGAGCATCCAGCAAGTCTTGTCTACAGAATATGTGTAGGCAGCGGCGACATGGGTGTTTTTTGTTTTTGTCTTTGCTGTTTTGATTAAGAATTCGACCAAGGTCTTTAATCCAGACGTAGTGGTAATTCTCACCACTGACTAATAGTAGAAGATCGATATTATAGTCTCTATTGTTCTGCTTTGAAACACAAATTGGATACAAAGCTTTATCCCACCCGAAGACTGAGACGCTTATATTAGGGTTCTGACGTTCGAACTTACCAATATCGGTGACCTTCACTGGAAATTCCATACCGTCGAAGTTTAGCTCCTGGAGGTGTGCACGATACTTAGTAGGGCGTTGAGGGTCCTTTTCTACTGGATACATGGCACTTAAAATGGCCCACTCGAAGCAACGGTTATCTTTATTCTTTACATTAATAACCGTACGAGGGGGTATATACTTTGGTGTGGGAAAGTAGCTCTTACCTCGGAAAGGCTTATATCTTGCAAGACTGAGGTCTAGCGCCACGACCCGTCTCACCCTCCACCCCGATCCCTCATTGGTATACTCCTCGAGGAGTTTTAGTACTTCGGCCTTTGCCTTTCGTACAGCCTCTTGGATTTTACCCGCATTCGTAATTGGCACTGCTTTGCTTCGAAAGTAGGCCGTATTGGCAATAGTACCCGGGGTCGCGTTTCCGTTGTACACCATGTCAACGGTCGGTGCCAACTTTCCCAAATCAACAGTCAACACTTGAGAGTATTTCAAACCGCCATTTTTCAAGAGCTCCTCGTTTAGCTGCGACTGAATGTTGTGCTCCATTGCACTCAAGAAAGCCAACGCATCTCCTTCCAGCCTGTGGTTTAGAGGTACTTCTGCGCGGAAGTCTTTCAGATGCTGATTGGCTAGCTCTTTGTGCACTAGAAAGGGTGGTGGTCCACCTCTATCCTGCTTAATTAGGAGTGGGTCGAATTCTGCCAGAAGGGCCTTGCGTTTTGCCCCTCTATGCTTGCGCACTGGAGGAATTGGCCTTGGAAGCAATGGCTGTAGTAAGCGCCTTTTGACTGCATGTGGTATGGGTTCGTCTAAGATATTCTGTAGAACTGCTCGAAGAGCTGGGGGACCAGTAAACTCAAAAAACAATTGTTCAATTTTTTCATTCGTAGACAATGCCATAATTATAAATTGTTTTATACTACTGTGGCAAACTTTTTCCTTAATATAATAATTATATCATTTGTTCAAAATGAAATTTTGTTTACTGATATTCGATTGACGCTTGCTCATCTGTATTATCTCAATACAATAACTATATCATTTGTTCAAATGATAATTTTTTTTATTCTACTGATATATTTGATAGTCGCTTCCATTCTTTATTAAATTCGCGGACTAACCCACCTCGCCGAGCTCTGAAATATTTAGCGAAATAACCACATTTCATACACTCACCCACGTGTGTTTTTATACCCCTTCCACATTTGGCACAAGGTCTCGTCCCACAGCCGTTTCGCAGTCGTGCCAAATGTTTGAAACAGTACTCCCCAATGCACCTGCGACAGCAGAGGGTTGTTTTCCCTATACCGAGCCAAATGCAAAAGTTTTGCCCTAGCATTATGTTTTATGTATACCACAACCTATTCATTTATTTAAATTGAAAAATGACCCGTGGGAGGCGGCTCTGAACGAGTTTGTTGAAGAGGCGCAAAATAAATTTTCAGAATGAATATCTTTTTGAAGAGGCCGCTATATAAATTTCTAGAATGAACGAGTTTGTTGAAGAGGCGCAAAATAAATTTTCAGAATGAATATCTTTTTGAAGAGGCCGCTATATAAATTTCTAGAATGAACGAGTTTGTTGAAGAGGCGCAATATAAATTTATAAAATGAATATCTTTTTTGAAGAGACCGCTCGCCTCCGAGTAGGTTTTTTGGAGAGGCGTTATATAAATTTCTAGAATGAATGAGTATGCTTGTTTTTTGAGGAGGCGCCATATAAACTCGAGGAGCTGCTATATAAATTTTCAGAAAGAACGAGTTTCTTGAAGAGGCGCAAAATAAATTTCTAGAATGAATGAGTTTCTTGAGGAGGCGCTATATAAATTTCAGAATGAACGAGTTTCTTGAAGAGGCTGCTATATAAATTTCCAGAATGAATATCTTTTTTGAAGAGGCTGCTATATAAATTTCCAGAATGAATATCTTTTTTGAAGAGGCTGCTATATAAATTTCTTGAATGAACGAGTTTGTTGAAGAGGCGCAATATAAATTTATAAAATGAATATCTTTTTTGAAGAGGCTGCTATATAAATTTCTGGAATGAACGAGTTTGTTGAGGAGGCGCAATATAAATTTATGTTTCGGTTGAAACCATTTATAAATAACGGGTCGTGGCAGCAAATGATAGGGCCTATATTTTTCAAAAAGTCATGGTTTGATAGCCAGCCGACCCACTTGGGTTGACTTTGGACATCTGCTTAGCATCCTGTTGCTGATATATATTTAAACTGGCCTGTTCTGAGGCGTATGTCTATACCAGGATGTGTCACGCGAATGTAGCTGGCATGTTTTCGTTGTTTCTATGCGGCCGGCTCTGCAACAGGATGTTAATGAACGCATGACCTAATTTTCTGTGCGTTCGTATGCGTACATGTCTGTTGTATGCGGCCGGCTTAGTAACAGGATGTTGATGGTTAATATGACCGGTTTAGGCTACTTTTAGCTGTAAACATCCAACGCAGGCCAGCTATTATTTTCGTTGCTTATTTAATACTGAATTTACAGTTGTGTGAACAAGTCAGCTATTCGAGGTAAGTTACTGAGTTCAACTCTACTTATAGGCTATAGGTTTGTATGTATGTATGAGTGTTTTTTATGTTCTATGTTTATGTACACCAAAATGCGGTTCGCAATTGGATTAATAAAGAATATTCTATTCTATTCTATCTATAAAGTTTATACGCCATAAACTATGGGTGAGGTTATAACATTTAGGCTACACGTATAATTCAAACTCGATTAGATAATACAGGTTTATCAATAATAACTTGATTATTCAGTCTAAGGATTAATTTAGGCATTAGTGTAGTTGAAGCGGCATTTAACTAGTACAAGCGGTGCTATATAAATGAAATTTAGTTTGTCAACAGCCGTTGTTTTCCAATGTTGATGAAGCCACATTGGTGTTACTTGGTCAGGGTGAGGACTGATGATGATTAGCATAGTCCTTTAACAACCGGAAATACCATTCCCATCGTTAAGGGGTTGATTAGAGAAAATCTGATCAGGACGGTCATGGCTTTTCGATGGCTTTCTATACAAACGCACGTAATGGTGGCTTCGCCCTGCATACACATGACTGATATAAAAATGAGTCAGCATCATTATCACGCCGGCTAATGAACCAGCCGCCATGCACAGCATTGCACACGCAGGCCGATAACCATATGACCAATTGTTCAACACACACATACACACACACACACACACACACACACACACACACACACACACACACACACACACACAAACACACACACACACAAACACACACACATACACACACACACACTCACACACACACACACACACACACACAAACACAACACACACACACACACACACACACATACACACACACACACACGCACACAAACACACACACACACACACATACACACACACACACACACACACACACAAACACACACAATAGGGGCCTATAGAATATGGTTTTCGTAAACAGGTCTGAACTTTGGTTTCGGTTTCTGCTCGACCCGACAGCTGAGTGCCTTGGTGGAGTTTTGTGACACAAAGGCATTTCAACCATTGACTCAGCGTGTTCAACGCCCAGGGGCCACATTCCTTGGTGGCACGGTCGACACTTTGATTCGCACAGCGTATCTCGGTGACGGGTCGCTGAGTGCCTTCGTGGACTTATATGCCATTGACTCAGACTACATCCTCAACGCCTACGCACACATTCCATCGTGTCACGGTCGACACTTAGATTCGCACAGCGCGCAGGATGTTGAGATTCGCACAGCGCGCAGGATGTTGAAGTCGTCCAGTACAGTGTGGCTGAGAATAGACAGGATGTAGTATATCACTAATGCACTGGAGTATCATATATACGTGACAGCACAGCACGTTGCTAGTGCCACTCCTTGTTTGATCGCTGACTGCGCCCAAAGCTCTGAACTTCTATAGGGCCAAGGGAGTCTTCTCCAGCGCCCGGGCTTCTGTAGCGCACTGTGTTAGCCCATGCACTCATATTTACCTTGCAAGGGTTATTAAGCTTTTAGAACGCCACCTAGCGACTGCGCCACCACCGTACGATTAGCGAACGTAATTTTTTCTACTACACTCCAAGGGGCGTGGCCGGCCTCGTGGGAGGGTCTCGGCCGGCAGCAAACGGGACTTTTGCGGTTTGATGTGTTAATGCAATCCACGATCCTTTTTTGTTTTGGCTGGCAGGTTTTTTGGTGGCGCAATTCGTACACTAAATGGGGACAAAAAAAAATGTGGGGGTGGAGACCATCCCCTGACAAATTTGATAGAATAGTGAGGTGCTGCGCCAAACCCCGTAATGCACATCTACTAATGCCGTAAGCCATCGATGTTCTTTCCGAACTGGAATTTGCCAATACCCCGATTTCGCGTCGAAAACACTAATAAACTTTGCCCGTCCCACCTTTTGTAAGATGTCAGCAATGTCTGGGGTCGGGTAACAATCACCTAGAGAATATTTGTTAACATGGCGATAATCAATTGCCAATCGAACGCCATTTTGACCTTTGGGTCCCTTTAAAACACACTACCGGACTGGCCATTTCACTTTTCGATGGTCGAATGATGTCTAATGCCAACATTTCTTCTATCTGGCGTTGTACTTCAGGTTTAAGTAGCTCAGGTACTTTATATGCCCTTAAACGCTTAGGAGTGAAATCATGAGTTATCTTAATTTCATGTTCTAATACTGGACAATACCCAGGCTTATCCACAAATACTGCCGTGTGCCGATCCAAAACTTCAAAAAGTTGCTTCTGTTCCTCTTGCGAAAGATGCGCTATAATCAGAGGATCAATTCGCTTACTCGGGCTTATTTGATCACGTTCTTCCTGATCTACAACCTCTACTATACCAAATTCTTCATCTTGATCAACAATTACTGAACAGCTATTGATCATCGCTTGTTCGAGTCGTTCATGGTATCGCTTGATCTTATTTGCGTGTAAATGTCTTTGTTTTCCCTCTATTTCTACTATATAAGAATATGGGGATTTAACCTTGACTACGGTAGCAGGTCCTTGCCATCGACTATAAAATTTAGAACTACCAAAATCTGGTGCTAATACTGCTACTTTATCTCCAACTTCGTATTTTCTGTCAGTACTACGCAAGTTATAATAATCTGCATACCGCTTTGTTTCTATATCACTATAGTAATCTGCATAAACTTTCGCGAATTCGAGGTTTTCCTTCAGTGATTGGAGATACTCTTCGGGTGATTTACCTAAGTTAAGAGGTACTTTTCGTTCGCCAGCCCACGATTCCTTCAACACACTAAGTGGACCCCGAGGAAGAGTTCCATAAACCATAGTGAATGGCGAAATATGAGTCGTGCCTGAAGGTTTTTCTCTAAGGCTCCACAGAACAAACGGTAACAATTGGTGCCATCCACGAGGATCAGATTGAGCAAGCTTAAAGATCATGGTTTTCAAGCTTTGGTTGCATCTTTCAACCAATCCAGCTGCCTCAGGATGTCCAGGGGTATTAAATCTGGGACTACAACCCATTCGCCGCAAGAATTCTTTCGTCAAACGACTGGTAAAGTTGGTACCACAATCAGAACTGATGATCCTTGGAATAGAAAAAGTTGTAAAAACTTGCAACAGAGCTTCACAAACTCCCTTTGCATTCAGCGATCTAAGAGGATACGCCATCGGCCAACGAGAAAATTTGTCCACCAGAACCAAAGCATAATTGTACTGGGGTTTCGATTTGTTGGATTCTCCAGTCACTACCATAGGGCCAATACAATCCATATTTAGATGGTTAAAACAGAGTTCATCCGCCCTCGGAATAGGAGTGATCGGGACTCGATCTGCCACTTTAACTGGAGTTCTTAGTTGACAAATTTGACAAGACGCACAATATTCGCGAATCCTCTCATCCATTCTTGGAAACCAAAAGTTTAATTTGATCCTGGCTCTCGTTGCCTTAAAAGCCATGTGCCCAGCACATGGGGCATCGTGTGCTACTCGCAAGACAACCTCGATTCTATCTTCCGGTAAACATAATTGATTAACCTTATGTCCCATAATTTCCCCTTTGTGGTACAGGAGGTTATTATCTATAAAGAAATTATTTTTATTCTGTCTCGCTTGTTGCCAGCAAGATATAAGATTGTGACAATTCTGTTGCTCATGCAATAAAGTATCATTATTCGCTACTCCCTCATCAGACTTGAACTCTGTTGACTCAACATCAAGAAAATTATCTGAATCATCAACTAGTTGCTCCTGAGAATATTCATTCACTTCTGACGGCAAGGATTCGTTGCTGTTACTTTTCTCGATATTAACTTCTAAGTTATCTTCTTCTGCCCCTTTATTTATTTGAACACATCGATCTACGCCAGCTACCATCACTACATATTGCGAACTATCCCTTAATAGGTCCGCAACATGGGGTGTCAAAATAACCCGTTCATTTAGTTCAGGGACTACAGCGAACATGACGCACAAAGATGGCGCAATGTTCGTCGTTCCTTCCATTGAATTAGCTAATTTCATTTGTAGGTATACTACATCTGCCTTACATCCTTCTCCCTGAAAACCAATTATATTAATCCGTTTAATCACGGGTAAGTTTAGTGACTCAATTAATTTCTTATCAATACAACAAATTTCTGCTCCTGAATCAGATAATGCTGGCTGAGAAGGGAGATCTTCAATCTGTACATTGATATACGACCTCTCGTGTAATCCATCAATACTATTCTCGTATACCCTTACAGCAGTTTCCAACCCTATTGGTTTAGAATTATCCAATAAATTCCCTTGCTTTACCTGTTCAGGTATCTCATGCAACACGTTGACCTTCTCAACAAATGAGTCGATCACTTCTTCAGTTGGGTTCCCAAATATACAAGTACTCACCTTTTTAGAACTTGGTTTGGTCTGGCACTCCCTTGCCATATGACCCTTCTGATGACATAGGAAACAGAGACCCTTTACCTTGGCCTCCTCCTGAGACACCCTCGCACCTATCTTGGCTTCACCCCTTATTTCCGGTTTGGGAGACTTGGGTTGAGCTGTCTGGTTATTGACTTGAACATGTGGTTGACCTCTCGTCCAATTGTTATACTTCGGTGTCGGATGACTACGGCATACTAAGTCATTCCCACCATCATGCGACGCTACATAAATGTCAGCCGCATTAGCTATGTCTTCACAGCTCAACCACTCCTCTTTTTCTTGGGCCAAGATATAATCTAAACAAGCCTTCGACAAGGACTCCTTAAGCCGATCCGCAACCAATAAACTTACAAGTTTATCAAACTCATCAGTTATCTTTCTACTTTTCAAATAATACATAAGAGCCACACGCAATTTGGATGAATAGATCGTAAATGATTCGTCCGATGCTTTGTGCAACGACCAAAATCGGGCTCTAAGATTTGAAGGGCTTATCTTAAACTCCCGTAGCAAAAACTCCTTCAGGAATTTGTAGTCATGGAGCTGTGCCTCAGTAAGGCGCATGGTTAATGCCTTAGCTCTTTCACTTAAAATGGCTAGCAATAATTTTGCTCTAACATCTTCATCCACCTCATACACATTAAACAAACCATCCAAGTGATCAAAGAAACCTGGAATTTCTATAGGGTCGGAAGGAAATTTCCAAAGAATATTCTTAAGGGCATCACTATAACGCTTAGTACGACTTGCTAAAGAATCTCTAACATTTCGTTCTTCCTGCTTTTCCTTCCTCTCCCTTTCTTCTTTCTCTTTCCGTTCCTTCTTTTCTCTTTCTTCTTTCTCTTTCCGTTCCTTCTTTTCTTCCTCTCTCCTCTTTTCCTCCCTTTCTTCCTTCTCCTTCCGTTCCTCCCTCTCTCTTTCTTCCTTCTCCTTCCGTTCCTCCCTTTCTCTTTCTTCCTTCTCCCTTTGTTCTTTCTTTTCTTCCTCTCTCCTCTTTTCCTCCCTTTCTTCCTTCTCCTTCCGTTCCTCCCTTTCTCTTTCTTCCTTCTCCTTCCGTTCCTCCCTTTCTTCTTCATATTTACGGATTTCGAACTCCAGACGGCGCTTCTGCAGCTCGTAATCCACTCCTGTTGGAGATATTGGACTACCCTTAAATTCCTCTTCCTCTTTTCCAATCTCCATGGCCCATTCTTCCATTAATTGTTTTCGATCCCATGACATAACATCATCTTCGTCCCTTCCTGCCTTCATAAGATACACCCTAAGGCGCTCAGACGACATTTTGCGAATATTCGCTTGCATCTCTGTTGTCAACGCTTCCATTTTTACAAACAGTCAGTCAACAACAATCAACAAAACAAACAGACACCACGCGGCAAACCCGCCACACAAAAGGAAAATTCCACAACCCAAAGTGCAACTATACAGTATCCAAAGAAGTACACTCGCCAAGTACGCAAAAACTATACAAGCTCACGCAAGTCTGGCCTCGATCACAACAATGGATCAAATTTCAAAGAAATAATCAGCAGATATTGAAAGAGAAATAATGGCTGCCTCCCACTCGGCTGCAACTCCACTCTCTTTTCTCCTTCTCAGCCACGACAACACCTAGGATCTTACCCGTATGTTGACTGCTGTCTTCTGCTGTCTCAGCCGAACGACGCACTTCGTCCGTCCGACTGTCGTATGCCGATTCACCCGTCTCCCACGGTAGAAAGGCGTCTCGATCCGCTCGCTGTCTGGAACAGACCGTCTCTTGATCCTCCGGGTTGACTCCTTCCTCCGCCGGCTCGCGTCTTCTTCACCGGATCCAACACCGATGATCCCGCTTCTGACACCAATAATGTCGCGGTCGACTCCTTCGATCGCAACGACGAACCAACGAAGGAACTATTAAAAGATCTTTATTTAAAAATAAAGTCGATTAAGTGTAGAGTAAGTCAACTCGTCTATCAAATATCACAATCGTAGACAGCACACAGGTTGGCTGGTCTCGATTGAACGTTATACGATCAATGTTTCAACGTTTACAAATCTTCGTCAAAAGGCCCTTAATGTACAGCAGGTCTATCTTATATAGAGTTCTCCCGGATTCCAGAACGTTCTGTGACGTCACTGTACTTTTCCCTGGAAAGTCCTACTGAACACGTATATCCTTGTTGCATGCACCGAATTAATGTTGACAGCTTGCTGCAGAAATTTCCGTGCGTTGTAAACAAGCTTGTTGACGCGTCGGTTTTCTTCCCTTGATGCATGCACCCGCGTAGACCACGACAGAAGGAGAGGGATTGAGCCCGGTTGTTTAGGGGGGATAGAAGCCACTGCATACATACATACATACATACATACATACATACATACTTACATATATATATATTTTTTTTTAGGCAGTGGTGGCGATCTTGTTTGACAGGTGAGGGGGACATTTTTTAACTGATCTGGTCAAAAAAGAGTTTTGAACTGATCTGGTCAAAAAAGAGGTAAAAAATTTATCGCCGTGAACTGATCTGGTAAAAAAAAGGTAAAAAAAATGTTCGCGCTCACGCCCGAAAAAATTTCATGACCTTTTATTGGTGTTTCTTCAAATGTGGGAGGGGTCCGAAGCATGGCGTGTCCCCCACTGTTAAAGGTGGGGTCTTGCCCCCCTCGACTCTCTCCCCCCCATGATCGTCGCCCATGTTTTGAGGTAACAGAGGCGTTATAGTAAACATACCAATATCCGGATATACATAGGCCTATGTGTGTGAAGCGTTGTGAATAGTGACATCCCTAGAGATTCCCAGATAAAGGTCCAGAGCACAAAGATGACGTTGAGTAATGTACGGCTACCTTTGCCCTTGAACGGGGGCCACCGGCCCGCGTTGCGTCCGCCAAGGTTTGGGAAGAAGTCTCTTTAGTTCCCTACGTAGCATTAGGTAGCAAGACTTCTAACTAAAGAATCATACGATCATAGACTCCCATCGGGTTTAATAATTCACAGGATATAATGATCAAACAGTGTCTAATACTATCCTATGTTATCCACTGGGTTTAATAATCCACTGAGTTTAATAATCCACAGGGTTTAATATTAAATCTAATGGGTTTAATAATCCACTGCATGCCGCATGGGTTTAATAATCCACTAGGGTTTAATAAACCATATATGGCCTATGTTCATAACTAACCCACTGGATGTAATAATCCACGGATTTTAATAATCCAGTGGGTTTAATAATCCACTGGGTTTAATAATCCTTAGGGACATGATAGGGTTTAATAATTCACAAGGTTTAATCATCCACAGGGTTAATAATCCATATGGTTTCACAATTAATCCAGAAGGGTTTAATAATGCAGATGGTTTTAAAGTTAATCGGCTCTCTTTTGGATGTCAGAGCTGCTCCCATCATCGAATGGTTATAACTGGACAATCGATCGAGAGGTCGAGGGATCAAATCCCCGCCAGGGCAGAAATTCGTTTCGAGATTTCTGCTTCGCCTGCGCCCCCTAGTCAACACAACTCTGCAATGAGTACACTGACCGTACACTATTTATATGGGAAGATGAGACGGCGAGGGAGGCTATAATGTGGGATGATGAGACGGCGAGGGGGAGTACTGGCCACCCGCCCTCATATGCCGAGGCTAAGAAAATGAAGTTGCTAACACTTCATACCCATCGCTGCCTCTCAGGCTAGCTTAAGGGAGTGCTTTTCGTCTTCTGTGTAATGTACGTGTCCTCTAGCGACTGACGAGTCGCTTACCGGGAAAGTATTTTATCATCGCCATCTAGCGAATATTGATATAACTAGCCAACGGGATGCCGTACGCGGAGGCCGAGCATAGAACTGTCAATTTCATCCTGTCAGTGCAGTGCATGCAAATTTGGAAAGTTTCTTATAAAAGTATCTTACAAAACACTTACAAAAGCGTCATCATCATCAGCAGCATCATACTCATCATCATCATCATCATCATCATCATCATCATCATCATCGTCGTCGTCGTCGTCGTCGTCGTCGTCGTCGTCGTCAACATCATCATCATCATCACCATCATAATAATAATCATCATCATCATCGTAATCATCGTCATCATTAACGTTTGTCGTTGTCACTGTGATTTTCGTTGCCGGAGTTCATCCTTTGATTGGCTTGCAATGGATTCCAACATTTTAACGATGTCTTAGGCATGGTATCAAAGATCTCTGACGACAACAGCACAAACTATATACGGTACGTCATCCCTTCTGCAGAGTTTAACGACATCTTATGGCAACAAAGGCTGTGGACATCGGCACAAATTAGTTTAATGAGTTCTGACCGTTTCTAGAGCATAGTCGAGCCAACAGTAAGGAAGATAGTTACAGAACGGCTCTTCTGCTTTCTCTTATAGGGTGAGTATCACCTTGAAGGAGGTGTGTAATTAGTTTGAACAGTTCTCATTGTTCCTGTGGCATAATAAAGTTTAGAAATTGTGGCGAAAATTGGTCTGGGTCTCTCTCTCTCTCTTCAGGCGCGGCAGTGGTGATGATTATCTTACTGCTGCTACGCGTGGATAAGGCCTCCGATTTTTGTCGAAGGGCTTAGGCAAGTCTGACGGACCGACTTCTTGAACATATGTGATCAGCAGTCTTGTTGTCAAGACCTTAAACCTCAAGACCAAGACCAAGACCAAGACCTTGAACCTCAAGACCAAGACCAAGACCAAGACTTTGAACCTCGAGACCAAGACCAAGACCAAGACCTTGAACCTCAAGACCAAGACCAAGACCAAGACCAAGACCAAAAAAATCGCAATCAGGTCAAGACTTCTAAAATTGTCAAGTCGGAATATTCGCTATTTTAATGAAAACATGAGTCTTTTATTTTATTCAAGCAAATTAACTTTAAATGCAAACTGCAGAGAAATCCGAATTTGTATTCAAAAGTCCTTCATGCAAACTCTTATTCCAAATGTATTTTATAAAAACCAATTCGCTCAGAATTTTCTGACCAAGACGTGCCTGGTGGGCCTCATAAAAATTCCGCCATGTGAAAAAATACGTTTTACAGGTGCTGAAGTCGCTGACACACACAGAGTAGCTTTTCAAGCACTGGATGTAGGCCTAAATGTACAGATAGTGAGTCCTTTTGAAATCTTCCCATGGTTTATCATACCGTCTGATACAGAATAACTGTTGCTGCTGCCAATGGCTTTTCCTGACCAACAAGACTTGTATGCATCCATATATATTGGTCGTATGATGCAAGCAGGCTTGATACAGAATTCTTGAGTTCTGTTAAATGACTGTTCATATTGACAGCCGGTCTTGGTCTTGGTCTTGCGAGACCAAGACCAAGACTTTGAACCTCAAGACCAAGACCAAGACCAAGACCTTGAACCTCAAGACCAAGACCAAGACCAAGACCTTGAACCTCAAGACCAAGACCAAGACCAAGACTTTTAAAAACAAACTCGAGTGCACTCGAGACCAAGACCTTGGTCTCGAGGACAACAAGACTGGTGATCAGACGAGTAATTTGTGAAACACTTTTCTTTTATTATCCAAATGAACTGAATTTCCTTTAGGCTCTCGCCAGACAAAATATGTTCCAGATCGATCCAAAAGATTTAAAACAGCCTCAATTACGATTACACTCAACGCACACAATACTCGCAAGCCAAAAGCACGCAAATACTCCGGACAAAATGAACGAATAAAACTATAAAACTATCGACAACGCAATAATCAACTCACAGAACTGCACTATCAAACCCGAGAACAAAACCCCAACAGAACGCGCAGGACATAAGCCCTGCGCAAGCCCCCCTTTTATATGGGTATGGCGCCAACAACCCCTTTGCAATCCCTACTCCAACCCCTTCTCTCGGGTTACTCCGCCCACGGGCCTCAGTGAGGTACCTCGGGTCCCTATGTCCCTTTCACATGGGATCCTTAAGCTCCGCCCATGACCTCCGTGAGGTACCTGAGTTCGCGCCAAAACCAATTGGCTTCGCCCATGACCTCCGTGAGGTATCTGGGATCCATGTGGACCTCAGGGAGATACCTCGGGTCCCTATGCCTCTATCATGGGAGCCCTCTTAGGCTCCGCCCATGACCTCCGTGAGGTACCTATAGGATCTGCCCATGATCTCCGTGAGGTACCTAGGACCCCGTGTGTCCCCCATGGGACCCCTTTAGGTTCAATTAGGTTCATTATCATTTATGCAGCGCCCAATTCCGTTACAAAATTATACTGCTCATGCAGCATTACTTAATTAATCAAGCAAGAGCAATGTTATATAATGAGTCATATTAAAGCGTTTAGAAGGTGTTTAATTATATACTGCAGCGTTTTCTATTGCAAATGATCCTCGGGGCTTAGAGTGACTCCGGAGAATTGTCTGGGTTGGCTAAGGCTCGTCAAGTTCTACAAGGAAGAGAGTGCCTCGAAAGTGGACTGCATTAAATCGTTGAATCATAACTGGAAGCGTTGGAAATAATGGCGTGTTTCTCTATACTAGGCCCTATAGAGAAACACGCCTTCTGTATACGCATGTATTTGGAGACTATAGAGTCTGTAGTCTCCAAATACATGTGTAAGAAGGCGACCTAGCTCCGTGATAAAATCGGGGCCCCTGCAGCTTGGTTAATAGGGCCCAGCGTTTCCACGGCCAGCGGAACAAAATAATACTGCAGCAGGAATCGACTGCATTTGGATATTTTCCTGGAAGCCATGGGATTAGCGTGAGCCCGTCGGGTTTTTTGCCGTCAGTTCTGTATAGAACAGGTGGTTCTTTGGTCGCGGCAAGCCAGCGCGAGCAAGGCTTCGACAGAGGTCGTTGAAGACAGCATGCCGGGCGAAGCGACCGGGACCCAGGCTGCAAGAAAGGCTCATGCGATCCATCCGAGCCACAAGAGATCCGCAAGGGAATTTTTGTGAGGTTCGCATATAGGCCTACTTGCTTCTAGGCGAAGGCCAAGTGATTCTCACAGCCTCATCATCCAGTCCGAGGCCACATAGGTCGTTACAGGCACCTGGCCACCTGCATTTGGCGCGGCGACGGGTAGGCATCGGTGAGAGAGGCTTCGAGACTAGAAGCCACCTGATGAATAAGTGGCTTATCCCAGTCACCCAGTGTGATTGTGGGATTTGTGGATAAGACTCTGGTATGTGTGTGCCATTTTACTCTCCTTGCTCCAACGCTGCCGCCTGGCCTCTAATTGTAGGCCTATACGTCATCGTTGGTTTGCATGTTGCTAAACATGAAGGACTGAAATATTATTAGAATAATTAGTATTATCGTCATCACTAACATTATCATTATTATTTTTGCACCGAGGTACCTGAGATTCATCAGGAATTAGAAAGTTATCCGGAGAATAAAAAAAAAGAATTCTGGTACGGCCAGAACTCGTCAAGATCCGGAGGAGCCAATTGCTTTAGAAGGCAATGACATTAAAGCGTAGGATCATTATCCTTGTTATTGTTATTATTATTATCATTATTATCTTTTTCTTTATTAATTCAAACCGACAAACGCAGTAAGATTACATAGATTATTATCATCATTATTATTATTATTAATCAGTTATATCGCGTTAAAGTATAAATTGACCTCAAAATCCGCCCTAAGCTACGGCGCTAGATAAATGTAGCGTCTGCGCGTGAAGTTGCTTCTGCCTTTTTTCGACCACGCTGTATTTCTAACGCACAGCAATGCTTACCTGTAACCTGTAGGCTGGAGCAGCAGCAGCAGCAGCCGTAGACACCTACGCATCATCTGTAACAACAACAGCTGTAGCAGCCGAATCAGGGCAGTTGCGAGCCGATTGGCTTGCACGCCCGTAGAGTCGGTTAAGCAGTCTCGAGGAGCGAGCGTCAGTCTTCGCTAGGTGTAAGTTAACAAAAAATCTGTAGGTTGCATGTATCGGTCAGTGGCTGACGAAATCGTTAGTTACAATTTCCTGTGGAATTCGGTCTTGTTAGGATTCACGCAAATTGGCGTCCTTTTCAACGGACGGGCGAGGTATATAATATTCACATTTAAGATAATTAGATAATTCTATAATTGTGCAATTGATTAATTGTTGTTAAGAGTGTTTTGAAATGCGGTCAACGGAAGTAGTATTAGTTGGACGTCACCCTGGGAATCGTTTTTATAGCGCATTTCTTAGCGTGAAGCCGTAGTGGAATGGAAATAATTTGAATATCGTAACTATTTTGTGCTGGTTAACAACGCGAAACCTTAATCAGGCAGTTTTCATTAATTAAAATAATAATAAAATAGGTACTAAAATGGACAAAAATGCTCGACGGTCGAGTCAGTAGATTGAGAAATGTAGCAGTCTTGATTGGTTTATCTCTGTTTAACGACACTGTTTTGTAGCAATGCCTCCTTTCTCCAGGCTAGGGACTGGCACTACCAGAGTAGTCCTACAAGCGGAGTTTGTAGTAGTCTTCAGTCTTCATTCAGTGTTCTGAATTTAATGGATTTAGAGTTTTAAAGGAAATACATTTATCTGAAAATGGTGTTTATATATTTATTAAAGTAATTTATACAGCGCATGAAAGAAATCATAGGTGGTCTCTGTGCTAATTGTCGTTAAGAACAGATTATCATGTGTAAGATAAACACTGCGTGGAAAACTGGAGCAGTCACCAGTGGAGGGCCCACACACACATGTGGAGCCAGCCAACTGATTCATATCCAAAGTCCCATGTCCAATTTGGATAAATACTTGAGAATTTTATTCCTTCTGTTTCACAATTGATCATGTGCCCATGTTTTTACCATGGGGTTTGATGCAAAACGCCTGGTATCCGTGGAATTTTTTAAGGATGGTGTAAGAAGAAGCAAGATCCACTAGCAACAACTGATTTCAATTACTGGGTTTGGTAATTGGACTGCTCTCTCAACCTGGCTATAACCCTGACCCTCACGTGCAATGGTAAATGGTTTTGCCAGACGAGAAAAACTGTTCAGTAGCCATCTATGGAGTGAAGTGATAAGTGTTGGAGCGGTTCAAACCCTGCAAGGATATAATGGCAAAATTATTGAGGAAAAGGTTGGTTCTAGTTGCTTATGGAGGGTAAAGCTGATAAAACATGCCCTACAACAGGAGCAATTTTTATAATTTATTATTACTATCATTGTCATTATTGGTATTATTGTTATTATTATTATATTCGTTGGTAACTTTTATTGTGTCTAAGCGCAAGGTATCAACCGATGGCGAACCAAGCCAAGCAATAATTAGGTCAACATCCAGAAGATCAGGAAAATCAAGATCAAGAAAGCGCCAGTGGTAATGGTTGGTGGGGGTGGTAGTTGGTGGTGGTGGTAGTTGTGGTGGTGGTGATCACCGTTACCACCACTCTGTTGGAAGTGGTGGTGGTGAAGGTGGTCGAGAAGGTCGTGGTGAAGGTCGTGACGAAGATGAAGGTCATGGTGAAGGTGGTTGATAGTGATCACGAAAATGATGTTGTAACGACAGAAGCTATTTAAGGTCTTTCCAAACAGGTTCTTACTTTCACTGGCTTCCATGTTGTTCATGCAACAGCTGCTTTGCAATAACTGCAAAGGTTTATTCTGTTTACCTGTGCAGCGTATGCAGACTGACCGAGCTATCGTTCTACCGAGCTCTGTTTTTCCGGGAGATATTCTGTTTTGGTTAGCAGCTGAGTGTAGACCATCAGGACCGTAGCCGAAAAACTTCAGCCTGACGTGAAACCTGTTCAAAACAGAAGCTACCGCAGTCTCTCTTCAGAATCGAGATTTTTATAGACCCTCCAAAACGAACGCCCGATAGCAAACGCCTGCTTCGTATACGTTTCCCCGAATATGATTTTCTGCTCACGGACTCGGAGAGGCTTGTAATCGCTTCGCAGATAAAGCTCTACCCACGCCACGAAAGACGGAAGCATGGCTGCCCTTGTCGATTCGACCATTGGAGGTGATCCGGGAATGCTGGAGAATCTTTTCCAGCAGATTATTGCCGACCTAAAAGTAAGCGGTTGCTTTCCGTGTGGCTGTTAATCTTTATGCCCCTCATTTGTACGCCGGATGTTTTTCTCTCGTCTCGATAAGATGTTTGCTTCTGGGTTTTTGCTGGTATCATTGAGCAACAGTGTTGTTGCCATGGCTTGCAAGGATGTACAGCTTATGTGTGTTTTTATGTGAAATTTATGTGAAATTTTACTTTTGTGTGTGTTACATTTTATTTGTGTCAGACGGGTATCTCATTTAAGACCAGAGGCAGTAGGTAATTCAGAAGATAGTTAAACATCTTTGTTTCGTCAAGGCCATGGGGCCCAGTCCGCTGAGTTTCAACGAGACCACGTGACCATTGCACCTAGTTTCATTGAGGCCACAAGGCCACTGTGCTTAGATCCATTGAGGCCACTTGGCGATTGTGCCTAGTTTCACTGAGGCCACTTGGCCATTGCGCTTAGTTTTACTGAGGCCACAAGGCCAGTATGCCTCACTGCAATAGCAGTTTTGTTTATAATTTTAATAGCTTGGGATCATTGTCAGTTAATTAATGGTTATATCGGTAAGGTAATTACATGTTGACAGATCAATATCACAGAGTCACTGGCCTCAAATCCCTTTGCCAGGCAGACGTGATTGGTCGAGCTTGGTTCATCAGGCTGCACTTACCTGAAGAAACATATTTTCCTGTGGTTCGTGGAAACACAGGTGTTGTCACGTGACGAAGGATATTGATTGCACGGGTTTGTTATGTCAGTGGCCTGGCTAGTTCACCTGTAAGCTGTGGTGCTTGGCCCACCATGACTGAGTGGTTTGACACAGCTTTAACTGTGCTGGCCAGAGGTTCAGGTTGTAATGGAATGTAAAGAAATGTGGTAATGTAGGGTATTTTATTTGCTGGCCAGAGTTCAGATGTAGTATAATCAGTGGCGGCGATCTTGTTTGACAGGTGGGGGGGGGGGAAACACTTTTGAAATGATCTGGTCAAAAAAGAGTTTTGAACTGATCTGGTCAAAAAAGAGGCAACAACACTTTTTGCGTTCACACGCGATACAATTTTTGGACCTTTTTTGGTGTTTCTTCAAAATTTCGGGGGACAAATGTATGGTGTTCCCCCACTCTTAAAGGTGGGGGTCTTGTCCTCCTCATCCCCGGATTGCCGCCCATGGATGTAATAACATTGTAATGTATTTCAATGTCAGAACTTAAATAGTGTTGTATATATATGTATATATATGTATATATATTTTATATATTTTATATATATATATATATACATATATATATATATATTCGTGTTTATTGACAAGCTCACTGACAGGCTACAATGAGTTACATTGAAACAATTGAAACGTGACGGTGCAATTATCAAGATCTTAATTAACACGTCTTGGCAGCCTGTGAGGCGCCCGCTCATTTTACTGCTGCCCCCTAAGGAGTGGAAGGCTGAGTCGACCTATAGTTCGACTGTATATTCCTCTCTTCAATATCCTTTCTGTTATTTTAATGTAATTAAAGGGATGTGTTAATTGTGTGGTTGTGTGGTAGTGGTTAGCGTGCTGGGATGTCAATGGACAGGTTGGGGTTCAAATCCTGCCAGGGCAGAAATTGGTTTTCAAGATTTCTGCTTTGCATGCGCTCCGTAGCTGACTCAGCTGAAATGAGTACACTGACTGTACACTGTTGGTGAGAAGATGAGACGGTGAGGGAGAGGTCTGACTGGCCGCCCGCCCTCATATGCTGCGGCTAAGAAAATGAAGTCGCTAACTCTTCATACTCGTCGGGGTTAGCTTAAGGGACTGCTCTTCCTTTCTATGATGTGATTTTGGAAGTGTGTGCTTTGCTGTACTCTTGTAATACTGTGGTTTAACGCTGAACTCTAACCTCTGAACTCTAACTAGCTCAGTTCATATTGTAATTGTAATTGCAAATTTATGTAGCTCCACTTCAAGAGACACAAATGGTGCCAAAATGAAATGTTCGAGACAACAACTGGTGTCAGAGGACATTTGTTGCTGTCTCTTCGTTGCGAAAGGCAACATTGCCGATCTGCTGATGTCTGGTTGGAAGCCACAGTGAATATGCATTTCTTATTGTATGATTGTGTGAGATGGTAGGCAGATGGTGTGAGCGCTTGCCTTGCAGCACAGAGTGTACGAGTTCAAGCCTCCTCTGAGACGGGTACTGAGCAAGTCCTCCGCTCACAATTGCTCAGCGCTATAGATTGACACTTTGCCATTATACAGTGGCGCTTGGTAGATGATGCCCGTAAGCATTTTTGTTTCATCAGTGTCTGAAATTTCCAGACATCCAATTTTAGAAATGCAAGTAGCCACAGGGAAAGTCTCGAGCTGCTAGAGGTTGGTCTCGTTGCTTTGAGTGGCTACGATGATGTGGGCATAAATTTTTACAAGTGTACAAGGCCTTTATTATCTGTTGCACAGCCCTTGGCAGCTATGCACATAGTCTGTGTTTTCTTTGGGTCTTTGTTTTCTGCGATTCCTGAAGGATTTTGTCTAGTTAAAATCAGTGATTGTTGCAGCTCATGTTTACGTAAGTCTCTGCAATGTTTAGTCTGGCGGAGTCGAGAGTCTACTTGAGTCGAATCTTTGTTCGGCTGGGCAGGTGTTCTGTTCGAGTCTGCCGCTTTTGATGGCCTTAATGGGAACTCTGTGTAAGTGACAAGGCTGGGATTTCCTGTGTGATTTGGACGTCTTGACATGCTGGCGACACCTAGTGTGTCTTTTCACTGTCGGTGGGGAGACCAGACGGCGAGGGAGAGGACTGGCCACCCGCCTGCATATGCCGAGGCTATCACTGGTGATGAATTCCATGCAGTGCAGTCCATGCAAAATTCCAAGGCTAGAGAAACAAAGGCAGACCAAGACTGTGATGGATAGACAACAAATGAGGACATAACAAAGCTTGGACTAACATTGTGAGAAGAGCACTGGACATGACAAACGACCGAGGAGAATGGAGGTAGTTTTGTTCGTACTCATCGCCACCCAATGGCTGGCGTCAGTAACTGATGATGATGATGATGGTCAGAGGCGGCAATCTTGTTTGACAGGTGGGGGCGGGGGACACAGGACACTTTGAACTGATCTGGTCAAAAAAGAGGTGAAAAAATTTTTTAGGGCTCACGCATGAAAAAAATTTGTTGACTTTTTTGGTGTTTCTTCAAAGTGGGGGGGGGGGACAACTGTATACTGTGTCTCCCCCACTGTTAAAGGTGGGGTCTTCTCACCTCGACCCCCCCCCCGGGATTGCCGCCCATGATGATGGTGACCACATGGTGAAGGAGAGGATTGGCCACTTGCCCTTTTATGCTCAGAGGTTAATAGTTCATACCTGTAGCCGCCTCTCAGGTGGCATAAGAACTAGTCTTCAGCATTTCACATTGCATGATGATCGTGATAATAATGATGATGATGATGACGATGATGATGATGATGATGACGATGATGATGATGACGATGAATATGATGATGACGATGATGATGATGATGAATGTGATGATGACGATGATGAATATGAATATGATGATGATGATGATGATGATGAAATAACGATAATTGTAACAGTTAAAAAGTAATTTCGAAGCCAAAATCATAATCATAATTGTCGTGGTTTGAAGGTTAACAGGAAAACATTTAAACAATCTGTAAGGAATGTTTTATAGATTATTTTTTGCAACATCGTGACAGCTTGTAATGTAATCGATTGTAGGCCAGCTTTCCAATATGGGAGGATTTCACAAGCAAAGCCTCGAAGCTTCACACAATTCTCAGGTCAGTTGTCTTCACCTCTTCTTTTCATCCTACTCGTCTTATTTTCGAGAGTGTTCGATAGTGTAGTGGTTAGCGTGCTGGACTGTCAATTGAGAGGTTGGGTTGAAATCCCTGCCAGGGCAGAAATTTGGTTGAGATTTCTACTCCACCTGTGCCCCCAGCCAACTCAGCTATAATGAGTACAATGGCCGTACACTGTCGGTGGGAAGATGAGACGGCGAGTGAGAAGACTGGCTACCCACCCTCATATGGAGTGGTAGTGGTGGATGGTGGGTGGTGGTTGTAGTGGGTGGTGATGGTGGTGGTGGTGAGTGGTGGTTGTAGTGGGTGGTGGTGGGGTTATTTTGGTGGTGGTGGGGTGGTGGTCATGGTGGTGGTGATTATGATGATGATGACTGCAACTTTGAGGATGATAACAAGTATGAGAGTAATTTTAATCGATTAGAACCTTTACACATAGTAATTATAATAATAATTATAATATTTATTATAATAATTTGTTATAATTATATACTATAATACTCATATTAATTATAATAATTATAATAATATTGTATCATAGTAACGGTGATTATCAGATGAGTTTTGATCCAATCATAATATTTGATCACTTTGGCTGTGTACATCAAACTGTTATTGTGGCTCTGGTTACTTGAAGCCGTTTCTTTCCGAGATTGAAACCACGAATGCTAATCTGGAAATCTTGGCTCTTGGAATTCCGTTTTCTTCCCATCTGGTCTCTTCCAGTTCCAGCCACTGTCGGTCATTAACCATTGCAGGTTCATCCCTTTCGCCATTGGTGGAAATACGATCCTTGGCTAATCTGATCCATATGGAAGCAGCAGCTGGCAATGTTGCTGATGTTGTGGAGATGGTTTAACCCTCTGAGCTCCAACAGTTGTTCTCGATGCTCCTGTTTGTGTGTTTTGCTTTACAACCAGTCCTGTTTCTAATTTTTCAAAGGTTATGGGCTTGCTGATAGGAGAAATTGTTTTGAGATTTCTGCTGCATGTGCGCCCCCTAGCCAACTCAGCTATAATGAGTACAATGACTGTACACTGTCGGTGGGAAGATGAGACGGTGAGGGGAGGACTGGCCACAAGCCCTCATATGCCGAGGCTAAGAAAATGAAGTCGCTAACACTTCATATCCATGGCTGCTTCTCAGGCAGTGTATGATCAGTGTATTCATTATAGCTGAGTTGACTAGGAGGTGCAGGTGGAGCAGAAATCTCGAGCCGACTTTCTGCCCTGGCGGGGATTTGAACCATCAACCTCTCGACTTGACAGTCCAGCACTTTATCCACTAGACTATCATGCACAATATTATGGAATGGTTATCATTTGAGTAGGGTGCTCAGGTTGTGTGACCACGTATGATCATCGGTGTGAAAGGGGTCTTCTGGTGTGAATAACATTCTAATCACACTGTGCTGGAGTTTAATCCGAGCTAGTATCTTACCTAATCCAATCCGTTCAAATCTAATCTAATCTTGTCAATTTCTAGTTACATGTAATCAGTTGAATTCTAAGGGATTCTGATCTGAGCTTGTTTCAGCTAATCAATTATATCTAATCTATCTTATATATTTAGATTAATCTATCTTTTATATTTAATCTATTTTAATCTTTCTAATCTATCTTATGTATATATTCTAATCTATCTAATCGATTTGTATAATCTTTAGATCTATATAATCTACTCTAGTTCCTTTATCATAATGCACATGATTGGTCAATAGTCACAAATCAGAGTCAGTTAGAAATGCAACTCATGAAACTAGTGTGTCCGAAATTGCTCTGATTGCAGCAGACACTACTGTGGCTTTCGATGAAATTCCTCTGAATGTTTTTGTGTACGTATTACGTCATAATGTTTCTGCTCAGGTCTGCCGTCTGTGCCATCAGCGCGTTTTTGGAGTCGATGCAGAAGGTGGCCGACATGGCGCTTGGCACGCGAGGTAAGTGCTACCCTCTATGCAACCGAACAATGGGTTTTTATGTCTTTGTTGACGTTTCATTGTTATATTTGTTGTTGATTCGTTGACTTTTTATGGCTTTGTTGATGCGTCATTGTTATAATTATTTATTTTTGGTTCGTTGACTTTTTATGACTATGTTGATGCCTCGTGGTTATACTGATCTAGTAATAGCTACATAGGTCGGGGCAGCGGTTTTCAAACGGTATTATGCGCGTGCCACTAGGGGTACGCCAGGTGTCGCTAAGTGGTACGCGAAAAAATTCAAAAAGTTACATTCTTAGAATTATATATTTTTAAATCTGTCTACCAACGGTCCTACGCTAATTACAAGGGGACTTTGCGCTCACCTGTTGTTTTTTATATGACCTTTGCTGGCGGTAAGCCAACATTAGATTTTTTTATGTGGTGGTACAATAAAAATAAGTTTGAAAAGCACTGGGTCAGAGCGTACGTGCTATGGGCCTCTGGGTTAGAAAGGGTGCGGGTCGCGGTTCGCCTCCCGATGCTTGTGTGTTGATTCGTTGACTTTTTATGGCTTTGTTGATGCGCAGGCTGTAATCTAGTCCCCCTCTTGTGGGGGGGGAAACAAGTTTCCTGGGGGGGGGGATTTTCCACCCCAACACGTGTCTACATTACAATATTGCTGGCCTCTGGGGGGGAAACATCAATCCTGGGGGGGGAAATTTACCCCCCCCAAAGACGTCTAGATTACACACTGGTTGATGCGGCATTGTTATATTTGTTTTTGTAACATGTCATTATCTCGGAGGTTTAAACCTCGGGCTAGAATAAATTTCCGGAAATGAGGTAATTGGTCATTATTGTCCTCATAATCGAAATTCAGAAGGCAGCATAATTATATGTATGTATATGCATATATATGTATGTATGTACACGTGTCTTTATGTATGTATGTATGTATGTATGTATGTATGTATGTATGTATGTATGTATATATGTGTGTATGTATTTATGTATGTATGTGTGTGTGTATGTATGTATGTATGTATATGCATGTATGCCTTTGTGTATGTATGTATGTATGTATGTATGTGTGTATGTATTTTATGTATGTATACATGTATGTATGTATATATGTATGTATGCATGTATTTGTGTGTATGTATGTATGTATGTCTGTATGTATGTATGTATGTATGTATGTATGTATGTATGTGTGTATGTATGCATGTATGTATGCATGTATGTATGCATGTATGTATGTGTATGTTTGTATATATGTATGTATGTCTGTGTGTCTTTGTGTATTTATGCATGCATGTATGTATGTATCTGTATGTTTAGATAGCGTTTATTAAGGGTCTCCTCACAAAGGCAATGATGTGTTACTGTGTTGGGCTTTCTCTTTGTTCCAGCCGGTTGTGCTGTTTTTATGCTGTTTTTTTTAAAAGAGGACCAGAGGAAGGCCGAATTGGAACACAGGCAACCCCCCCCCTGTAACCCTCCTTTGTGTTCAAGTTGGCTGCCTAATGGCCTGGACCAAGCTTTGGTTTGGGATCCGGAGCTCCTCTCTGTTCGGTGGAAAGGGAGCCTTTAAAATTATTGGTTGGTGGGAATGTACTGTATGGCTTTGTCAGTGTGTGGGCCTCAAAAGTTGGTCTTTATCATTGTATGCCTGTGGTTATCTGTGTGTGTGTATGTCCTTGTGGATGTATGTGTTTGTATGCATATGTGTTTATATGTGTTTATATGTGTATGTGTTTGTATATGTATGTGTTTGTATGTATTTTTTGTGTTCGTATGTGTCTGTTTGTGTATGTGTTTGTATGTGTGTGCTTGTATGTGTATGTGTTTGTATATGTTTTTTTGCGTTTGAATGTATGGGTGTTTATATATGTTTGTTTGTGTTTGTATGTGTATGTGTATGTGTTTGTATATGTTTGTTTGTGTTTGTATGTGTGTGTTTGAATGTGTGTATGTGTATGATTGTGTATATGTTTGGGTGTATCTGTGCTTGTGTCTGTGTGTGATTGTATGTGTGTATGTATGCTTCTGTTGCATTGATTATCTACCATGTGAGTTTGAGACAAGTGTTGACCTCATTGACCTTTGTCTGGAACTTGTTTGGTGTAGAAACCGAAACCAGGTCAGCATCAACCACCCAGTGAGAGAGTAAACAGCCCCCAGATTTTGGCACAGCAATAACAACAATGATAATAATTATCACAAAGTTCTTAGGTGTTGTTAATTGGAGTTTGGGGAGCACTCATGATTAAGATAATGGCCCATTATATTAAATATTTGTCTCTAAAAACATATATAAATTTTTTTTCTCTACTATTAGTTAATGGTGAAGAATGATTCATTGTCTTAGAGCTGCTAATTGCTAATTGTCCGTTCTGAACCGTTTCAGCAAACACAATTTCTGAATATATAGACAAAAGGTAGTCGTATTAAAGGTGTTTGCAATTAGAAACAAAATGACAATACTAGTAATAATAATAATAATAATCAGTAATAACAGTAATAGTAATCATTGCAGTAATAATAACAATGATAATCACAATAATAAGAAATAGTAATAATAACAATAATAAATAATAATGATAGAACAGTATTATTTACAATGAGTGCAATAAAAGAAATAATAATAGCAATTATAGTAATGCAGAGTTACTGTTTCAGGGGCTACCAGTGACCTTGGTTCAGCTCTGACCCGCCTGTGCCTGCGTCAGCGAGGACTGGAGGAGAAAATGAAGGCCTTTGTCGGGTACTTACTTATTCACCTAATGATACATTTATTAGGCGCCACTATCTAATGACCAAACATCAGTCGATGGCGCTGAGCAATTGTGAGTGAAGGACTTGTTCAACGTCCCTACACAGTAATCATCTCAGAGGAGGAGGCTCGAACCCGTACTCTTCGCGTTACAAGGCGATCGCTCTAACCAATTGGCTACCGTATCCCATAGTGAGTGTGAACATCAGAAGGCAGAATGAATTTATGTACTGTATTATCGTAAGATATACGGCAGTGTAATCACTATTTGTGGTCACAGTCCAGAGGCCAGCACTTGTCATTGGTACTAATATTATTAATGATTGGAGAGGAAGCCTACTTTAGATGAAGCGGAAGCAAATCTTTTTCATTTACTATTGCTGTTGGTAAGAATTATTCGTGCACGCACACTCTGCTGTCCCCTTTCGTTTTCCTGCCCTCCTCTTCATATGCTTATCTTCCTCTGTAATACTGTACTAATAGGCTATCGCAATCCTACCCCTCCAGTACTTCTTCATCCTCCTCCTCCATCTTGATCCGCCTCCTCATCCTGTTTTCCTCTTCCTAGATCATCATCCTCAATCCTCTTCTTTAGCTTTTCTTTCTCTTTCTCCTATTTCTTCTCCTCTTCCTCCTCCTCTTCCTCCTCCTTCACCTCTTCCACCACCTCCTTCTCCTCCTCCTCTTCGTCCTCTTCCTCGTCGTCCTCCTCTTCTTCCTCCACTTCCACTGTTACTGTAGCCCTACATCTGTTTACTGTACTTATAGGTTATCGAAAGTAGCGTTTGTTCCAAGGTCCTCTTCCTCGTCGTCCTCCTCTTCCTCGTCGTCCTCCTCCTCCTCCACTGTTACTCTAGCCCTACATCTGTGTACTGTACTTAATAGGCTATCGAAAGTAGTGTTTGTTCCAAGGTCCACTGTGTAGTGTTTTGTCTTCTTGGTTCTAGGTCGATCGTTGAGTGCCTTGTGAATCCACTGCAGAGTCGAATGGACGAATGGAAGAAAATGGTCAATCTGTTGGACAAAGACCATGCTAAAGGTTGACCTCTATGTGTGTTTGTGTTTGTATGTGTGTATGTGTGAGTGTGTTTGTGTGTGTGTGTGTGTATGTGTGTGTATGTGAGTGTTTGTGTGTTTGTGAGTGTTACTTCTGTGTGTTCGTGTGAGTGTGTTCGTGTGAATGTGTATGTGCGTGTGCGTGTGTTCATGCGAATGTGCGTGTGCGTGTGCGTGTGTGTGTGTGTGTGTGTAGGTGTAGGTGTGTGTGTGTGCGTGTAAGTTTGCATCAGTTGCTGGCTAGGTAGTTTTCGTTTTGAAGCGTTCCCACATGCACAGCTAACGTTTTTTGCCAATAAATCAGGCCAACAGGTGAAAGCTGGATACAGCCTCAGGCTACCCATTCCCTCCTATCCACCCACCCATCCACATCCGACAAGAGATAAATTTATGGGGGCTTTCCTTGTCAGTTAATCTTTCAGCCAATGACTTCTGCAAAGAAAGAGATTGTAACGAAAGTAAATATGTATGTGGGCGCCTTTATGGAACGTATCTCAGGTGTTGAATGTTTGAATATTGGTAAATGTAATCATAGATTTACATAGCTCTATTTCAAGAGAGGTTCATCAGAGGCACTTCTTTTTGCCTAGCTGACCTCAAACTAAGTATGTTTCAAAGCTGAATTTTTTAAGCGGATGGATACTTTCTTTCAGAGTCAAAACGAGTCCACCAGGAGATGAAGAAGGCATTTGCTGAAACAGTTGCACTGAAGAAGAAGGCCAAAAAGGGTCAGGAGAACTAAAGTATTTGTCATCAGTCCTCCTCTTCCTCCTCCTCGTCCTCCTCCTCGTCCTCCTCCTCCTCGTCCTCCTCCTCGTCCTCCTCGTTCTCGTTCTCGTCCTCGTCCTCCTCCTCGTTCTCCTCCTCCTTCTCGACTTCCTTTTCTTCTTCCTTTCTCCTCCTTTCTTGTCCTCCCCTCTCTCCTTTTCTCCTCTTCCTCCTCCTCTTTGTATACTCCTCTTTATTCTCCTCCTTCTCCTCATCTTCATCCTTCCGGTCCTCGTCCTCTTATTCCTCCTGTTCCTCATCCTGTTCCTACTTGTCCTCGTGTTCCTTATCCTCATTTTCTGCATCCTCCTCCTTCTGGTTTTCTTTATTGTAATCATAAACTTCAAATTCTAAAGCGCTGCAATAAAGCTAAGTGCAGGGCACCAGCTTATTCACGAGCGCTGCGTCATATCAGAGGGGTTGTCCAGAGATCTATGTCCAGTGGGGGTCCGAGTTCGGTTGCCAGAGATTTTTCTGCTCCTTCTGCTCCTGCCTTTGCTCAAAGCCCTTATTGTGCTTAATGGTACTGCATGCCATGCATATTACCCATCGGTTATAGAAGTCGCCCAATGACATTGAGTCGAATCATTCTTACCTGCATAGGTAAGCCTGGTGCAGGAGCGCAGGTGGAACAAGCGGTTGCGGATTACAAGGAAAAGTACGAGATGCTGGAGGCGCTGGAGAGGAATGCCGTGAGAACCGCGCTGATCGAGGAACGCAGTCGATTCTGTCACTTCGTCAACTGCCTGAATCCTGTCATGGTTGGTGGATTTTTGTTACATGTATTTCTAATTTTAGTTCTTTAGTTAATTAAATTAATTCTAAACGACTTCAGTGCAAGTGCTAGTAAGAATTTACATACCATGACTTGAAGGGTTTAAGAATAGATAGGTGACCACTATAATCAACCATTCGGCTACCGTGTGGGACACCTTTATAACAGTGACCTTGGACACCTTTATAACAGTGTCCACCGTTGCTATGTATAAGGATCGGACACACTGTGTGGTTAATACTTCAGAAAAATCTCGGGAACCTTTATTTGAGAAAGGCTTGAATAGATGTAATTGTAATTGTAACCGAACATTTATATAGAGCCACCGAGATCAGTGTCGTTCTCGACGTGGTAGCCGATTCGTTAGAGCGCTGACCTTGGGCACCTTTATAACAGTGTCAACCGTTGCTATATATAATGTTGGGCCACGCTAGGTTATTAATACTTCAGCTACAATCTCAGGAACCTTTAGTTGAGAAAGGCGATGTAATTGTAATTGTAACCGAACATTTGGCTCCCGCAGAGATCCGCGGCGTTTTCGACCCGCATCGGTGCCAGCACCGGCAAAAATAAAGGTTTTCAAGCTCTGCAGAACTGAAGAGGAGAGAGGGCTTTAAAAGAAGCTCTTGGCGGAGGGAGTGGGGAAGGCTGTTCCAGGCTTTATATTAAGGCAGTTGTTTAAGGAAGTTGTGGATGCTTCCGGATACAAGTCAATGCATTGCTCGCGTGTGTACTTGCTCTTGATGACTCACTTAGGACTGTCAGGTGGCCATGTTGTCGGAGATAACTCACATCTCGGAGATTATTGGTTACCTGCGAGTTCAGTCGGTGCAACCTTGTTTCCTACCAAACCAGAACTACACAGTCCAAGAATGGAGAAAGGCCACCACACCTGACTACATACTTCTGGTCAGTATCGCAACACTCGTGAATGTTACTATAGCATTTTTTGAAATATTACTGTAGCATTTCTGTGAATGTTACTATAGTGTTTGTGTAAATGTAACTATAGCGTTTCTGTGAATGTTTCTATAGCGTTTCTGTGAGAGTTACTCTAGCATTTCTGTAAAAGTTACTCTAGCGTTTCTGTGAATGTTACTATAGCATTTCTGTGATTGTTACTATAGCATTTATGTGAATTTTGCTATAGCATTTCTGTGATTGTTACTATAGCTTTTCTGTGAATGTTTCTATAGCGTTTCTGTGAAAGTTACTCTAGCGTTTCTGTAAAAGTTACTCTAGCGTTTCTGTGAATGTTACTCTAGCATTTCTGTGAATGTTACTATGGCTTTTCTGTGAATGTTTCTATAGCATTTCTGTGAATGTTACTATAATGTTTTTGTGAATGTTACTGTACACACATGTACACTCATGCACACATAAGCAATGTAACTTCTTTGCAGATGTTACCTCTGGTTTATTGTAAATGTTACTGTTGCATTTCATCCCTGGTTTATTGTAAATGTTACTATTGTATTTCAATCAGTCTTACTTTTGTTCCTGTTGCCTTTTCGTTAAAACGCTCTGTCAATTGGTCTTTGGTTCTGCTAACAGTCGTCACCAGGGTCTCCTTCGGTCTCTCAAGGGTCGTCCAAGTCCAGTGGGTCCTCGGACGGATGCTGTAACTCTCCTCCGGCATCCACCTCTCCTCTGCTGACCCATCAACAAGTATGTATCTTAATATGTATGTATCTGGTTTATAATGTACGTGCTTGTATCAATGTATGTATGCAGGGGCGTCTATCCCCCCTAAGTCATTGGAGCAACGTCCCTCTTCCCCTCTTCTTCCCCCCTCTCCGTTCCTTCCCCCCTAAAATGGTGGCACACACTGACAGATCCCCCTATTTATTGGATGGAGCATTTGCTCCAAGGTTTCTATGGTGTAGACGCCCCTGTATGTATGTATGCAAGTATGTAGGCAAAGAAACCAGTTTGCATAGTGTTGTCGTATATGTTGCACCGTATGACACATGTAACATATGTGACATGTGTTTAAAACATTTTTCACATGCTCTGTCAGTGTATTGAAGTACATCTGTGACATATGTCGCCACGTATATGACATCCATAATATATCGGTGCATCAATTTATTTCTTGCGAAAATTCGCGTTTTACGAGTTCTTCTGAATACACACCTGGCCGAATATGACTATAGGACAGTAAGTGAGTAAATTTATATTGAAATATCCATCAAGCTTTTATCGCCAGACTCCAGATGTTGAAGACAAACTTCTGCAAAGGAATATATTTTAACAGATTTGAAAAGAAGCTGGCCTCAGTGTCGAAAACGGATGTCTCTCTGTCTGTTTGTCTCTGTATGTCTGTCAGTCTGTATCTGTTGGTCTCTGTCTGTCTGTCTCGCTGTCTGTGTGTCTGTCTCTGTCAGTGTGTCTCTGTTGCTCTCTGTCTCTCTGTCTGTCTGTTTGTATGTATGACTGTGTGTCTGTTTCTGTCTGTCTGTTTGTCTGCCTGTCTGTTTCTGTCTGTCTTTGTCTGTCTGTCTGTATGTATGATTGTCTGTCTGTGTGTGTGTCTGTCTGTCTCTGTCAGTCTCTGTCTATCTGTCTGTCTGTATGACTATCTGTGTGCATGTCTGGGTATCTCTGTCTGTCTGTCTATGTCTGTCCGTCTTTCTGGCTGCATGTATGACTGTTTGTCTGTCTGTTTGTGTATCTGTGTGCGTGTGTCTGTATGTCTGTCTCTACATACATATATCCATCCATGAATGTATACATAAATACATATGTACATACTAGAGCTGTACCGATAAGGCTTTTTGCCGATTATTCCGATACCGCGTGTAGCCGATTATTGTAATAGCCGATACCGCGTATGAGTCCGATTGTTTTATTATCGCCCAAAAACTACGCATACGACGTTGTATAAGGGCTATTAAGGAGTTTCCAGTCCTGCGTATATAATAGGTCCTTGGTTTCTACGGTGTCTGCTAAGTAGTGCAATGCTAAATATAAATCAATAATAAGAAACAAGACATAGATACTTGTGCTCATTTTTATATTTGTAACGATTATTGTGCAAAAAACGTCAACTGTAACATAATTTTCATCGGCGCCGATACTTTTTCGCCGATACCGATTATGCCGATTACTCTAATAATCGGCCCGATTACGAATGCTCCCGATGCATCGGTACAGCTCTAGTACATACCTACATGCATTTATACATACATGCAGATGCATACAATTACTGGTCAGATGTTGATGACAAAGACAACAACAACAGTGGCCTTTATCAGTACATGCATTCTTGTTGTTGTTGTTGTTACGATCATGTCTAGTCATGCGTGACCAACGTCAGACAGCAGTCGGAAGATGGTTCAAACGGAAACAGAGAAGAGGAGCGCCATCGAATCCAGTACGTCCGCTGTCCTTCGTCATGGCCGGGCTCCCCAGTGGAACAGCCGACGAGCCAGACGTTTCCGGGTGCAGCCAGATCCGGTCTCAACAAAGCTTCGCACCAGAGAAGCGCTGAGCATTGTGCCAAGTGTTGCCAGCATTGTCAGGTCGTGCAGGCACCGTCGTCAGATTCGGTCAATAGCTACGCTGTTCCGATATCTGCACTATCGCAGAGGGAGCCACCTGTGGTCCTGACGGGTGATGAGGCCAACTCAGAGACACCGCCTGCTGCTGAGACGACTGGGCTGGTGACAACGCCAGATGGAGGTAGGAACTCTTTGGCCCAACGCAGATCGCGAACAACCATACGGTTTTAACAATACATACTTGGTTAGTTACATACTTAGTTGCATACTTGGTTAGTTACATAGTTAGTTACATGCTTTGTTAGTTACATACTTTGTTAGTTACATATTTAATTATTTACATACTTAGTTAGTTACATACTTATTTACTTACATACTTAGTTACATACTAGTTACAAACTTAGCACAGAGACAGCCTCTCATTGTTAGAGTAGCAGATTATAATTTTACCTCAATGATACTAATAATAATAATAATAATAATAATAATAATAATAATAATAATAATAATAATAATAATAATAATAATAATAATAATAATAATAATAATAATAATAATAATAATAATAATAATAATAATAATAATAATATTAATGATATCAATAATAGTAATAATGATAATTATGTTAATTATATGTTATCGATCAGCACTGTACATAGCTATCTACACATGTACTGCAGTCACGTTTTCATCGTTCATCATTTTGTGTTCGTTTCAAGCTTAAATTTATTCCATAATTAATTCATCTTGGTTGACAGTCCAGCATGCTAAACACTAGACCAGAGTTTCCCAAACTGTGGGTCGTGACCCAAAAGTGGGTCGCGAAGCTCTGGCAAGTGGGTCGCCAAATGTTTTCGAGATACATTTATTTTTTGCAGCACCAACATTTGGCTACGATTTGGCTATAACTAGCTGGATTGCAATAAATGGTAAACTGTTTTTACCCAAATTTCCTTTTAATGCTTTAAATTTCTAAGCGCTGTACGTAAATCCACATATTTCGATACCAATTTACGAAGGAAATTTTGTACAGTATGCTTAATTTTACATAGCGGGTATCGAGACTGTCAAGATATTCACAAGTGGGTCGCGTGACCCAGAAAGTTTGGGAACCGCTGCACTAGACTATATCTGTAGACCTGGTTTGTGTTTAGTGCCCCCAGTCACTGGTTATGTCAACATGAATCAGTTGGCCAGCCTTGCCGTGCAACAGAACGAATTGTCTCAGAAGGCGAAACCGTCGAGCGACAAGAACGAGACTACGAGCAAGAGAAACGAGAACGATAAAAGTGATGAGGTCAGCAAAAAAACATCGGCTGCTGAGTTTGTGCCTAGAATCTAGAATTTCTCGTGCCTAGATTCTGGTATTGTTTATAAACCAGTTGTATTTATTCTGTGATATTGATGATGGCCTGGGATCATATCTTGTGCAACAGTGCAGTTAAAGCAAATTCTGTATTTTAATAATAATAATAATAAAAATAATAATTAAAAAAATAATAATGATAACGCTTATAATAATAATAATAGTAATAATAATACTAATTATAACTTGTAATGATAATAACTTGTAATAATAGTGGTAATAATGTCTGGAGTCATTTATTATGATTACCGGTAATTAGTGATTATGACTACCTGGAGTCAATGATTATATTATGATCATTGGTAAATGAAGTTTTCATCTCACCTATGGGGTGAGAATCTATGGCAATTAAATAAAATAATACTAATATGCTGAAATTTCGAAGCATTAAATCTGTTCTTACTGATTTACAGAAGACTACGAATCAGAAACAAGAAATAACTGATGCACAAACTTCTTCTAAAGTGAACCTTCATGAATATTCAGAGATCAATCGAGGCAGATCTCGAACAGCAGAGGATGTTGTCATGAATGGAGGTATCTTTAAAACAACTACATCACTTGGACTAAACACTAAGGGGTGCAGTGGACTTGAGAAATGACCAAGGACCAGGGGCGTCTACACCATAGAAACCTTGGAGCAAATGCTCCATCCAAGAAATAAGGGGGAAGATCTGTCAGTGTGTTTGCCACCATTTTAGGGGGAAGGATCGGAGGGGGGGAAGAAGAGGGGGAAAAGGGACGTTGCTCCAATGACTTAGGGGGGGAGAGACGCCCCTGCCAAGGACAATGGAGATAATTTATTCGTGCCCATCGCCGCCAAATTGCTGGCGTCAAGCACTGTTGATGATAATAATAGTATAATATGAATGATATATTCGTGTTTATTGACAAGCTCACTGACAAACCGCTGTGAGTGACATTGAAACATATTACAGTACAATTATCAAGATCTTTTAGAACACACATCTTGGCAGTCTGTTAGGTGCCTGCTCATTTTACAGCTACCCCATAGAGAGTGGAAGGCTGAGTCGACCTACAGGGAGCTTACGGGTATTGAACCAACTCTTTCAAGATCTTACGTTCTTCAACGTAAGATTTTTACCATTCATCTATCCCCTCTTCCCAGGTGATGATGATGATTCCTAAAATAAGAAATTTAAGTAGGTTGGGACAAAACAGTTTTTACTACACCTACTGATAATGATTTGTAAACATTTTTTCCAGCTCCCTGCAGTCCACAAGTCGGTGGTGCAAACGGCCTTCCCGGTGCTAAAGTGCGTGACCTCTCTCTGCCTCCAACTTTTCGAAAACCTCTACGAACCAGCAGTAATCCGGTGCAGTTCAGTTCTCCGCAAATGTATTCGTCGGTGAATCGAGGTCGTTCGGAACGTCAAGGTCGCGCTGTACCGGAACGGAAACAAAGCAGAGGGGTCGTTGCAAGAATTCCCTCCGCGGAATCGCCTCCGCCACCTCCGCTTCCGGAAGAATACCACACCAGTTCGGAACTTGTCCTTGAGTCAGATTACCTTCCTCTGCCACCACCTCCGGTGTGCCAGGGTGGGAACGTTGAAGGCACCCAGTGCTGGGCGCCACAGCCGAAATACCCTGCCATACCTGAAGGAAGCCTGCTGCTGAATCAGCCTTGTCCAGTGGAAGGCGATTACACAAGCCTTCCGGAAGCATATCGGATGGAATTGAGAGCTGCGTCAGCTGCGGCGAGTTGCGCTGTAACTCCGGAAGGACAAGATACGGAGGCAGGTGGATCGAACACATTTGCAGACAGCATCCGTCGTGGAGTACAACTTCGAAAAATTCTAACCAACGATCGTTCAGCCCCGCGGCTTCCATCAAACCCTTAACGTTTTTGCTCCAACGCTTCTGCTGAAGACGGAGATTATAAATTAAGCTACAATTTGCTCTCAACTGTTAAGTCTGGAGGGGGATCCTTCTTCGGCGGGGCTTTGCGTACGCGCAACAGTCCACCGGTGTTGACTTCATTACCTAGGTAGTTCAGTGGCGGCGATCTTGTTTGACAGGTGGGGGGGACATTTTGGAACTGATCTGGTGAAAAAAGAGTTTTGAACTGATCTGGTGAAAAAGAGGTCAAAAAATTTTTTCGCGATTTGATTACCTTTTTTTGGGGTTTCCTCAAAATTTGGGGGGTCCGATGTATGGCGTGTTCCCCCCACTCTTAAAGGTGGGGGGTCTTGTCCCCCTCGACCCCCCGGATCGCCGCCCATGAGGTAGTTAAATGAACTTTGTTTGATTGCTGATAAACCGTGTAATTTAGATGAACTTCAACGCCATTTAGGCTCTCATAGGCAGCGCTTCGTTAGGTTTTTAAAAGATGCTATCTAACAAGCTGAGTGACTAAGTCTCGGCCTTTTCAATCTCTTTCATCGTTGTTAAAACCTTTTGTTTTCGTTTTTTCCCCAAACATCTCGTTTTTTCGGTTTTTTATTTTTCACGTTTTTTCCGTCTTTTATTTTTTTATGTAACTTTATTTATTTGTTTACTGTCTGTTATTATTTTGTTTAATTTTATTTTTCTGATGTCTTTTACGTTTTCTCTGTATTTTCAAGGATTCATCTAATTTACGTCACTTTTTAACGTCATCATTTGAGAAATAAATAGCACAGTACAAGAAATAAGATTATTGTTACTTAGTGTTTACTAATTAAGTTGTGTTATTAGCTGATTAAATTTTGTAGACCCGGTTTTAATTTTAAAGTGCTGTACAAGATGTAACAAAGTCAAATTATTTGCCATTTTCCCGTTTCTTTCCGTTGTTTATTTCTTTGCCAAAAATGAACGTTTTTTCCGTTTTTTGTTTAGTTTCTTATGTTTTTAACCACTATGATTTCTTTGGATAGGAATTAACTGTTGAATGTTGGTTTCAATTTTTCTGTTCAGTTTTGATCAAATCCTTTAGGTTTTGTTTCTTTTGCCAAACAGGTTGTAAAGGTAACAGAATAGGCAAGTAACCGTTACTTTGTGCAGGTATAACTGTAGATGAGTTGGGGAATCAATTTAGACGTAATATATAAACTTTTGGTAGATAAGCAATAATAGGACATTCTATAATTTAGAACCTACTATTAATTACTGTACCACGCACTTTGTTGTTGCCGAGAGACTATTCTAAAATTGCTCCCAAAATGATTAATTTCATGCTGTTGACTCAAAGTCTGTTGCTTGACATTATATATGTAGCCTACTTTGCTAAAACGTGTAGGCACATGGAACATTTGCAAAAGACTGAGAATGATCCAGCATGAACCACCGTCACTTGGCATCCCTGGACAACCCCTCTGACTTGATGCAGCGCTCGTGAATAATATGGTGCCTTGCGGTTAGCTTTATAGTAGTGCTTTAGAAATTTCACGATTATGATTACAAATGGTGAGTTGTATGGAAAATTGCAGCAATAATTACCGTAGTTGTCTCCATTTCTGTGTGGTTGATCGTGTGAAGTTTATGTCAAGAAATGTGTTGGCCGTTTAGTGCTGTGTAATAATAATAGTAATATAATAATAATAACAGGGAAACAAGCTTCCTGTTTCAAAGCTTATCAATTATCATACAACGCTTTAACGCAGTCGCTCTCTTAGGTTGCTTAACAATATCACAGCAAAAACTCGCGCGGCCGTTCCAGGAATAATTTTTTTTCCTTCTATATGTCTCCGGACAATTTTTTATCTACCTGGGGGATCCTTGATACCCCGGGGCAAAAAAAAAATAATACTAATAATAATAATAATATCTTTTCTTTAATCAAGCGCCTGCTAACCGCACTGCGCTGTACAGTGAACATACATATAGTAGAAACGGCAGCCTTACATACATGTATACAGTAGAAGCACATGATAACGGTTTTACAGGAGTCGAATACAACTGTTTTTTAACGGCAAACACGCAGGGCGCCAATCACGGCCTAACACTCACGTAACTACAGCCGCCATCTAGCGAGTAGAAGGCTGAGTAAGCCTTATGGAGGGCTACGGGATTCGATCTTGGTACCTTCTGCACTTCACGCCAATGTGTTATCCATTACCGGTACTCTACGGGCTATTGTTAGCTGGACCTATCGTAATTGTAATCCGACATTTATAAAGCACTACTTCAAGAATAAACTTATCAGTGGCGTATAATCCAACGACTTCAGACTTGAGCCAGTCGAAAGGACTCCATGTAGCCTAACTACAATGGATAAGTTGTTTCTTTTGTCACGAAGTAACTAGTGTAATTTGTGTCCGAACCACAGTCTGGCCTAAGATGGGAAGAAAATGGCATGGCCGTGTTGCGAGGAACTTTGGGTTTGTATACTGCCAGCTAAAGGCAGAAATGGGACGTGGTAGCTGTACGTACGTTTGCTTTATAGTTGTGTGTAGGCCTACAGGATTCGAATTCAAGTTTACCATAATAGCCATTTGGTGGTGATATTCTAGTTACCAAAACCACAGGACAACAATAGTTAGGCCCTAGAGCAATTTTGCTCCCCAAAATCTCTCTACATTATAGTTTTCCTAGCCCGGGGGGGGACACAAATCCTGGGGGTAATTCCCCCCAAACGTGTCTAGATTAAACACTGACCAGACCAGTGATCATTATCGTCCTTTGACGAATCTAATCTAATGAGATTGTACAGCGCCTTTATCATAATCCCAAGACATGCAATTTAGTTGTAATCAAAAATCAATCCACTGGAGAAGAAAACAAAGTCGAAATCCGATACTATGACGTAGATGGTTTGCCTCACTTCAACTTTTGGTACGTAACACAGCATAAAGCCATTATCTGAATAGAGCCTACTCTGAATCTGCTCCGACCTTGCTCGGAACAGTGGTGAAGCGCGCCCCAAGACATTGCTTAATATTTTGCAAGGAATCGATTATTTTTCTGTTATAATTACTTTAAAACTACAGTTGTTAACTGATTTAAAAAAAATACGTTTCGACATGAATCCATAAATGAGACGAGGATAGACGCATAATAAATTATCCTGTGCGAGTTTCAAGTTCAAATCCTGTTTTAGTCCTTACTTCCGGCTGCGGAGTAAACATAAGCAAGTAAATGTTAGAACTTTCCAGGAAAACGTGTTGTTTACACAAATAAATTATTTAATTACGTTGGATGAATTAGACAACACAGATTCGTCAATGTAAACATCATATGATTCTTGACACTTAGTGAAGCTGCAAGGCAAGCGAATTATCGGGATTAGGGTGGTCGAAATGCGAGTAATAGTGAATCCCCGAAATCCCAATCCCCGAATTAACAGAATGTCCGCCGGATCCCCGAAATCTGTTTTCTAAGTTAAAACAAACTTATTTGTAAAAATCTAACTCTTCGAGATATTTTCGGGTTAAACCGTAGTTTATTTTGCTAAAGTAATACCACGTTTTCAATCCAGTTGTTGACATTGCTGAACAACACATGCTTGATGTTCAAGTTATAATTTGCTCCATGCATTTCGAAAACATGGCGTTCGAGAAAATGGCTCATGCTTCAGTCACAGTTAACGTCAGCCACAGATGTACAGGATTCAAACGCTTGGTAGAAAAAATGTTTTCGGGAATTTGGTCAATTTTGCATTTTCACCACTTTCGGTGAATTAGGATTCGGGGGATCTAGTTAGCAAGTGTTATTGTGTTGGATAAACAAGTGACCGAGGTGCTCCGCCTAAGTCACGATTTTGGGACATTCAGACATGAAAAATGCAGAAGGTTTAAGCAATACCTGCAAAGTTGAAAACCTATATGCTGAGAAATAGACAAAGGTGTGGCTGTTATGAATTTAGATCCTGAAGAATTGTAGCCTACATTTGGAGCCCAAAAATATTAAAGAATTGTATTGCAAGGATAGACTGCTAGGTCAATCTATGTTGTTATTTTTATAGGAAATGTGTGACTGCTACAGTTACGACAGCCTGAAAAAGGATCTCGGTGAAAGACTGGTTCCATGCTGTGCAGATGACTTTCACATAAATAAGCTGGACGACAAGACTCTTGGTTTGGCGTACATCTCGTTGCTCAACCAATCTGTAGAGCTTTTCTTCAAGATGAGCTGGCTCGACTGCAGACAGAAATGTGTTGTTCTTCTTGACATAACCTGGGAGCAGCTATACACTGGTCACTGGAAAGATGTTTCAATAACTTGGAGACAAGCATATTCTGTCGTTAGCTACTTAAAAGCTCTTTCAGAATTTGCTCTTGGAAAGCAGGACTCCTGTCTTGACTTTCGGGAAATGATAAAAACGTGCGATATGGGACTTCTTATGGGCGCTCCGGTACTCGATAATGTTCTTCCAAAACTGGCATCAAGACTGCAGCAGTTACATGTTCAGAATTTGCCTGAGGCATCTTATGAAAAGGAAGAGATCAGTGAGCCCCCAGCTAAAGTTAGTAAATTAGACACGCTATTGCCTTTTGAACTGAGTCCCGATCGGCAAGTTTCAATGTGTGTCGAGCCTTCTATAGAGCAGTTTAGGAGTGCCTTTATGGAATCTGGAACACCAGTGGTAATTCAAGCATGCATGGAATACTGGCCGGCCATGAGCACCCGATGTTGGGGTATTCCATATCTTAGAAAGATCGCTGGCTGGAGGCTCGTACCAGTTGAACTCGGCTCTAAGTACACAGAAGACTCCTGGTCTCAAAAACTGATGACGGTAAATGATTTCATCGATGGCTACTTTGAAAAGCAACATTTGCCTTCAAGCGACGTCGGCTACCTGGCACAGCACCAGCTTTTCGACCAGATTCCCGAGCTGAAAAGCGACATAATCATTCCGAGTTACTGTGGACTTGGAGATTGTGACGATGTCGACATCAATGCCTGGTTTGGTCCGCAGGGAACTGTTTCTCCGTTGCATCAAGACGTCAAGCACAACTTCCTTGCACAGGTGGTTGGCAAGAAATACATTCGACTTTACAGCACCGAATACACGTCCCGACTTTATCCGCACTCCAGTCACCTGCTTAACAACACGAGCCAAGTGGACGTGGAAAGACCGGACCTGGAGAAGTTTCCACTGTTTGCAGATCTACCCTTTCTCGAATGTGTTTTGTCACCGGGAGAAATGCTTTACATACCACCGATGTACTGGCACTATGTGCGTTCGCTGTCCACCAGCTTTTCTGTGAGCTTTTGGTGGAAATAAATGCTGGGGTGGTACAATGACTGAACTCAAAAGCTTTGGCCCTTCCTTTCTGTATTAGTTTAAGGCAAAACTATATGTCATGTACTTACTTAGTACTTAGTCCTTCTTGTGCAGGTCTAAACATCGGGCAGTGCATCTCCATTCTCCACTCATCTCTGTCCATCGCCAGCTCTTTGTCCCATGATATCTCCAGACATCTCAAGTTGTCTCTGATTGTTTCCAGCCAGTTCCTCTGTGGTCTTCCTGTCCTCATTCTCCCTCCAGAATTCCAGAACATCACTTGTTTGGCTCTTCTATCGAAAAACATGCCCCATCGACTTCATTCTTCTATCTCTGATAATGTGCTCTATATCTTCTTGTTCCTTCCTCTCTCTTATTGTTTTTGGTACCTCGTTGCACCACAGTACATGTAGAGAGTGCAAATGGAGAATGTAGTCGAAATGGCCCACACAGAGTTTTCTTTGGGAATTCCTGTGGAGGGGAAAGTGTGAAGTTATAGAACAGGCTCCTAATTCATGACTTTCTCAGAAATTTATTTACCTTTAAGTTCTACAGAGTTTCATCTCTGTCTTAGTTTCTCGATATTTTGGATAACCTTAATTTGGTGTGCAGCCCTCACCAAACCAGTCTGCGGCAAGTTAACAGCATGCCCTGCTCTCCATTAAAATGAGAGTAATGACTATTACTATTAGCCCTTTGAACCTGCTTGTGAACTATAAGAAAAAGGCTTTCTGTTTTTTATTGTTGTGCATTCAATTTAGGTGAAAAGGACAGCATTCTTTGGGAGACTGTCATGTTTGCCTTTTTATGGTGCTTGATCCTACAAAATTAAAGAAATTCTCAATATAGCAGAGACTACTTAGAATATATTTTCCAGATTCTGATTTCATAGGTCTAAAGTCAGCATTGTTCTAAGTAGAGTCTAAAGTACTCTCATTCTTGTGTGTCTATCGGACTATTTGTCCCTTTTCTACCTGAAGCAGGATTTAACAGGTGAGCACCAGTGCCAAACTGCCCATAAGTTGCTTGTCTTTATCTAGGCAGTGAGATTTAATGTATGAGTCCTGGACACCGTGCCACTGCAGATAAAAAAATTTGCTTTTATATCTTCTTCATGAGATTAAATTATATTTTATTTTGATTAAGCAATACAAATTTGTCATCAGATTAAATATGTAAATACCCCAGGTGAAACGTAGAGGAGGCGTTAGTTTCCTTTTCTAGGCCCTTGAGCCGGCAATGGACGAATTCCAAGGGGTCATCCATAAAGGACGTCCGCAATGAGGGGGAAGGTGGGGATCAAAATGCGGACAAGGGATGAAGGGGGACTATGACCACTGCGGACGTCCGCATCTAAGTTTTTTAATTTGATAGTTTTTAAACACCACCTTGTTTCTGACGAAAAGGTCAGTAAGGTGATTGGCTAAAACCTCATGCGCAGTATAAACTTTACTGCGACTTTAAAGAGGCTTTTGTTACTGCACATCCTGATATGAAACCCGAAACTGTCAATTAAACGTTCACAGGAACAGTGGAATATTTATAAGAGGAATGATGATGACTTTAAAAATTGGCTTTGGCGTGTGGACGTCCGCAAAGGGGGATTGAACGGGTGAGGTCAGATGCGGACAAATGCGGACAAGGGGAGGGAGGGTCCAGATTAAGTCATATGTTGCAGACGTCCTTTGTGGATGACCCCAAGTGCCTGGAGACCTGGACACGATGGGTCCAGTGCGTCACAGGACTTGCCATGTACTTTCCAGCTTATTCCGGTGCCAAATTCTGCTTGGAGACAGCGGAACGTGTGAGAAAGCAACATGTCCAGGGTTGTTAAACGGAGTCGAACCCGCATCTGCATGGTCTGTGACCAAACGTGTTACCGATAGACCAACGTGTCGCACTGATTGGCCGCCATTTCGCCGATACGTTAAATTTTGTTTGATAAACTAACATTTAAACCTGTGGAAATCAAAACCAACGCCATACAGATAGGGATTGTCTTTCGTTCGTATTAGCTTGAATAGAAGAAGAACAGTCCCTTAAGCTGGCCCTGCGGCAGGCTGGCAGCCATGGGTATGAAGTGTTATATAGCGACTTCGTTTTCTTAGCCTCGACATATTAAGACGGCGGGTGGCCAGTACTCTGACTTGCCGTCTCATCTTCCCACCGATAGTGTACGGTCAGTGTACTCATTATAGCTGAGTTGGTTAGGGGTGCAGATGGAGCAGAAATCTCGAACATTATTTGTGCCCTGGTGGAGATTTGAACCCCCAACCTCTCGTAATCGTAATCTCCAAACTTCTAAAGCGCCACTCCAAGGCCAGACGCAGGGAACCAGCCTATATCAAGAGCGCTACATCAGATCAGAGGGGTTCCAGAGAGTAGTCCAAAGAAGTCCGAGTCCGGTTTCCAGAAGGCCAAACCAAATCAGAGGGTTTTTCCAGAGAGTATAGTCCAGAAGAGGTCCCAGTCCGATTTCCAGGATACCAGACCAGGAGACCTCTCGATTGACAGTCCACCATGCTAACCACTACACTATCATAAAGCATCCTCATTAGATTGAATAATAATAAGACGATTTGTATAGCGCCGTAGAGGACCCGAGTCCGGAAAGGGCGCTGTACATGAGTTAATTCCGACTGTCTGCATGTATACATGTCGGAGCATTTGAGGCTCATAGTCTCATTCGTGCTGGGTTTTACTGTAATTTTCAAGTCTACAGCTACAAGAAAATCAGGCCTCGCCGACTCGAAGCTCCATATGAGGATCGTTAACGTAATGCTGTCCTCGACTGGAAGCCAGTAGTCAGTACAGCCTTTCTCGCATACAGCTCCAATCGTGCGATTACACTGGCAGGCTGGGGACCACTCGTGCGGAGCAGTCGAGGACGGAACGAAGCTGTTGGAACAAAACTACTATGTAATGTTTCCTGTGCGTTCTAATTTTTCTGCCCAAGTATCTTCGTTGCATTTGTGAATGTATAGTTAGGTCCACTGGAATAGTCTTGGGGACCGTGCTATGACTACAACTAGCCCTGTTAGCTACATTAGTTAGAGCGTAGCTAGCTCGGTCCGTACACGGGGACCTTAATTGGCGTGGCAGTATGGTGGTCACCATTCAAACCAGTCTTGTTGTCCTCGAGTTCGTTTTTAAAAGTCTTGGTCTTGAGACCAAAAGTCTTGGTCTTGAGACCAAAAGTCTTGGTCTTGAGACCAAAAGTCTTGGTCTTGGTCTTTAGGTTCAAAGTCTTGGTCATGATCTTGGGGTTCAAAGTCTTGGTCTTGGTCTCGCAAGACCAAGACTCGGCTGTCAACATGAACAGTCATTTAACAAAACTCAAGAATTTACAAAATTATCAAGCCTGTTTGCGTCATAGGCCTACGACAAATAGCTACGGACGGTGTAAACAAGTCTTGTGGTCAGGAAACCCATCGGCAGCAGCAACAGTTATGCTATATCTGGAAGCTCTGCGGAGACTTGTTTCTGAAGCCAAGCGGTCTGATAAACCATGGGAGGATTTCCAAACGACTCATGATTTGTACATTTACATGAAATTACAGTGCTTGAAAAGCTACTGTATGTGCCAACGACTTCAGCACTTGTAGAAAGTATTTTTTCACATGGTGGAATTTTTACGAGGTCAGAAAATTCTGAGCGAATAATAATTATTGGTTTTTATAAAATACAAAAGGCATTTGGAATAACATTTTGCATTAAGGACTTTTGTAAATACGGAATTCTGTAGAGTCTGTATTTAGAGTTAATTTACTTGAACATAGTAAAAGACTCACGTTTTCATCAAAATAGCGAGTATTCCGACTTGACAATTTCTTTAGTAAGGAATAGAAATCTTGACACGATTGTGATTTTTGGGTTTTGGTCTCGGTCTTGGTCTTGAGGTTCAAAGTCTTGGTCTTGGTCTTGGCCTTGAGGTTCAAAATCTTGGTCTTTGTCTTGAGGTTCAAAGTCTTGGTCTTGGTCTTAGCCTTGAGGTTCAAAGTCTTGGTCTTGGTCTTGAGGTTAAAAGTCTTGGTCTTGGTCTTGAGGTTTAAGGTCTTGACAACAAGACTGATTCAAACGGACAGAGGTGGTGAAGTATCGCACCAGAGCAATTCATTGAAAACGAAGCAGGGTCGATCGTGACCATACGGTCGCTATAGAAAAACGTGTACAACTGTAGGCCTACAATAGGCCTATTAGAGGCAGACGGATTTCGGAATTGATCGTCTGACCTACTTAAGTGATAAATCTGATTGTGTGGTTGTCTATTAGTTTCTGAGCGAATTCCTTAGTAACCAATCTATTTGCCGGGTGCCATGGAAGATTAGGGGAATGTCACGTCGCTAAAACTATAGCTTCACTGTGTTATCACACATCACACTGCGCCACCACACAACCGCCATCATCACCGATTACCACTGTAGTACCCTGCTGTCTCCTCGGCTTGACCTCCCCGGACTTTGGCCTGGCACCGGAACGGATAAGGCGGACATGGCTATTGGGGACTTGATTTGATATAGCGCCGGTGAATAAGCTGGTCTCCCTGACGTGGCTTTTGTGTGGCACATTTAAATTTACATTTACATCTATGACACTGGTGTAGTGATTACGATTAGCATTTAGGAGTTGCCTATAAACAGAAGATCAGTCCCTTAAGCTAGCCATAATTATGAGTGTGAAGTTTTAGCGACTTTACTTTCTTGGCCTCGGTTTATTAGGGCTGGTGACCGGCAGTGTGTAATCTAGTCCCCCTGTTCTGGGGGGGGGGAAACAAGGTTTCTCGGGGGGAATTTCCCCCCAAAAGGTCTCTGCCTTACAATATTGCTGAGTTCTGGGGGGGGAAACTTCAATCCTGGGGGGAAATTTCCCCCCAAAAGACGTCTAGATTAAACACTGGGTGACCGGTCGTTCTTCCCACGGTCAGTGTGCTGAGTGTACACGTTATAGCTGAGCTGGATGGGGGACGAATGTGAAGAAGAAATCTCCAAGTAAATTTCTGCCATGGCGGGGATTTGAACACCGACCTCTCGGTTGACAGTCCGGCACACTAGCCGCTGGACGACTGCTAAAATATTATAGCGCCTTATTTCTTCCGACCTCGCTGCCCGAGGAGCTTGCGATTCCACGGATTCTGTGATTCTCGTCCGCTTGCGACTCCAACTTCTATATTTAGCCTATGTGCGAATTCTCCACATCAGTCTCCATCTACCAGGATTCGAACCCACAATAATTAGATCAAAGACCAGTCGTTTAAGCTAAAGACATTTGATCGCCTGGAATTATTAACATCCATCAGCACTGAGTACTTTTATACAGCGTGACCCAGAATCAATGTCCATGTACTGGGATACGGAAATTTCGCCCCCGGAAGATTCGCCCCCGACATTTCGCCCCCGGGAAGATTCGCCCCCGAGGAAGTTTCGCCTCCGGGATCCATGATGAAAATGTAACTAAGACTAGAAGCTGGATTACCGATGAAAATGTAACTAGAAGACTAGAAACTGGATCTATGATGAAAATGTAACTAAGACTAGAAGCTGGATCGACGGGGCGAAACTTCCGGGGGGCGAAATGTCGGGGGCGAATCTTCCGGGGGCGAATCTTCCGGGGGCGAAAAGTCCTAGAACACCATGTACTAGAGCGCAATAAAAGCCATTCTTTTACAATGCCCATGAGAGGAGATCAAGATATCAAAGAATGCAGTCACTATAATACTGTATTTCACGCAGGCTACATGGCTGCTCCTGCGTTGGGATTTAAGGGAGTTCGACTTCATTCATATGTTAGTAGTCGCACCATCTATTATTCTCATCATCATTGTCTCAACTAATGTGGTCGTAATGGTCTTTATGCAAATGTTTTGTTTAAACGCAGGGTGAACAGTGTTTAATCTAGACACCTTGGGGGAGGGGGTAAATTCTCCCAGGATTTATGTTCCACCCCCCAGAGACAGAGACGCGTTTACAGAAAACGGGGCCTTAGGCGCAAATATTTTTGGGGACCCTTCTGAACTTGATGTTATATGCACAATTGCACAAAATGAATTATTAGTCCAAATGATCAAAACAATTATAAATTGTAATAATTATACTTTTAGGTGAATGCTAAACTGTAAAAAATAGAAAATAAGTAATATTTAAAATAATTCAAAATTCAAAATGTTTTTTTATAAAATCGATAAAAATTTCTTTCATTCGTTTTGGGGCCATCCGAGAGTTGGGGACCCAAAGCGCGCGCGTCGTGCGCCTACACGTAAACGCGCCTCTGCCCAGAGAAATATAAAAATAAAATAATAGTTTTGAGTTGTTGCTGACGATAATCAATCAATCAATCAATCAATCAATCAATCAATCAATCGTTTATTTTGCAACCAACCAATTCAGTACAAAAGTCACATGAGCATAGATATCGTTATATTCGGCTACAAAAAGGGTAGCCCTGAAGGGATCGAGAATCCCGCTAAGTAGGGACACCGAGGTACAGATTTTAAATATGAAAGATCGAGGTGGCCAGGAGGTATGATATTTTAACTAAATCACGTATAAGTGCTTATAACAACCATGAGCACTTTGATTACCATGTGCAAAATGAAAAAAACGAAAAAACACAACTCATTGTGAAAATAGGAAATACAGATCAGAATAAACGAATAAAAAGGGAAATGAGAAGAAGAACTAACTACAAAGAAGCAAACTCAATTTACAAGCAATTGTTGTAGGCCTACAGTAATAAAACGAGCAAGATAGGAATAGTCAATTGTCCTAGAAGATACTCACAAAATATTTCTTAACTAACTGAAACGACATAACTACAGAGAAACACAGTTCAGTTTGCGATCAATTATTATACTGTAAATAGAGCGAGCGAGATAGGAAAGGTCAATTATCCTATTGATTCCAACAGGTAAGTGCATAGTTTGCCTTTAAACATCCGTAAACCATATTATGTAGGCCTATATATATACACACACACCTTTATTTGCTGTTTCTTAATTTTATCACATTCATTTAATTTTAATTGGATATTATATTTCAAGATAAAGTAATTAGTTTGATAATTAAATCATTCCGTCTCAAAATTTGCGCACCCCTCTCGAGTTGCGCCTTGTTCCATGGGACCGCTGGAGCACCCCTCGCTACTGCACTGGTCCAGTATACCAGCAAATTGATCAGTGCGACCGAATATCTTTGTTTGATCATCTCTGCGACAGGTCGGCCTTGTGTGTATCCATGCGTCAGCGTTAGTTACCTGGGCATTGTAGGGCATTCTCCGGCTTCTCCTCGTGTGCAGTTTTTGGAAGATGATGAGCTTATTCTTTAGGGGTCGTTATGAAGCGAGTTGTAGGTCTACCGAAATGTAATGTCACGAAATTTGATATAACTATAAGCTTCCGAAGAACGCATGAAATCATACAACAGTTCATTCTCATTTGGATGATGCTTGAATAGCTGGAGAATTCAACGTCGCACATATAGAACTTTCATATAAAGAAGCTTCTTGCAAGGTTGAGAGAATAAAGTCACATTCAGAGATCTGTTGGTCTTATAGAGAGCCAATCATGTATAGAAGCTTTTCTTTCTAGTTGCCTGTCTATCAGGGAATCACAGGAGCCGGAGTCCCACATGGTAGTACGGTCTGTGGAGAAGATTTTGAAGAAGACGGCAGTGAGATGAACAGGAACGTACTCTGGACTAAAGAGCAATTTAGTTCTGTTTTTAGAGTAGAAAACTCTCAGCTCGAGTTTCGCCGACACCAAAGACGTCTTTGAAGCCGGACAGCCATATTCTGGTACTGCAAGGCTTCTTCAAATGCCTTTTTGTTTCAGCGCAAGAAGGAGAGATCGAGCGACCTCGCTTACTATTTGACTCTTCAGGCCCTATCATGCGAGTTTCGAATCGCGCCAAATTGACATGGCATGCAGACTACACGTTTCTCCAAGTCTACACAATAGAACGGCGAAAACTTTCAAGACTGTATTGGCTCTCCAGCGATAGCCGTGTCACATAGCAATACTTTAGAAGTAACTTTCATTCTTCGGAATCACATATCACAAAAACCAAATTTCATATGAAAACTCAACCTGGTCATTGACACGATTAAACTCTAAACTATTTTTCAATTCGAAGCTTTCGTAGAAGAAATCTGCGAATGATGTGTTCAAACGGAAGATTTGTTCCCTGAGCTGCAAATTCACTCAATGCTTCTGAATACGGAAGATTGCAATCGATATAGGAGCTAACTTTCAAATATTTTGCAAGAAAATATCTTCCAACAAAATAGTGGTTTTTAATGGAGTAATGATATCCAAGACAAGAGGAGAGTTCACGCCTATCGAAGTACACAAATAGGGCAAACCAGTGTTCAAATGTTGACCCTTTATTTAACATAACCTTCCCCAAAGCGTCATTCGAAGGTGACAAATAATAAAACAGTGTGTGAAACCCAAGCAATGACTGTATGTCCCTATGGAAAAAAGAGTCAAGCGGTGGCAGCAACAAAACATTCGCAAATGAACGTTCCTTCAGATCGCTCTGCAAATCAGGCTGTTGCAGAATTCGTTCACATAAATACTGCACTTCATCGTATTGGCGACACTTGTAAAGGTACAAAGCACGATAGCAGTCAGCTGTGTTGCACTGGATGCCAAAGTCGTTGCGAATCACATTGTAAAATGAAATCATATTTTCTACAGCATATTCCATTAGAATATCAGCTACTGTTTCTTTGACTATCAAAGGATTCATAGCTGTAGCCAGGATTTGTGTCAAGGAATCTGTTAATGCATCTGTTCTGTGATAAACGATCTGTCTGGTAGCATTGAAATGAGAACCTGACTTCATCGAAACAATGCATCTCGGTTTTATTAAAGCCTTTAAATATTCATCCATAGGAAATGATGAGTCCTGCAAATCACGATAAAAATATAAATGTTTTGATATTCTTTCGGTAGATAACACAATTAAATAATGAGCAAAGACTTCTGGTGAAATACGCAGATCAAGATAAAGTCGTCTTCTAATGTAATGACGGTTACTGTCAGTAATTTTCTTCTGAAGCACACACAATCCAACAATCCTTGCCACATCGTCAATAAACAACAAACAACCTGCATTCAGTGTCTCCTTATCCTCTTGAGAAGGTTGATCCACGAGAATCGACAAGCAGAAGCGTATTGCTAGTTGGTGTTCTGATATGGCAAAGTGGATAGCAGCCAGATAAGCCAAAGCTGCAGGGGCAATACAGTTGCATTTAGAACCTTCGTGTTCTAAAGCTCTTCTAAGAAACTCTTTTGACATGAAAGACAGTAGTTGAAATTCTGGATGACTATTTGATCCAGTTATATTTTGCATGAGACCCTGAGCACGCAGAAATTGAAACCGACAACTTTGTGTTGTGTGCGCTTTCGGAAAGTTATGATACTGGGACCTTACATTTTTTGGTTGTAACGAAATTCCATTGATAAATTCAACAAAGAGACTGCTATCCCATGAAATCTCTCCGCAGCCTAAACCATACGCTGTATGCAAAATATACAGTAGGATGTCATAGTACGTGAAACATAAGAAGTTCTGTATTGTTGGAAGCTCCATCAGTCGAAAGTCAATTTTCGATGCAATACATCTTGAATTGTATCCCTCCAATAAGCTCTGTCGCAGTCCGGAACTTAATCCGCCTTTTATTATACTACGACCGAACTCATGTGAAAATAAGAATGTGAAAGAAAAATATAAATCCAATGATTCTGATTCAGTCGCTTTACAAAAGTTAAAGAAAGGCAGCATGAAATCCGCTAAATGTGGCAAAAACTCCATTCTGCTGTTAAACTTGACACGTCTCTGAATGAATGGCAGTATGTAATTTTCCTCGAACCAAAGACAGAGAACATCAGAATTTAGGAATTCATTTAGTCGTTTTTCAGTGTTGTCATGGATTGTGGAGCTCGATGATTCATGAAATAAATTGGCTTCTGCAATAAAATAGTTGGGACAGTGCCTCTTCTGTAGCCAGTCTGAAAGCTTCTTCAATAACTCACAGCAGATCGTAATAGCAGAAGAGGAATTCCACCATTCCGGCGACATCTCTTCACAGGTCCATAACATCAGCGTCTTCAAATGATATGGACAGAGAACCTCATCCTCCTTTGGACAATCCTTTTGTATTAATTCTCTCTTGCAGAAGAATCTCAACAAATGGTAAACAATCTGTTGAATTTGAGTCCAACTCTGAAGTAAAATTATCTCCGCCAGTGAAAATGAAAACCTCCACTGTAGTTTATCGTCTCTGCAGGAACGATGCTTAACGAAGACAACATGGCAACCATTTTGTGTAACCTCGGCGATTGTATCAATGGTCGGCCATCCATTATTCCTAGGTCGCTTAAGCCAACCTTGGGCTTCTTTAGGCCAGTGTGGGCACCACATGCTGCGTACGAAATCCTTTGTGGAACAAGAACCATCATACTTTTCTCTTCGATGTTTAATTGCTGGACCACTAACGATTTTTTGGCAGGCGTTTCTTTGGTGCATAAGAGAAGCATACCTATTTGCAACCCAATCCATATCTAGCATCATGTAGCTGTTTGAAAGAGCTGTTTGCTTAAATTCGTACTCTTTATATTTCCAATTATAGTTCATTTCACCCAGATATCGTAATCGAACAAAACCTGGAAACCCATGGTATGATTCAATCTTGTAGCACTCGATAGTATCTGCTAGGCCACTCATATCCATTGGCAACACTGGAAAGTTGCCACTGAAGACCAGTTGATTGGTTTCGGCGAACAAGATATCTATGTCATCAATGCATGTAATCGGCGGTCGGATATAAAGCTCAGCATGGCTGCCACACAAAATTAAATACTCATTTGATGTAGTGTTACGGGACGGTATTAGGTTATGCATATGATCAGAAACAAGAGGAAATGACTTTGGAAGTAATTGGCATGTGCTAGCGATGAACGAAGAAGCCATTTCTTCATTCGATTTACCCACATGTTTCGTCATCCTATATGGAAAACATGTACAACTTAAAAGCTCACCACCACCATCATCATCACTATGATTGTCAGCATCCTACAAACTCATCATCAGTACCAATGCCATTGTCATCGTCATCATCTTCAGCATCAGCAGTAGAAGGAAGAACCTTTATCACTCACATTTCGACCAATCATGTTTAGCAAACTCTCTAGATAACCATATATCCGATGGCGATCTGAAGCTGAAGATTCTAACCCTCAAATAATAGACATAATTATTGATAAGTATACTGTTTAATAACAATGTAGGCCTACTATTACAAATCCAGGTAATTCAACTCAATGAGTCACGTTCTGGGTTACAATCTCAGCTGAATAAATCACGTTGTACGTTGCAATATCTACTGGCCAAAACCTTTCACTGAAATAAACTAAAATATGTACGATTACGACACAATGTACTGTAAATGTAAAAGACGCGGCGTTTTGTATCGCCCTTTCTTCCCATTGAATCAAAACATCCGTGTAAAGGCACGTCACATGTTCTACAAAAATACACATCAGCCAGCATACTCATCTCTCTTATCTTGCTTGCACTTAGACTCACAAATATTACCATTTGCGATCTGGCTTATCCAGTGCTCTATTATAACTTTGACAATGTTTTCTGTAAGGGACCATCGTTTGGTGCTTTGTGACAACGGCGCAATGAGAGTCATAGGCTTAGATTCTTCCATTGAATGTCCTTGGTCTAAACCAGAACCAGAATCCGTTTATTAGAACAACCGAGAAGTACAAAGCAACAACATATTGGGTGTAATGGGTGTTTTAGCAGGATGCCCCTAACTTCCTAAGGGATGAGTAACGCTACATGGGGCAACCAGCGATCACAGGCAGAACGGATGTGTTCATCATTTGAAAATATTAGGAGTTACACTAACTTAACTAACAAATCAACTAAAGTCATAGATTCGGAAAGTCTTTATGAGTGATCTATTTCTTCTTTTTTGCTTGTAATTTAAAGAAACGCGATATTTTCTTCGTTTTAAATATTATCTTGTTTGCTGTTCCCAGATTATTTTTTTTAATGAAAAAATCTCTTAAATGTGAATATCCTGTGTTCTTTTCTAAGGTATAATATTTCGAGTTTCTTTTCGATGGAAAGATGGGGGGGTTAAGTTTTTTGTCATAATTTTATTAGGGATTCTTGAATGTTTGACAGTTGTTGACAAGGGGAAGGGAGGGGGTCAAAACTGCCTAAAATTTGTTGACATAATTAATGGACTGTAAGACATAATGGACATAAAATTAATGGACATAATTAATGGACATAGGCCGTATTGGGATCATCTCATCTATAGAACATAAATTTTCGATCGGAGACGAATCAGTATTGTCCAAAACAGAAATAAAACCAGCCTTGGAGTTTGAGTCAAAAGTCCTTTTCGGACCTGTGGTTACCATTTTGATTCTTGTGGGCTGAAGGTCTAGGTAGGGGAGACTGGGGATGAAAGTAACAAATTTCGAATTTCACAAGTTTTGGGGAATTTACAAAAAGAAAAACTGTAATCTTTTTGCATCAAACTATGGCCTAACATGTTGGCTATATAATAGAAAAGTATTAAATGCTTCGTACAACAAATATAGCCAAGACTATCAAAATAGTGAGCGTCGTCGGGTGTTACAACTAACCCCAGTGTCGGGGTAACTTGTAACATGAGCAGGGGCATGTTGTAACGATACTGGGATCTCAGGGCTGGAGTTTATGGGAGGTATGCGGTGGAAAGGAGAGCATAACGAACACCATTTTCTGTAGCATAGTCGATAGCATCGATAGGGATATGTCACGAGTGATTGTCCAAAAGCAATAGCACATGTCTTTCGTTTGAGGCTTTATAATAATATTTCAAAAGGTGAAAATCATAAACTGACAAAACTCTTTTCTCCTTCATCTAACCTGAATTACTCGCTGCACCAGCACACCTGACTGGTCCATCTTTAATGAAATGGTCATAAAAATTAGCTCTAAGAAAGATGAATAGAGGATGTGTTGCGTTTCCAATAGCATTCACTGCAAGTGCAACAGTAATTAGGGCTATAGCGCACCTCGTTCGCCTGAAGTTATCGCACCAATTTGCTTCAACCCCTTTTCTGCTACAACATTTAAGGCTTCAGTACCGTGGTAACTCCTGTTTCGTTCATATTCCAAATGTCATTGCTATCGAATTTAAAACGATCTATTACTTCTGTTAATTTGTCACAAAATGATGCAACATTTTATTGCAATCAATCGCTCTGGAGATGCTTAATTGTGGCTTCTGGAGTGCGGACAGAAATTGTAGGATTTCTTTTCAGAAAGCCCGAGTACCTTTTTGTACTTTTACGCTTGTAATTCCTCGTTTTTAAGAGAAGACTCTCCATGTAATATTAAATAAAATTATTCATTCATAAACCTACAATCATAAGCCTACTAATACTATTACCAGTTAAACATACATTGGAGTTTGCTGTAGCATACATATGGGGCAGGTTGTAACATGTTACAACTAACCCCAGTTGATTTGTTACAACCAACCCCGCTACTACATGGCTCTAGTTTTTATTTTATATCTTTGGGAAGCATTAACTTACGGCAATACCGCTCACACAGACGCTGCTTGAATGAGAACTATTCTAATCACGGCAATACTTATAAATGTAAAACGTGAATACAGTGAGCCATGAGAAAAATAAGAAAAAAGGCAGAAAGTCACTTTCATGCAAAAAAAATTTGTTTTCTTTATAGAAAATTTATTTCTTTGAATCCTGCGCAGAAATTTTGTTGACCTTGGTTTTTCTACTTGATCTACATTTGGATCAATATAAGCTGGTTCCATGCTCTCCAGTAACGGCGCTACGATGCTTGTTACATTCAACCCGTGTTACTTTCATCCCCAGTCTCCCCTATAGGATTATTGGAAAATGATGGATAATTCTGCTATACATAATGCACAAGTCCTGATTGGTAGTAAACGAGTTTGTATATAATAATATTGTCTATTAGAGTTGCGGTGAATTCGGTATTACGCTGGTTTCCGGTCTCTTTCTCTGTTCTCTTCGCTTTTTCAAATTCCGTGATGTTGTTTAGGTGAGGGAGAAATCCCAACCTTTTCTGATTACTTATGTCTTACGATTTCATGAGCCTTAGAGGCCTAGATTAAGGCACCAGATTCGGAGAAGGAGAAGAAGAGCAGTTCACTGAGCGCCCTTAGAGGGATTTGTAGGTACGAGGTATATACGAGGTGTTGGCGACTCCAATTTTCTTCGCGTCATATCTGAGGGCGGGTGATCTGTCCTCTTCTTCGGTATATATAGGTAGTTTTGAAATGAAATTACCCGACGTCAGATCCGCATCTAGGCTACAATATCCACTCGCTACGGTGAAACTAGGATTTGTATCTCAGCAGGCCTGCGTGCCGCGGACGCAAGCGGCCGAAGATATTTTTAGACGCACTGTTAATAGCCTACATAAGAAATTTCCCATCATGGTTAAAACCATTAAGATGTTGTAATATTGTGGTTACTGGTTCAAAAACAATTTGGCTAAATGCTGCTGTTTTGAGGACAACAATCTATCCCTTGTGACGTTATGGCTAGGCGATTTAAAACTGGAAGATTTTTGTGATGAAGTGCTCAACGAAGGTCGCGAAACGTAGGCCTGCAAAATGGCTGCCATTTCCTGTTGATGTTATTTTTAGGAAACTTCTTTATATCGCCACTGTTCTGAGGTGAATACTCGTGACTTCGCCGTAAAGAAGAAATCTGTATATGCCCGAGTAGAAAAATTTTAATCATTTGTTCATAATTTTAACCAAGAGGATTTTCAAGTAGGACAATAATTATTTAGGACACAAATTTTAATTAACCCCAAAGTGATGACTTAAGCAGGATGTCATGGAAACCTTTACATCCCTCTACCTGAACTTGTTTTCAAACGCAGACAAAAGATCTTTCACAAGTACTGTACCACTGAAACGGAGGTAAACTAACTATCCACTAATGCATCATAATATTTCCTACAATAAAAAGTCTTCCAACGTTACCTTGAAGAGGCCGGCTATATGCGGTGAGAGTCCTTCGATGACGTGACTTTCCATCGACAACACTGTATGAGATTGCCAGAGGTACAACATTATCCTCATTTACATATCCCCCGCCCCCCATCATAGTGGGGCTAAACGAGCAAAGGTGAAAGTAAAAGAGAAGACCTATAGACAGGCTCTTGGTGAGAATGCGCAGAACGGACTGCCTCTCTTTTACCCATCCGCAGATGATCTCGCTGACTTGGCAGGTGACCGACAATTTAAAGCAGTGGCCTCAAACTCACAACGTGTTCTTCGCCTGTATGCCTACTTCCCTACCCACCTCTGTCTTCTCCGCCCTCGGGCTCACAGTTTCTCCCTTCCAAATAAAATTTATATTACCGTTTCTCTATCGAAACATGTACTAGCATAGGGAAGGGGGGGGGCTGCTGAGAGTTTATCTAAACGCTCTAATTTCTATTGACGAGTGTAAACCAATTGCGTTATGTGAAGTGGCATGAAAAATAAACGAATATTTTTGATCTGATTTGAGAGTGAATTCAGTTCTTTCGGATGTTGGTCCAGCGATGAAGTAAAACAAGTAATTGTGGATTTTCCTGACTACTGAGGTTATTCGAATAACCATCGTGTGACTTTGTAGAATGCGCTTCAGTGTGGTATGTATGTATATTCGTTTAATTCTTGACATCAAGCTTTGCTGGCAATAACGCAGCAAATTACAGAATAATGATAGGGATCGGGAAGATGCTAAGTGTCTTGGATGGGCCTACGGCTGCTCGTAAGTGTCTTCAAGTGTTTACTAGAGTTTAAACTGAGGTTAATAAATGTCTTTGTATAGCATTCTTGGAATAAAGTTTCGCGTTGCCTGTGTTGTTTTGCTTCGCGTTGTATAGTCTATCGTATTGCAATAATTTGCATTCTATTATTATTATTATTATTATTATTATTATTATTATTATTATTATTATTATTATTATTATTATTATTATTATTATTATTATTATTATTACTAGTGTATTTGCCCGTCATAATTATGACGGCAGTGTATATCGTTGGTCGTTGATCGCAGTCGTCAAGGCCGTCGTCAAGACCGCCGTCGTAAAGACGGCAGTACTGACGTCACAAACGGTTTCACAATAGAACAGAAGCCGTTTGTGACGTAGCGTCATACAACGGACAAATTTGCATATAAGGAAACTATTATATAGAACTAGCTGTAACCCGTGAAAAATCACGGTATATAAAAAACAATTATTATTGCAGGGATAACAATAACGTCATATTATAGGCCTATAGCCGTCGTCAAGACAACCGTCGCCAAGGCGGCAGTATAGTGACGTCACAATAGTGTTTGTTACGGGACAGACAGACAGACGTACATCGGTTATTATGTTGTTTGATTATTATTATCATCATTATCATTATCATTATTATTATCTTTTAACGCTTGAGGTACGAAAATCCCTCAGGCTGTAAGAAACTATAAAACAGAAAATAATAATAATAGTAGGCTAATAACATTATTATTATTATCTCATCATTGTCACCATCATCGTCGTTATTATGCCTGGCTATGCTCAATGCATACAGTACTATAGAGCGTGTGTAATTATAGTACTATAGAGCGTGTGTAATTATAGTGATATATCGGAGGACTTGTATATAATTTATATACATTCATATCTGGACACACATACATATGCTGTTTCATATGCTGTTTCATACATTCAAATGTATTATGGTGTTTCATATATATATATATATATATATATATATATATATATATATATATTCATAAATATATTTCATTGGCACCACGTATCATACTCGCTTAACTATTCTTAAAACTCTGCAAAAACGTGCCATTCGAACTATAAGCTTCACTTATTTGCCCTTTAGAGTTACAACTCGACCGTTATTTCTTACTTTGGGAATATTGCCTTTTGAATGCATAAATAAGTTGGAAGTTGGACTTTTTATGTTCAAACTTCAATCGAATCTATTGCCTGTGAATTTTTTTCATTGTTTTTGTAAAAATTCTGAGGTACATGATCATTACACGGGATCGCTCAACAAGTACCATCAAGGTATGGTGTGCACACTACTGCTAAGCAGCATAGCATCGAAGTCCATGGCCAGCTATTCTGGAATTCCTTGCCTGTTGAACTTACTGGTTTATCCACTATACATCAATTTAAACAAAAACTGAAACTATATCTCTTGGGTGCACACACATGTCTGCATTATGTGTTTATTTGCACAGGAACTGTTGTTTTTTCCTGTTTTTTCTCATCTTTGTTCATCTCTTATGACAGATTTATGTATACTGATTTAATCTTGTGTAGTATACTGTTGTCACCAATTGATGATTAAGTTTATATGATTGTATGTATTATGATTAATGTAAGTAGGGTGACCCTGATAGCGGAACCTCATGTTCCTTATGGGTTTACCTATTGGCGCCATTGTAGGCCTATGTGACTGTTTGGAAATGCATTTTCTTCCATGGTGATCAATAAAACGATCTGAATGAATATATAACTTATATATATATATATATTGTTATATACGTACCCTCTTGTCTCATCTATGCTCTCGGATTTCCTTCGGTACGCTTGACCAGTTCCTTAAAGAGGAGTGGCCTAAGCTATAAATGGAAGATTCGAGAACGAATAAGTCTTTGGTTTTTGGTGTCCGATCCAAGTGGGTCTTCGGGTATAGTTAAGTGGCCTCCAAGCATTCAGTTGTATGTAAAGTTGTACAGGAGAGCGTAAGGCAAACTATCAAGCTCGTTGTCTCGTTGCCCTCTGAGGCCGACAGCGCTGTTGTTATCGTGTACGTTTGAGGCTCATGTTAGGAGTGCTCTTCTTCAAACGAAGAAGAGATATTGTGAGTGACACTTCTTCTATGCTGAGTTGCTGACGAAGAAGTTGCACGTGTTGTCTACCGTTCTTTGGTGAACTGACGAATACTGCGCAGAAAGGTAGACTGCTTCGTGTGTTATTTTTGTGAAGAAAACCATTTTTAATCATACCACTAGACAGCTATGTCACTAAAATATAATGGGACCTTACAATATATATATATATGTATATATATATACATATATATATATTTACGAGACAGTATATTCTGCTCGCTTGGCAAATCGCTTTGCAGTGAATATATATATATATATATACATACATACATACATACATACATACATACATACATACATACATACATACATACATACATACATACATACACACACATACATATATATATATGTATATATATATATATATATATATATATATATATATATATATATATATATATATATATATATATATATATATATATATATATATATACGAAACAGTATATTCTGCTCGTTTGGCAAATCGCTTTGCTGTGATGTTATCGGCGATGGCGGCTGTTAAAGCCCAGTTGCGCTGGACATCGTGACGAGCGGTCGTTACTCAGATAAACGGTCAGTTTTATTGGCAAGCGGACAATTAATGGATTAATTAGGGGCTTGTAAACGTATCATCTGGACGGCAGCGATAGCGTAGAACACGCAGATATTCCGCTGAACACGAGTTGCCTTCGTCGGAACCGCGTCCCTCATCGACAAACATCGACGCAAATGAAAGAGAGGGAAGCTCGACTTCGCGTATAAGTCGCTTTTTTGTATAAGTCGCGGGGTTTTATCAGCGAAATGCCTGAAAATTCCGCCGCTTTGTGTTTATGGCGACCTGATTGCTGCGTTATAGACTTATCAGTCTATATACTGCAAAGCGAAAATGAGTGTGGGAGGTTTATTGCCGTCTTTGATGATTCTCTCCAAGGTGATATGTGCTGCATATGAATTTTATATATGTGTGTGTGTGTGTGTGTGTGTGTTTGTGTGCAGTTAGATAGAAAGTGAGGAGTCCATGCACGATATGCATGTAGGCTTTGCCTACATTGATCCCAAGGGATATAGGCCCATATGTATATATCGAGAGACAGACAGACAGACAGAGAGATAAACAAAAAGACAGACAGAGAGATAAACAAAAAGACAGACATCGAGAGACAGAGAAAGAAACTAAGAGAGAAGAAAGAGAGAAAGAAACAGAGGGAGACAGAGAGAGATAGAGACAAAAAGAGAGAGAGACAGAGAAAGTTACAGAGAGACTGAAACAGACAGACAGACAGAGATAGAGAGACAGAGAGATAGAGATAGAGTGAGATAGAGAAAAAACAGATATATATATATATATATATATATATATATATATATATATATATAGAGAGAGAGAGAGAGAGAGAGAGAGAGAGAGAGAGAGAGAGAGAGAGAGAGAGAGAGAGATGGCTAGAAACAGATAGTGACAGAGAGAAACACAGGCATAGAAAGAAACACACAGAGGCACACAGAGACAGAGAGAAACACAGGCAGAGAAAGAAACACACAGAGGCAGACAGCGACAGAGAGACAGGGATAGAGACAGATAGTGACAGAGAGACACACAGAAAGAGACAGTGAGAGAGACATGAACGATTTATGTATAATACGCTATACACTTGTATCCGTGATTGTCTCCGATGGGTTCGGTCGATATAACCATTTGGTACAATATATGGTCCATAAATCATCAACTTGTCTTGAACATTATCGCATCGTCTCAGACACGCTGTCACGCATCGATCAACCCCTAATTTAGAATACCTTTGCATCCTAATAAAATACATCATCGGAAATAATTACGATTAAACAGGAGATAATTGAAAAAGAAAAACGACCGCACAATTAATATCACTCAAGTAGAACTCTGCCACGCCATTGCCATTGCCGTACTCCGGTGGTGCCAGTCCGAAGCCTTGATAAAGGAGGAGGCGACGCTCATCTTAGTTATGACACAGCGTCGTTTGAGGGTAACAACCAGCTGCTCTGCCTCTTCTCTTTGGTCTCTCTGGCAACCGGACTCGGACCTCCACTGGACAATGATCTCTGGACAACCCTTCTGATACGACGCAGCGCTCGTGAATAAGTTGGTGCCCTGCGCCAAGGTTTATAATAGAGCTTCATAAATTTGGGGTCTACGATTACGGTTACCCACTTACCTAATGAGTGGAACTGAAAGCCTAAAATCATACCGCTAGCGATAAATTCAAATCGACGAAATTATAAGCAAATACAATACAATGCTATACTATACAATACAATGTTTGATTTTCTTCTCTTATATTGCGAAGGGATATTCCGCAGAACCAACTCGAAACATTTCAGCCTTGACTCGTACATACATACATACATACATACATACATACATACATACATACATACATACATACATACATACATACATACATACATACATACATACATACATACATACACACATACATACATACATACATACATACATACATACATGATACATACACACACGTAAGTACATACATACATACATACATAACTACATACATACATACATATATACATACATAACTACATACATAGATACATACTTACCCAACATACATAACTACACACATACTTACATGCATACATACATACATACATACATACATACATACATACATACATACATACAAAACTTTATACATAACTACATACATACATATATTCATACATACATACATACACACATATATACATACATAGTGCATACATATGTACATACAACGTAGACGTACATGTAAATGTGCACTGCAGATTTGTATACATTACAAGACTTCTTGGTGTCAATTGCAGTTAGGGAACTGAACTTCGCTCCGTCTCGTCGGCGGGGCTTAATAAAACGAGCACTGAGATGGATCTGGCAATAACCCTAACGGCAATCGCGATATTGCATCCACGCGCTATAGACTCGCCGTACACACAAGTATAGTTGTTTCTTCTGATAGATCAGACATTTGGAAACTTAATTTAAGACTCGAAGTACTCTGCTTTACAAGCAGCATCGGTTGCAGTCCGTTCCTTAGAAACAGCAATGAAAGCAATGGGTGGAAGAGCTGTTGTATATATATACATACATACATTTGATTAAATGTTATTTTGGCTCGCGAATGGTACCCTAGTTCGAGCGTTTGGTGAATGCGTAACATATTTATACCATTCCATACAGTACACAGCGTGAGATAAGTTTTGTGAGGCACTCAAAACGCGCCTATATTAAGTGTTTTGATAGGCTACACATATATACATACGTCATAACGAATGCAGTATATGTGATACTGTCTTATGTTGTATTGCATATATAATGTAATATTTGTATTTATAGGTCTTTTAAAGCTATAGACTAATTCATATGGAGGCTTGTGTAAGTTTCTTCCATATAATGCATATATTGGGTGTGTTAGTTTTATGTAGGCATGTGTATTAGTTTTATGAGTGGTTTAGTTTTCTGTGTGTGTTAGTTTTATGTATGTGTTTGCCTAAGCACGGGTTCAATAAAAGGGGTAGTACAACCACAATGCAAGATGGAATCTTCACAGTTCTGGTATCTGCGACATGTGCTTCTTCTCCTTTCTATTCCTATATTTCGCAACCGGTTGAAGACCATTCTGTTCAATCGTGCCATTGTGTAGTCAGGTCGGGGAGCACCTCGGTTGGCGCTATATAAACGAGCACTTACAATTACGACGATGTATCTTCTCCCCAGCGAGGTTTAGAAGGCACCCGTTTCCTATAATGCAGCCCTAACTAAGGACCAAGCCGTGCGAGATAAACTAATCAGTGTGTCCGTATATTTACGACCGTAATAAGTTTCCGGGAAGAGCCGAATAAATTGATTTCCGAATCAGCCGTCAAGGAGTTGGTAGGGGAGGGGGGGTTGTTGCGGGTCAGATTCTCCGGGAGACCGGTGACGCGTCTTTTTGTGCGGAAAATTTTCCATTAGGGAAATGACCGTCGTTCCGTTGGAGAGATCACGCATGCGTGCGTCGAATGGTTTCAATCGAAGGCTTACGATAAGGCCGGGAAGCAGCGCTGGAATGCCGTCCAGGTATCGACGGTCTCACAGGCCCTAATGGACCCGTTTCCTCGGATATGTTCCATTGTAACAGCCTATACGTTGCTTGTTAATAATATATTTCTCTCCTATATGTATAACTGGACCGGGTTTGTTGACTCTTTTGGACTTCCGATAAAGTCAACAGAATCGCAATGCTGTCCAGGTTTCGAAGTTTCTTTCCGGTAATGTAACTGTACGGACCGTAAGGTCGATGTAAAACAATAAGAAATAAAACAATAAGAAAGATTTCAGTGGATTCAAATACTAGAAGTAGATTTCCATTATCATTCACATTTTTATAAAACCGAAAATACACAATGTAAACATCCGGTCACGTGTGGATCTAAGTTTGGGTCAGGTTAGACGTCGTTCAAGATTTTATGGCACATTATGTCTGTAGCAGTTCTGAGCAGTTGCCTTGAAGGGGTGCAATGTAAATCTCTGTAATGAATATCAAATATACATTCAGAGTTATGGTAAGGGGAAGAGAGTCAGAGAGAACCCTATGGTTCTAAATGCTCATAAAACATCATCCAGAGGGAGATGTAAAAAAATAGTTGAAAAAACATCCATTAGGTGGAGCATAACCCTTTGGTCGGTGTAAAAGAATAAGAAGGATATCAGTGATATCCTTCCGGCGTGCATTTCTTTGGGGCATAGTTTCCGAATCGATGGAGCGCTCGGTCTGTAGCCTAATGCCGAGCGCCCCTGCCCCCGCCCCACCCCCTCCCCAGTTGCGCTGGTGTGATTATATTGTCATCCACTCTGGCGGTCACTTTGTAATGATCTTGAGCAAGTCCTTCACTCACAATATTATTGCTCGGCTTCATCGATGGTCTATCGAATGGTCGTGTGTGCACTTCTGGAACTGTTGAAGGAGGGCAATATCAAACACAGTTGTATTGTACTGTAGTGTTGTCTGTTACGCGGATGTGTTTCATTGGGGTATTTGCATGGCTGGGGTTTATTGCCTTTTCTAAGAGTATGCTGTGATTTGGAAAGGGAAGGAACATTTCCCAGAAACTGCTTCAGACCACCCTTCTATACTGAACTAGCGTCCTGAATCTGATCACCCTTCCACTGGACTTGGGTAAGGCATCCAGCCACCCTCCCACTGGACTGGGGTAATGGATCCAGTAACCCTTCCACTGGACTGGACTAAGACATCCATACTCCTCCACTGGACAGGGGTAGGACATGCAGTCATCCATCAACTGAACCGGGGTAAGGCATCCAGCCACCCTTCCACTGGACTGGGGTCATGTATCTTAAGGGGAAAATTAATCGTTTCTTAGCACTTTGTGTTCAAGAGGAAGCGATGCAAGAAAAGTCATAAAAATTGGCACAAAAGATCCTTAAAATTTCCGAAACAAAATATAATCAAAACCTTTATTAAAAAGCAATCTTGACTTCCCACCTTGCTATCATTGCACACTGATTTTGTACTGACCAATGGTGGAAATAAGTATGCTCTTTCTTCAACGTCGACATTATACACTTCGATTCCCGCAAACTTAGACACTGCAGCAGGCCAATGTCTTTCTGATTCCTACGTACTTACGATTCTTTCATCTTTCGACGCACCAGGTACATCGTGGCACTGGCTGTCATTGTGACAATACAATACAATGTAAACCAGTACTCTTCGCGTATCGGCTACCGTGCTCCAAAGACCATGCAGGAGCGTTGGAATTTGTTCAATTTGATCTCGACACGGTGACCGTCTCGAACCTCTACTGTAGCCTACTCTCCGCGTCACGGTCGCTCTATCCCAGTGTGGGAATTGTAGAAAAAAAAACTGAAAAAAGGCTGAACATTTTAGCCGTATTTTGCAAACTGGTGTTCTTCAACGAAATTTGAAAGCAGCTGATTTCAACGCTGGCAGTTTTGCAAGTCAGACTCGAATCGAAATCAATTCCTCTGTTGAGAAAATTCAAAAATGCATGCATGATACACCGTGGAAATTTCATCTCTTTTGTCAGAAACTCAGAGTCAAATAATACTAAATCACACTAGAACAACTGAAGGAGTTGGAAACGACACTCCTGGGGTGTGCAATGAAGACTTAACTATGGGGTCCTAAGAAAGATTACGGAGGTTGAACCCCTCAAAACCCCGATAATTTCCACCCTGCTCTATCCACGATGACACTGACACCCATCTATTACATCGCTTACATTTTGCTTTCTTTTTACTCTTCAGTCCGCGCTATCGTTTGTATCGGCATTTATCTCGCAGTAATAAAGATTGTTTATTTACCTACTTACATTCTCAGATCTGCGCGCTTCAGCACCCGTTTGAGAATTTCTTCAAGAGCGCTCTCTACAAACACCCCGATCCATACATGTACATGTCACAGACAGTGAGCGACATGGTCTGTACATATTAAGAAAGAATGCAACGCATTTCTGTCCTCGTCACAATGCACTGTCCGTGTCGGTCTTAAGATCATTCAGTGTTTTTATATACGGCAGTCAATACCGCTAAACTCTCCCGGATGCAACAAAAAAATCTGCGATCCAACCGTTAAACGGAGGAGCGATCGATCTGGCGCCGGTTCCGACGTATTTGATTTTCTGATTATTGATTTCCTATGATTGTCGACGCCGGGTTTCTTTCTACCGCGCACGATCAGGTTTCGCTGTGTGTGTGTGTGTGTGTGTGTGTGTGTATGTGTGTGTGTGTGTGTGTATGTGTATGTGCGTGTGTGTGTGTGTGTGTGTGTGTAGTTGTGTGTGTGTGTAGGTGTGTGTAGGTGTGTATGTGCGTGTGCGTGTGTGTGTGCGTGCCTGTGTGTGTGAGTGTGTGTAAGTGTAAGCGTGTGTGTAAATGTGTTTGTAAGTGTGTTTGTGTGTATGTGTGTGTGTGTAAGAACTATTATAGCGCTACTGTATTAGTGCTCCAGGCATCTGTCAAAATTTACTCTTAATCGTAAGGATCCAAGAGAGCAGTGGTATAACGAACTATTAACTGATTCATTCATGCATTAATTCATTCAGATTTTTTATATTAAACGCCTTTTAAAGAGAACTACTCAGAGCCGTTTCCAGTTCAACCTCGCTTCAAGTGTTTATAGAAAGTGCATGCAGCTAGCTATAGGAGAAGACGCAGATCCAGAGGGAGGCCATTCCAGGTGAATGACCCGATCACTAAAAAAGTCCAACGCTGCATCGTCGAGGTGCGTGAAATGGAAAACAACTTATTGACCTCGACGAGTGGAAAAAAATTTCTACGGACAGTCAAGCCTAACGTGGGGTAGCACAGCTCGCGTAAATAGCCCCGGGCATTTGCTCCGATTGGCATCGACAAACCCAAGAAGAAGAAGAGCAATCCCTTAAGCTAGCCCTGGGCAGCCACGGGTATGAAGTGTTGCGACTTCATTTGCCGGTAACCTGGTGCGTTGTTACTGATATTGTTATAGCCTACATGGGTCGATTTAAAGGTTGGGTAGGTGCGGCGGATCGCACAAAACCGGGTTATCATTGCAGCTATTCAACCCCCAACGAATCGTAGCATCACTGGCACGAAATGTCTATTGAATAGGACGTCCAGAGCGCTTCTCAGGACTTCGCTGTGTAGCACGGAAGACGAGAGTTAGTGGACAAGAGTAGGAGTAAGAAGAGGTAGGTTGGATAGGACTTGGAGGAAGAGTGCGAGGAGTAGGGGAATTGAAGCAGGTGGTTATGATGAGGACAAAAAGTAGTAGTAATACGAGTAGTTGTGGTAGTAGTATTTGTAATAGTAGTAGTGGTAGTAGTAACAGCAGCAGCAGCAGCAACAGCAGCAGCAGCAGCAGCAGCAGCAGCAGCAGTAGTAGTAGTAGTAGTAGTAGTAGTAGCAGCAGTAGTAGTAGTAATAGTAATAATGGTAATATTATAGCAGCAACTACTAACAGTTGTTGTTAGTAGTCTAGTAGTAGAAGTAAGAGTAGGAAGAAGTTGAGGATGAGAAAGAGTAGCAGGAGGAGAAAAAGTAGGAGGAGACATAGTAGTAGAAGGAGAAACATGAGGAGAAGAAGGAGGGGAAAACAGACAAGGAAGAAGAGGAAGAAGAAGAAGAGGAGGAGTAGGCGGAGATGGAGGTGGTAATCAGAGCATGGAATCGTGTTCGCATGTTTAGTCTCCTCCGGAGTACCGTATACGGACTGGCGTATGTCGACAAAGACGATCCGCCTGCCGAGGACGGATAAGCGACCGTTGCCTCCGCCACCGATGATGATGATAGGAACTTTCAAGACGACAGGGAAAAGACATCGCGGGCGCAACATAAATCTAATCCAATCTAATCACTTCTGTAGCGCCGCTATCGTAATGAACAGAGCAACAACAAAGTGTTTCACCAACAGTTACTAACAACTTTAATTAACCTCATAATAATAATAAATAATAATAATGATGATGATGATGACGACGACTACGACGACGACGACGACGATGATGATGATGATGATGATGATGATGATAATAATAATAATAACAATAATAATAATAATAATAATAATAATAATAATAATAATAATAATAATAATAATAATAATAATAATAATAATAATAATATATAATAATAATAATAATTGGTCGCCGAGGAGCGACCATCTCAACGTCTCTAAACCATTCCAAACAATATCGATGCTTTTATAATAATAATGATGGTAATAATAATAATAATAATAATAATAATAATAATAATAATAATAATAATAATAATAATAATAATAATAATAATAATAATAATAATAATAATAATAATAATAATAATAATCAGAAGGCTTCTATGTAGGCCCTATGTCAAAAATACTATTTTATAAAGACCTGGTTCAACACCTTTTATAATAATAATAATAATAATAATAATGATATTGCGGGACGTTTGCTAACCTTTTGCCCGAGCCCGAGGAGTTCTAGCCGTTCCAGACACTTAACAGCTTTACTAATCTTGAAGTCCTAGAGGGATCATTTTTTTAAACTCAGATCACAACAAATAATAATAATAATAATAATAATAATTCATTCATTCATTCTGAAAATTTACATAGCTCCCCTTCAAGGTGCCTACTCAGGAGCGCTCCCAGCCCAGCCACGGCTAAAGGAGAAAGTCATAAGTGATTTATGAAAAGCAGGTAGATTGCTCGAGGCAGTAGGCGCAGTTCCAGAGGGAGCCCATTCCAAGTCGAATCACTAAAGTAATGTAATAATAATCGCTATATTAATTGAAATAGTAATCTGAATGGTAAGTTACTGGTAACAATAACAATCATAGCATAATTGCAATAATAGTTGTAACAGTATTATTAATTACTGAAATAATTTTAATAAATAATCGTAATATTATTTGTAATAGTAATCTGATTAACCTGATTTCATCTTCGTATACTGATAATACTCTGCGGCTACGAAGACATTGTACAAACCCTATACATCTTACGAATAGAAGTCTCAGAGGTTAACAACGTCTTATGTAAGCCAGGACCGTTAACGTCGACCTTACACCTAACCGCGGATGGCGGTGGACCACAGCCTCACCATTCCCTCCATTTTCAGTTTAACATGCAATCACGGCTAGGAATTTGTGAGGCAAGGTAGCTAAATGGATGGAGCGCTCGACCTGAAATGCTGAGAGTATGGGTTCGAGCCTTCACTCAGGACCTTGAGCAAGTCCTTCACTCACAATTGCTCAGCGTCATAGATTGATGTTTGGTCGTCAGACAGTGGCGCTCGATAAATGCATAGCCCGGCGAGTACAGGTTCCAGCTTCAACTTAGGCGGTCATTATGTTAGGACCTTGAGCATAAATGAGCAGGACTATTACTCACAACTGCTCAGCTCCATCGATATCGTATCCTATGGTCGTGTGTGCACTTCTGAACTTTAAAAGGAGGGCAGTATGAAATAAAGATGTATCGTGTATTGCATTGTATAAAAATTCAGCTGCTATAATTTGGAAGAAAAAATATCAGTGGTCTATGGCATACCTAATCCTTACCTTTCGTCAGCCTTGTTTCCACTGTACAGTTAGAACACCCTAAAGCCGAAGAGAATACCGTCAAAAAGGTTTTTATCCCATATCCTGAGGGATCGCTTCAACTTCGGGTTTACAAAAACACTGAGATTGAATTTAACGTGAAATATGCAGCGCACCATCTTCGTAATGAATAATGCACAAGACATGAATCGGTGACCAGATCGCAGTTAATTCAAGAGTGACAGGCAACAACAATTTGGGATGTCAACCACGCCATCAAACAATTAGGCAAATGCCGCTCTGGTATGTGAAGGGCGGGCATCTATTAGACCTCCTAAATTCGCAACAGAGAAAGCAGTGAACCCCGATATTACACAGAACCCTGGTATCACATAGACCAGTCATATCACATACATCCCTGATTTCACATAGAAAACTAATATTGCATAGCTAACTGATATCACATAGACCACTTATATCATATAGACCACTGATATCACATATATCCCTGATATCACATAGACAACTGACATCACATAGACCACTGATATCACATAGAACCATGATATCACATAGATCACTTATGTCACATAGAACCCTGATATCACATAGAACTCTGGTATCACACAGAACCCTGATATCACATAGAACCTTGGTACTATATAGAACCCTGATATTACCAAACCACTGAAATCACATATAACACTGATATCACTATCTGCGTGATACTTTCGAGGAAACGTTATGATATCAGGTACCTCTAATGAGTTTAATCTAACCAAATATAATTAAATCAATTCCGTTCTATTTCAAGTGAATCTAGTCAAATCCAGTACTCTACCCTGATATTATCTAACCTAACTTACTCTAACAATCTCTACTCTAACCTAATCTAATCTAACTTAATCTCTCCTACTCTATTCCACTGTTATAAGTCTAACCAAATTTAGTCTAACCTAATCCAATATGACCTAGTCTAATATAACATTTTCTTATCTAATCTATAGTCTAACTCAATCCAATTTTATCTATCAATATATCTAATCTAATCTAATTTCATCTAGGCCTAATCTAATACAATCTTACCTCATTTCATCTAATATAATCAAATCTAGGGGCGTGGTGGCTCAGTGGTAAGTTCGGCGCCTTGTGACCGGAGGGTTGCAGGTTCGAATCCCACTCTAGCCGCTGCGTACGGACCTTGGGCAAGTCCTTCACTCGCAATTGCTCGTGGCGCTTCGGCGTGAAAATTCCGGCACAGTATCAAATGCTGTAGTCGGGAGCGCCTCTGAGTAGTAGTTGACTTCGAGAGGCGCTATAGAAATATCCGGAATAAAAATAAATAAATAAATAAATAAGTAAAATAAAATCTAATCTAATTTCATTTAATCTAATTTAATCTAATCAAATCTAATTTAATCTAATTTCGTCTAAGCTGCTGATATCCACAGTGCCGCTATCACAACCCAACACGGATTCGATCGATCGTCTCTTCGACCATTCGAATATACGCAACGACTCGAGAGGGTTTCTCCACGCATGAGTAAACACGAAGGGCGACCGTCAACGTCTCGCAAAACGGAAGTCCCCTCCGTTTAAGCAGCGACTTCCGCAGCGCGCCGGTCGCGCTTGCGCTCCAGTTTCGATCGTAAACCGGTTTCAAGCGCACGCCTATGGCATACAGATGGATGCCATAAAAGCGATGGGAAAAAACTGGAGACTATTCGTAGGAAATGAAAAAGAACGACTTAATCCGTAAAAACACGAAAAGCGCCATCTAGTCGGCCAAGCGGAAAGAGAATTATAAGACGCGCAGTTGCAAGTAGCGTAACTTCAAATTTCGGGCTCTCTGTTCGCACTGTGTGAGGCTCTGAGCGGGTCCCTGTTTTCATATTCGGGCACTCCGCAGTTGCGGTGGGCCACGAGGGCTACTCCCTAGGTATGCAACATGGCTACACTTTGACACAGAGAAAAGAAGAGCAGTCCCTTAAGCTAGCCTGAGGCAGCCATTGGTATGAAGCGCGTTAGGGAATTCGTTTTCCTAGCCTCGGCCGTTGAGGCCGGATGGCCAGTCCTCTCCCTCACCATCTCATCTTCCCACCGACAGTGTACGGTCAGTGTACTCATTATAGGTGAGTTGGCTAAGGGTGTAGGTGGAGCAGAAATCTCGAGACAAATTTCTGGCCTGGTGGGGATTTGATCCCCCGACCTCTCGGTTGACCACTACACTATCGCGCAATCATTACACATAGCTGTGCATATAATGATGTCGAAAGCATATGTTGTCCCCAATTTTTAAATGCTATGCTGACGTATCATATGGTACATTGTTATCACCAGAAACACGTCAAATACACAATCAATGGGCCTCTGGTAAAGTGAATATTGTATATATATATATATATATATTTATATATATATATATATTTATATATATATATATATATATATATATATATGCAGTGTACTGCCTCCCTAAGTGCTCAAAGATGGCGCCCCGTTCGTACCTCGTCGCACAATAGATAACACTGAATCATGATTATCACATAGAACCCACATAGACCATTGCTGGATATCATACAGACCCGTTATAGACAGCAACGTAACTAGGATTTTTCGTTTGGGGGGGCTTAAGCCTTGAGCATGGCAACATTTATACAGTGTTCATACGAATTTTAGCCGTAAGCATACAACGGCCTGACTTGTTTGGGGGGGCTTCAACTTCGTTTGGGGGGGCTTAAGCCCCCCCAAGCCCAACGCTAGTTACGTCCCTGGTTATAGAACCCTGATATCACATGACCTAGGCACTCTGCGAGCTAGGTAACTGTCGCGGTCGACTCCTTCGATCGCAACGACGAACCAACGAAGGAACTATTAAAAGATCTTTATTTAAAAATAAAGTCGATTAAGTGTAGGGTAAGTCAACTCGTCTATCAAATATCACAATCGTAGACAGCACACAGGTTGGCTGGTCTCGATTGAACGTTATACGATCAATGTTTCAACGTTTACAAATCTTCGTCAAAAGGCCCTTAATGTACAGCAGGTCTATCTTATATAGAGTTCTCCCGGATTCCAGAACGTTCTGTGACGTCACTGTACTTTTCCCTGGAAAGTCCTACTGAACACGTATATCCTTGTTGCATGCACCGAATTAATGTTGACAGCTTGCTGCAGAATTTTCCGTGCGTTGTAAACAAGCTTGTTGACGCGTCGGTTTTCTTCCCTTGATGCATGCACCCGCGTAGACCACGACATTCCCTCCGCCCTCAGATGATGACACGTCTTCAGCACCATCCCGAACGGGTCATCACGATCAAGCCGGGCCTCCAGACTCCATCTCGATACAGCATATACAACCAAAACAAAACACATCAGTTAGTCAACTTATCTATACAATTTGCGGGCTTGATCCTTGTGTGTCGGGCCATTTCCCCCCTTCACCATCCGAGTCACAACCGAGAGAGGAAATCAGCCACCGTGTTCTGACGTCCAGGACGATATCGAAAGTCCACGTTAAACTCTTGCAATGCTAACGCCCAACGAGTCAGTTTCGCACTCTTAGGGCTTGCATCTGTGAGATAAGACAAAGGATTATGATCTGAATAAATGATTATCTTTGATAAGAATATCCATGACTTGAATCGTTTAAGTGCCCAAATTACTGCGAAAGCCTCTCTCTCAATTGTAGACCAATGCATCTGTGTATCTGTAAGTTTAAGACTAGCAAAAGCAATTGGTTTTTCTTGACCTTCTTCGGTCCACTGAAACAAGCAACACCCGACCGCGGTGGCACTTGCGTCAACACTTAAACCAAATTCCTTAGTGAAATCAATGGTATGCAACTGTGTAGCTTTACTGAGATCATCCTTTAACTTATCTAGTGCTTCTTGATGCTTTTGCTCCCAAGGCACCTTCGTAGGTATGTTATCTCGTGTCAAATCAGTTATTACCCGTGCTTTTTCAGCTAAAGCAGGTATAAAATTTCGAAAGTAACTGAAAAAACCCATAACCTTTCTAACGTCCTTCTTTGTTGTTGGAGGATGGATATCATTGATCGTAGCGATCTTACCTGGATCAGGTTCAATACAACCTGACCCTACTATATGGCCAACAAACTTTATTTTGTTTTGTGCAAAATTACATTTTCTTAAATTCAAAGTGAGTCCTGCTTCCTCAATAGTTTGCAAGAATTTCTCTAGATGTTCTAAATGGTCATTCCAATTCATTGAAACCACTGCCATATCATCGACGAATGGTTCGGTAAAACTTCGCACTGGATGTAAAACTTGGGTCATAGCACGAATAAAGGTATTGCTAGCGGACTTGAGTCCAAACGGCATCCTTGTGAACTCAAAAAGTCCTGCATCACATACGAATGCCGTAAGCCATCGATGTTCTTTCCGAACTGGAATTTGCCAATACCCCGATTTCGCGTCGAAAACACTAATAAACTTTGCCCGTCCCACCTTTTGTAAGACGTCAGCAATATCTGGGGTCGGGTAACAATCACCTAGAGAATATTTGTTAACATGGCGATAATCAATTGCCAATCGAACGCCATTTTGACCTTTGGGTCCCTTTAAAACGCAAACTACCGGACTGGCCATTTCACTTTTCGATGGTCGAATGATGTCTAATGCCAACATTTCTTCTATCTGGCGTTGTACTTCAGGTTTAAGTAGCTCAGGTACTTTATATGCCCTTAAACGCTTAGGAGTGAAATCATGAGTTATCTTAATTTCATGTTCTAATACTGGACAATACCCAGGTTTATCCACAAATACTGCCGTGTGCCGATCCAAAACTTCAAAAAGTTGCTTCTGTTCCTCTTGCGAAAGATGCGCTATAATCAGAGGATCAATTCGCTTACTCGGGCTTATTTGTTCACGTTCTTCCTGATCTACAACCTCTACTATACCAAATTCTTCATCTTGATCAACAATTACTGAACAGCTATTGATCATCGCTTGTTCGAGTCGTTCATGGTATCGCTTGATCTTATTTGCGTGTAAATGTCTTTGTTTTCCCTCTATTTCTACTATATAAGAATATGGGGATTTAACCTTGACTACGGTAGCAGGTCCTTGCCATCGACTATAAAATTTAGAACTACCAAAATCTGGTGCTAATACTGCTACTTTATCTCCAACTTCGTATTTTCTGTCAGTACTACGCAAGTTATAATAATCTGCATACCGCTTGGTTTCTATATCACTATAGTAATCTGCATAAACTTTCGCGAATTCGAGGTTTTCCTTCAGTGATTGGAGATACTCTTCGGGTGATTTACCTAAGTTAAGAGGTACTTTTCGTTCGCCAGCCCACGATTCCTTCAACACACTAAGTGGACCCCGAGGAAGAGTTCCATAAACCATAGTGAATGGCGAAATATGAGTCGTGCCTGAAGGTTTTTCTCTAAGGCTCCACAGAACAAACGGTAACAATTGGTGCCATCCACGAGGATCAGATTGAGCAAGCTTAAAGATCATGGTTTTCAAGCTTTGGTTGCATCTTTCAACCAATCCAGCTGCCTCAGGATGTCCAGGGGTATTAAATCTGGGACTACAACCCATTCGCCGCAAGAATTCTTTCGTCAAACGACTGGTAAAGTTGGTACCACAATCAGAACTGATGATCCTTGGAATAGAAAAAGTTGTAAAAACTTGCAACAGAGCTTCACAAACTCCCTTTGCATTCAGCGATCTAAGAGGATACGCCATCGGCCAACGAGAAAATTTGTCCACCAGAACCAGAGCATAATTGTACTGGGGTTTCGATTTGTTGGATTCTCCAGTCACTACCATAGGGCCAATACAATCCATATTTAGATGGTTAAAACAGAGTTCATCCGCCCTCGGAATAGGAGTGATCGGGACTCGATCTGCCACTTTAACTGGAGTTCTTAGTTGACAAATTTGACAAGACGCACAATATTCGCGAATCCTCTCATCCATTCTTGGAAACCAAAAGTTTAATTTGATCCTGGCTCTCGTTGCCTTAAAAGCCATGTGCCCAGCACATGGGGCATCGTGTGCTACTCGCAAGACAACCTCGATTCTATCTTCCGGTAAACATAATTGATTAACCTTATGTCCCATAATTTCCCCTTTGTGGTACAGGAGGTTATTATCTATAAAGAAATTATTTTTATTCTGTCTCGCTTGTTGCCAGCAAGATATAAGATTGTGACAATTCTGTTGCTCACGCAATAAAGTATCATTATTCGCTACTCCCTCATCAGACTTGAACTCTGTTGACTCAACATCAAGAAAATTATCTGAATCATCAACTAGTTGCTCCTGAGAATATTCATTCACTTCTGACGGCAAGGATTCGTTGCTGTTACTTTTCTCGATATTAACTTCTAAGTTATCTTCTTCTGCCCCTTTATTTATTTGAACACATCGATCTACGCCAGCTACCATCACTACATATTGCGAACTATCCCTTAATAGGTCCACAACATGGGGTGTCAAAATAACCCGTTCATTTAGTTCAGGGACTACAGCGAACATGACGCACAAAGATGGCGCAATGTTCGTCGTTCCTTCCATTGAATTAGCTAATTTCATTTGTAGGTATACTACATCTGCCTTACATCCTTCTCCCTGAAAACCAATTATATTAATCCGTTTAATCACGGGTAAGTTTAGTGACTCAATTAATTTCTTATCAATACAACAAATTTCTGCTCCTGAATCAGCTAATGCTGGCTGAGAAGGGAGATCTTCAATCTGTACATTGATATACGACCTCTCGTGTAATCCATCAATACTATTCTCGTATACCCTTACAGCAGTTTCCAACCCTATTGGTTTAGAATTATCCAATAAATTCCCTTGCTTTACTTGTTCAGGTATCTCATGCAACACGTTGACCTTCTCAACAAATGAGTCGATCACTTCTTCAGTTGGGTTCCCAAATATACAAGTACTCACCTTTTTAGAACTTGGTTTGGTCTGGCACTCCCTTGCCATATGACCCTTCTGATGACATAGGAAACAGAGACCCTTTACCTTGGCCTCCTCCTGAGACACCCTCGCACCTATCTTGGCTTCACCCCTTATTTCCGGTTTGGGAGACTTGGGTTGAGCTGTCTGGTTATTGACTTGAACATGTGGTTGACCTTTCGTCCAATTGTTATACTTCGGTGTCGGATGACTACGGCATACTAAGTCATTCCCACCATCATGCGACGCTACATAAATGTCAGCCGCATTAGCTATGTCTTCACAGCTCAACCACTCCTCTTTTTCTTGGGCCAAGATATAATCTAAACAAGCCTTCGACAAGGACTCCTTAAGCCGATCCGCAACCAATAAACTTACAAGTTTATCAAACTCATCAGTTATCTTTCTACTTTTCAAATAATACATAAGAGCCACACGCAATTTGGATGAATAGATCGTAAATGATTCGTCCGATGCTTTGTGCAACGACCAAAATCGGGCTCTAAGATTTGAAGGGCTTATCTTAAACTCCCTTAGCAAAAACTCCTTCAGGAATTTGTAGTCATGGAGCTGTGCCTCAGTAAGGCGCATGGTTAATGCCTTAGCTCTTTCACTTAAAATGGCTAGCAATAATTTTGCTCTAACATCTTCATCCACCTCATACACATTAAACAAACCATCCAAGTGATCAAAGAAACCTGGAATTTCTATAGGGTCGGAAGGAAATTTCCAAAGAATATTCTTAAGGGCATCACTATAACGCTTAGTACGACTTGCTAAAGAATCTCTAACATTTCGTTCTTCCTGCTTTTCCTTCCTCTCCCTTTCTTCTTTCTCTTTCCGTTCCTTCTTTTCTCTTTCTTCTTTCTCTTTCCGTTCCTTCTTTTCTTCCTCTCTCCTCTTTTCCTCCCTTTCTTCCTTCTCCTTCCGTTCCTCCCTCTCTCTTTCTTCCTTCTCCTTCCGTTCCTCCCTTTCTCTTTCTTCCTTCTCCTTCCGTTCCTCCCTTTCTCTTTCTTCCTTCTCCCTCCGTTCCTCCCTTTCTCTTTCTTCCTTCTCCCTTTGTTCTTTCTTTTCTTCCTCTCTCCTCTTTTCCTCCCTTTCTTCCTTCTCCTTCCGTTCCTCCCTTTCTCTTTCTTCCTTCTCTTTCCGTTCCTCATATTTACGGATTTCGAACTCCAGACGGCGCTTCTGCAGCTCGTAATCCACTCCTGTTGGAGATATTGGACTACCCTTAAATTCCTCTTCCTCTTTTCCAATCTCCATGGCCCATTCTTCCATTAATTGATTTCGATCCCATGACATAACATCATCTTCGTCCCTTCCTGCCTTCATAAGATACACCCTAAGGCGCTCAGACGACATTTTGCGAATATTCGCTTGCATCTCTGTTGTCAACGCTTCCATTTTTACAAACAGTCAGTCAACAACAATCAACAACAAAAAAACAGACACCACGCGGCAAACCCGCCACCCAAAAGGAAAATTCCACAACCCAAAGTGCACTTATTCAGTATCCAAAGAAGTACACTCGCCAAGTACGCAAAAACTATACAAGCTCACGCAAGTCTGGCCTCGATCACAACAATGGATCAAATTTCAAAGAAATAATCAGCAGATATTGAAAGAGAAATAATGGCTGCCTCCCACTCGGCTGCAACTCCACTCTCTTTTCTCCTTCTCAGCCACGACAACACCTAGGATCTTACCCGTATGTTGACTGCTGTCTTCTGCTGTCTCAGCCGAACGACGCACTTCGTCCGTCCGACTGTCGTATGCCGATTCACCCGTCTCCCACGGTAGAAAGGCGTCTCGATCCGCTCGCTGTCTGGAACAGACCGTCTCTTGATCCTCCGGGTTGACTCCTTCCTCCGTCGGCTCGCGTCTTCTTCACCGGATCCAACACCGATGATCCCACTTCTGACACCAATAATGTCGCGGTCGACTCCTTCGATCGCAACGACGAACCAACGAAGGAACTATTAAAAGATCTTTATTTAAAAATAAAGTCGATTAAGTGTAGGGTAAGTCAACTCGTCTATCAAATATCACAATCGTAGACAGCACACAGGTTGGCTGGTCTCGATTGAACGTTATACGATCAATGTTTCAACGTTTACAAATCTTCGTCAAAAGGCCCTTAATGTACAGCAGGTCTATCTTATATAGAGTTCTCCCGGATTCCAGAACGTTCTGTGACGTCACTGTACTTTTCCCTGGAAAGTCCTACTGAACACGTATATCCTTGTTGCATGCACCGAATTAATGTTGACAGCTTGCTGCAGAATTTTCCGTGCGTTGTAAACAAGCTTGTTGACGCGTCGGTTTTCTTCCCTTGATGCATGCACCCGCGTAGACCACGACAGTAACAAAACTACAGACCTGTGTTAAAATCAAACGATTGTAATTTTATTCATCCATTGCATTAATCACGTGTTCATGATTAAGTAACTATGCATCTGAAGCGAGCGATAAATGAGCGCGAACAACCTGTCCAAGGTGTATACACACAGTTTGCGCAGCAATCCGCGCCCGCAATCGGCAGGCTGCAGATCCAGCGCGCTACCGGATGGACATCCTTAGAGCATCGCTTAATTGTCCGAGGCTGCTTATGTAGACGCATCTGCGCTGAAGCAAACATGCTATTTCTTTCGACTTAGCGATTAAGCGATCTTAAAGACGCTCTGGTGCTTTTCCGGGAACGAGCTTTGCTTGGTTTTCGGAGAGACGTCGCATTTAGTCGTCAGCTGGGAGGTACTGTCACCATAATTACTTTCGCCTGTGGAAACATTTCTACATGGACACAATGCATGCATGCATTAAACTGGATGTTTGTGAGTGTCTGTGCGCGAGAGTGTGGGCGTCCTTTTCACTCTAGCTATAGATATCAAGATGATATCTCCCATCTTAGAGCAATACAGCTGACAGCCTTTGATGAGGAGTTATAACAACTGTTCAGATATACATATAAAGATACAAACATGTACATACATATATACAGGCACAAATACATATATATCACATACATATATACACACATATATACATATATGCATATCCTATATGCATGCATGCATACATACATACATACATACATACATACATACATACATACATACATACATACATACGAACACACATATTAGGGCTGGTACTGATTTTTTTTAAATTAATCGATAAATCTCCCAAATTTAACTTCGATTAATCGATTAAATTCGATTAATTCGGTATCTGTTACACAAAGTATGAAAAATTGTAGTAACTGAGACTTGTAGTCGCTGAGTCAGTGACTACTTTTTTCTACAAAAAACTTAAATCATGCACATGCTTAAGTTCAATTTGTCAGACTGAAAAATGTAGTCAAGTGTATTACCTTCTATCGTCAAGTGGACTGTTTATTGCAAAGAAGACAGTTAATTTTGTCGCCATCTTCGACTAATCCATTAACATTTACCTTAAATGCAAAATTACCGCTTAATTTCCACTCAAACGCTTCACATTATCATTGTTTGCCAAATTGTTTACATCGGAAATGGGCCGCTCGACATGAAATAAGTGAGAAAGTTAATTGAACAAACCGAAATTAATCGATTGAAATTGTCAACGATTAATCGATTAATTAATCGTTGAAATTCGCAGTCCTAATACATGTATATATAATATATACATACATAAATGCATGTATAAAATATTTTGTATTGTATTGTATTGTATATGGGCATTTATAAAGCGCCCCTCGCGGTATAGACCATTCAGAGGCGCTCCCAGTGCGTGAAACCCCGAGAGAAAAAGCATGATTTAAGGTGAGAAAAGGAAGAAGAAAATATCAATACATACTTACCAATGTGCATACATACAAACGATACATACATAAATCCGGGCATATGGATCGACATATATATATATATATATATATATGTACTGATTAAAAAAATTCCATACATCATATTCACTTCAACCGGAATGCCAATTTAATACCACTTTTAAAAATGCGCTATGTAAACTAAGGGCAAGGATGTGTGTAATAAGGAAGTCGGTTTATCACCCGTTCGTTGCTTTCGGACAGAATTCGATGAATCTGTGGTCGTTCCGGTTTCAAGACGACATCAATTCCGTCACACGGAACGGTTGGTTAGTTAATCGTGCATTTCTAAACTGAAACTAGTTCTATGTCGGACTTGCCTGCGTGCGTTGCACGTGTGCATGATTTTGTCTCTCGTCTGGTCTGGGTTTACATTCAGCCATGCACGGAACATTAGCTTTATAATGTACGGGATACGGAGCTAATGTTCGTGCATTGAATTAGTAATGTATGTATGTATGCATCTATGTGTGTATGTATGTGTGTACAAATGTATGTATGCATTTATAAATATAAATTCTTAAACCGCTTTATAACTTCATAGATACAATACAATACAATACAATATATATATGAGTAATTATGTATGTAAGTATGTATGTATGTGTGCATGTGGGACATGGTAGCCAATTGGTTAGAGCGCTCGACCTGTAACGCGGAGAGTACGGGTTCAATACTCCTGACTGTGTAGGGACCTTAAGCAAGTCCTAAACTCACAATTGCTCAGCGCCATCGATTGATGATTGGTCATTAGATAGAGGCGCTTAATAAATGCACAGTAATGATAATTGCCCATTTAACACCATATAGACTTGCACAAGGTTAGGTTCTCAAAAGGTGCTATGGTAAGTATCCAGGTTCATACCGACATACATACCTACATTTCATGCATACACACATACATATTATATACATGCAAACATACATACATACATACATAAAAACATACATACATACGTACATACATACATACATACATACATACATACATACATACACAATTAAAAACATACATGCATGCATACATGTACATACATACATACATGCATACATACATACATACATACATACATACATACATACATACATACATACATACATAAATACATACACACATACATACATATATACATACATACATAGATGCATATATACATACATACATACATACATACATAAATACATACACACATACATACATACATACATACATACATACATACATACATACATACATACATACATACATACATACATACATACATACATACATACATACATACATACATACATACATACATACATACATACATACATGGCTATCTATGGAACTGATTCCATAAAAGTGAGTGGATTGTGTTCTATGGACGCAACTAAGTAACAGAGTCAGACGACAATTTCAAAAGACCCTTATCTGATTTAGACGAAGCGCAGAGCAGGATAACAACATTTGCAGAAATGAAACCATTTCTCTCAAAATACACTGCGTCCAGAAAAAAACAGTTCTCAGATAAGCTCGAATAACGAAAGTAAATCAATGAAAGTTTAACTGAACTAAAAAGTTTCTCTTCTTACTTATTTAACTCTACTACTAATGAGTTCATGAACGATCTCTTTGAAATGACGCCGTATTACGGTAATACTCAATTATTCTTTCTAACTCTAACCCAAGGATTCTGTTTAATAATACAGAGGAAGTCCTGAAAAAAAATTATATTTCCGGTTGAACCTTTACCGAAAGATTTTGCCGAAGTTCAATGTTTACACCTGTTATTAAACACGATGTTTTGAATCGCCACAGGCAATGTCTTACACTGCTACGTAATTATTTGTCGATATTTCTTTCATAACTGTAATGAATTTAATAGATTTGATATATAGACTAGACGAGATCCCTTCCTGTCCGCCAGAGGGAAGCTCTTGAACTAGTAACACGACGCTGAAAATGAGTTTCAGATTCTGTGAATAATTGGTCCTTGACTAAAAGAGGAAGAGACTGCTATTGAAGTTTTGCATCAAGGAAGAATAAAAAAGCAAAACCTCTGCTTGAAGAATTTCAGAATATATGAAGGACACGGGGTGGGGGTGGGGGGTTAAGAAAGTCCTGCAAACGATCGATACAACAGGATCTTTGAAATGTAATGACAATTACAAAATACGAATTTTAATCACTGTAATTTTTGTGAGGCTCCTTTTTCTAGATTCCTTATGTTTACAAACCCACTTACCATCCTTAGTTCTTTTGTAGATATAATTATGTAAGCGTATACGTAAAGCTATATGGATACATATATTCCTAAGTATCACATAATTTGCCCAATAAATATATTCATATAATATATACATACATATACAATGTTTTTCATGCAAATTACTACTACTACTACTACTACTACTACTACTACTACTACTACTACTACTACTACTACTACTACTACTACTACTACTACTACTACTACTACTACTACTACTACTACTACTACTACTACTACTACTACTACTACTACTACTACTACTACTACTACTAGTACTAGTACTACTACTACTACTACTACTACTAGTACTACTACTACTAGTACTACTACTACTGCTACTACTACTACTACTACTACTACTACTACTACTACTACTACTACTACTACTACTACTACTACTACTACAACTCTACTACTACTACTAGTACTACTACTACTACTACTAATTAATTAATTAATTAATTAATTAATTAATTAATTAATTAATTAATTAATTAATTAATTAGTTGCTTCAGTACTCCATAGTACCGGTGTCAAATGAACACGGTATCAATCAATGGCACACCTAAGCCAAACCGTCATGGGGTAGGACTATATGTGCAGAACAGCAGTCCGTTGACTATATAAAGTATTATACACATTATATATGGGTGTACGTGTGTGTATGTGTATGTATGTGTGTGTGTGTGTATGTGTGTATTGGTGTGTATGTATGTATGTGTGTGTATGTGTATGTGGTTGTGAGTGTGTGTTACAGAGTTAGACATCATCGTTAAAGCTTGGCTAAACTGTAAGCGGGGCTTCCCTCAAGAGTCGAGAACGAGGACACCGCGTTGGTTGGAATCTGATGGACATCGAAGACGCCGGACGCCGCGACATCTTTCGACAGAGCCAAGCAGTGACGGCGGCGGCGGCGGCGGCCAGCCTCCGCCAATCAGTGCCAGCAACTGCTGCGCCATAGCATCAACCGCAGAAGGAGAACCAGCAGCAGGAGCCGAGCATCTATGTGCTATAGGGTTCGATGCGGAAAGAAGAACGTTGCAGCCATCACTGTTACATGGAGTCTTCGTTGCAACCTAGATCTCTCGCACAGGACCTGATCCGTTTTGTAGAGCAACTCTATGGCGCCACAGAAGTTACTCGACTTGACTGATTAGGCTCGAATTAACCAGCTCGGAAATGGACGCTAAGAAAAGGCGCACCATAATCAGTGACGCATTATTGAGTGGTTTCCATGGCGATTCGAAACTCTTCTCATTCGACGGCCGATTGCGGCACTGTGATGTCGTTGTCGGCCTAATCGTATTTGTAGTCGTAGCAGCAATCAGTGGCTAAGAACCTCCGTGCGTTGCGGAACTTTAGTACTCCGTTCCTTTCTTTTGGCTGGCGACAATGAAAGGAGGAATAGAACAGATGTGGCTGATCATGACGCTTTTCGGTAAGATGACTTGATTCCTGCAAGCATAAAGGTAAGGTAAAGATAAAGGTGGAGATAGAGCAGAGATAAGGCAGAGATAAGGTAAGGATAAGGTAAAGATAAGTTAAAGATAATGTAAAGATACGGTAAAGATAAGGTAAAGATAATAAGATAAAGTAAAGTTAAGGGTAAATCAGGTTGTTTACAAAGACACTTTTCGGAAGCGAGACCTTTGCGGTCGAAGGCTGAACCATAAACGTTAGAACAGCCATAGTCTATAGACTTGTAGATATATTTAATTTGTATGTATACATATTTATATAGCGTAAATATTATATAGTCTAAATGTACATACAATTGCATTTGAAATTGCCCTTCTTGCAGAGTTCAGAAGTGCACACGAGACCATACGACAGAACATCGATGGCGCTGAGCAATAATAATTGCGAGTGAAGGACTTGCTCAAGGTCCCTACACCGTGACCGCCTCAGTGAACGAGGCTCGAACCCTTACTCTCCGCGTTTCAAGGCGAGCGCTCTAACCACTCGTCTACCGTGTCCCACGGTCGTGGCCTCTATGTATGCTACATTTATTGGCGCCATATACTATTTATTACGTATACACAGAAGCGTTTTATGGGCCCAAGGGGCATCGTTTCTTGCGTGGTGTTGTCGATAGTGGCCCCACCGGGCCAAGCCTCATGTAAATGAAAATGATGATAAAAACATAGAAGACCAGACGCATGATATATGTTGGAAAGAGCTGATGAGAATACATTTATCTCGGCCTTTATATAGCTGCATTTCTTGGGTGCACGGAGTTCCAGTGGTCAACATGCTGGTCTGTCGGCTCAGAGGTCGGGAGTTCAAATCACTCTCATGCCAGAATTCTTTCCAAGATTTCTGCTCAATTTGCACCTGTATCCAACTCAACTGAAACGTTAGCGAATTCATTTTCTTAGCCTCGGCATATGAGGGCGCGCGACCAGTCCTCTCTCTTGCCGCCTGATCTTCCAGCGACAGTATACGGTCAGTGTACTCATTAGAGCTGAGTTGGCTAGGGGCCGCACTGGAGTAGAAATCTCAAAATATGACATGACTAAACATAATAACAAAATTCTCTATGACAGAATGCCCGTGGCCGGATTTCCTTCTCCGGCGTTTTGTTCGAGGGATCTTATCCGAAGGGATTGTTTGTCGCAGAACCTGCCGTTAGCGTAGATCCACAACGTTGTCTGACCGATCCGCACCGAACTCTAATCAGATCTTTGCTTGGCCTTATCTTCTGTCCTGGTCTGCCGCTGGAATTATCGGATTGACCCTGTTCTCCCTGTTCTCCCCCTCTTGAACTGTCTCTCCAGGATCTTGTCGACAAGTGGCCGCGACTGCGGTTAAGCCGAACAATCCTTCATACCCCCGTGACCAGGTTTATGAGCAGCAAGCCTTTCCTGCTAATTAAGCGAGCATCAACTCACCGTCAGTCGATACGCGAAGGAATTATACTCGAGGGATTTGCTCAAGGTAGCCAAAGCAAACACGGAGCGCGCTGTACATGTTGAGCCTCGGTCCCCGGAGGCAGCAGGATACTGCTAATTTATTAATAGAACACCTTCGCGCAACAAAGAGCAGCCGATATCTTTTCATAATGCCTCACGCAGGTAACAGTCGACTTATAAATATATCTACCGTAATAAGCAATTGTAGGCCTAATTAGTAACTTCTGTCGTGTCTAATACACAAGGCAGTAATCCATGACGCTCCGAAAATAACGTAGCCACGAGATCTTGTAGTTTAATAATCCTCCTGGAGCAGTTTTTCTCTTTGCTTTTACCTACTGTTAGGTCTACGTTTGACTGTGCAACGCACTTTCAAACTGTCCATGTGATTGCAATTACAAATATTTAATATATATATATATATATATATATATATATATATATATATATATATATATATATATATATCCACTTAAAGTGAAACAAGTCAGCCAAGAACGAGGTCTGACAACACAAAGACACGCTCGAACGGAATGGTTTTCAAGTGGTTACGGAAAGGAGACAGTGAAAGGCGAATAGATCCAGGTCGCTGTTTGTGTACAGCCTTTTTGTTAGGTATTCAAACCGCTCTATAATAAGTGTTTTGAAATATATTCTTATGGTAATAGGCAAGTTTAAAATAGAGGTTAGACCATGAGGTTATCCAGTGCAATGATTCCAAACATGGGAAAGGTTAGCCGACTGGTTAGAGTGCTCGCCTTGTAACGTGGATAGCTCGGTTCGAGGCTCTTCCTCTGAGACGGTTACTGTGCAGAGATAATGATGACGATAAGGATGATGATGATGATCATCATGAATGCGACAATTTCTACAGCGCCGTAACACAGCACATGCCGTTACAAGAGCGCTTAACAACCTAACGACTGGTCAGGATAAGCAATATTAAAAATAATGGGTCTTGAGTGGAGACCTCGAGCAAGTCCTTCACTCACAATTGCTCAGCGCCATCGACTGATGCTTGGTCATTAGATAATAGTTCTTAATAAATATGTAATAATATTAGTAATAATTCTGCCTCAGCTTATCTTTCTTTTCCCTCGCCTTAGATTCTTGTCAACCGCTGCTATATAAGGTTGAGACACAACAGGCGATTATTATTGCAATCAAAGTCGGAAATTAATTATAGTTCTAGCAGCCTCTTTTTGAGAAGGCATTGAATCGGCCATTAGGGTTGCCAGATACATGGGTAGCCAAAGGAGGACACAGGAAGCCGGAAAGGAGGACAAGGAGGACGCATTGAACGTTTCACTCTGGAGTCAGATGGTCTCCAAGTACCCAAGAAACGAAGTCACATTAGCTAATTAGCACTGCGACCATAGATACATGGTAACATTAGTCAGATCATGAAACGCCTGGACAACAAAGCAGCAATAAAAAGTAAATAACTAGGTAGATTGGTTAGGGGAGCTTAGGGACAACATGCGCGTGTAAAGTCGTTAAAAGCGGCCACAAAATAATAGCCAATAGCCCAGTAAAACAGATATACAAAAACGTCGGATATTTTTTAGGTTTTTAGCTTTGCTGCCGGACAGAGGACATGAGGCCAAAAGGGACGACATGTCCTCCTTTTACCGGACGTCTGGCAACCCTACGAATGGGTGCATATTATAAACTGTTGGACACCGTATACAATTGTTTAGAGCGCTTGTCTTGCAACGCAGAGAGTGCGGGTTCGATCCTCCTCCCACGAGACGGTTACCGTGTAGGGACCTTGAGCAAGTCCTTCACTCACGATTGCTCAGCGCCATCGATTGATGCTTCGTCATTAGATAAGGGCATTTAATAAATGCGTGATAGTATATAATCTAAAGAGGAAGATACGACTATTTGTTAGCATCCGAGCTATGTCAACCACAAGATCTACTACTTAGAAGAGAGGCACCTAGGTGGGGCGTGGTGGCTCAGTGGTAAGTTCGGCGCCTTGTTACCGGAGGGTTGCAGGTTCGAATCCCACTCTAGCCGCTGCGTACGGACCTTGGGCAAGTCCTTCACTCGCAGTTGCTCGTGGCGCTTCGGCGTGAAAACTCCGACACAGTATCAAATGCTGTAGTTGGGAGCGCCTCTGAGTAGGGGAAGGTTGCCCGAGACGGAACGACGCCTGAGATGGAATCTATCGATTTCCGGTAGTAAACGTTCGGTTTCAGACATGGATCTCCTTTTACCCGATGCATTCTGTCTCTGCGGTCTTGTGGGTGTGATTTGGAATATTTTCCGTGCATGCAACGGTTAGTGGAGAGTTTGTTAAATTTCATGAAGATCTGTTACTATATTTTGGTTTGTTCTTATTGTAGTTTCAGTCAGGATTATTAAAAATTGCAAGTTTTTCGGAATAGTCACTTTGTAATGTAAATAATTGTGATTCATTACGCACTAAAAAATGAGCGATAATCCAACGCATTTGCCACTGGGCATCGTAAAAACAAGTTACGTGCGAGGTGCACGAGATGGAACAGTACTGAGTTGCCTCAGATGAAACGCATTCCATCTCAGGCAACTCATTTTAAAAGTATGACTTATCATTTCAGGACGAACTTCCAGTGGCCCATCTTAGAAATGACCATGTAATAAACAATCACAATATAAACCCTGACTGGTTGAAGAGGTGTTATAGGTAGGCCACGACCTGGTGTGCAACTATTTTATTTATGTTTAGCCTATGCAATTTTTAGATGTCATCATTCAAGCGGAAGTCATCACGTGGAGAATGGGCAAGAGAATCCATGCGGGTCGCAATAGACAAAGTGAGAAGTAAAGAGTTGACACTTGGCCAGGCTAGTAAGGCCTACGGGGTTAGCAAGACGACTCTTTTCCGCAGAGTGAACTTGAAAAATAAAGTTGTGAGAAACGAGGAAAAATATCTCGGTGGTCACAGAAACGTATTTGATGCTGCTTTTGAAAAAGATCTCGAACAATATGTACTAGACATGTCAAGTAGGTTGTTTGGAATAACCAACACTGAACTGAGAGTAATGGCATATGAACTCGCTGAACGCAACTCTATCCATCACAGCTTCAACAGAACCAAAAAGTGTGCTGGTAAGAAGTGGCTGTACTCATTTAGAAGGCGACACCCTACTCTGAGCCTGCGAAAACCAGAAGCAACGTCGTATGCCAGAGCAACTGGATTCAATAAACCGTCAGTGCTCAAGTTCTACAACCTACTGGGCGAGTTGATAGAAAAGCATCGACTGGATGGCTCTCGAATATATAATTGCGACGAGAGCGGTATGAAAACTGTGCAACAGCAGCAAGCAAAAATTCTTGCAAAAACCGATGTGAAGCAGGTTGGTGCCCTAACGAGCTCTGAGAGGGTCAAGAATGTGACTGTTATTTGTACCTGCAATGGTTGTGGTCAGTTTGTTCCACCTTGTTTCATCTTTCCAAGAAAACGTGAGAATCCAGTCCTGATGGATCATGCGCCGGCATCAGCCAAAGGTTTCTTTCAGGAGACTGGGTGGATGAATGGAGACATGTTTGTCAAATATATGAATCACTTCATTGAACATGTGAAGCCAACAGCAGAGAAACCATGTCTTTTAATCCTGGATGGACATGCTTCTCATACAAAAAGTCTGCAGGTAATTGACATGGCACGTGCTAGCGGTGTGATTATGTTGTCTCTGCCTCCACATACGACGCACCGTCTTCAGCCATTAGATGTGGGTTTCTTTAAACCCCTGCAGACTTATTACGATCGGTTTATAGATCGATGGTTAAAGACCCACCCTGGTAGAGTTTTTTCAGAATACCAAGTTGCAGAGGCATTCACAGATGCCTATGTCAAAGCGGCAACAATGGAGACGGTTACCAATGCATTTCGAAAGTGTGGAATTTGGCCATTCAATCCCGACTTGTTTTCGGATGCAGACTTTGCAGCTGCAGAAACAACGGATCGACCATTGCATCAGAACTATTCAGCACTATCCACGATCGAGCCGAGCACAACTGTCGAGCAGAGCACAACTGTCGAGCCGAGCACAACTGTCGAGCAGAGCACAACTGTCGAGCCGAGCACAACTGTCGAGCCGAGCACAACTGTCGAGCAGAGCACAACTGTCGAGCCGAGCACAACTGTCGAGCCGAGCACAACTGTCGAGCAGAGCACAACTGTCGAGCCGAGCACAACTGTCGAGCAGAGCACAACTGTCGAGCAGAGCACAACTGTCGAGCCGAGCACAACTGTCGAGCAGAGCACAACTGTCGAGCAGAGCACCACTGTCGAGCAGAGCACCACTGTCGAGCAGAGCACCACTGTCGAGCAGAGCACAGTGCCTCTTGCTGAATCTGAAGCAACTACGTCGACCTCTGGCATTGCTCCTGCTACCTTCTATCTGAAGTCTGTTGCAGGCATAGGCCTATCTCCAGGTCGTCAGAAAATAGAGGCTCTATATCCACTACCAAGTGCACCACTGGCGAAGACACGAAAAAGGGTAGGACAGTGCTCGACTGTTCTCACGAGTTCATCATATAAAAATAAGCTTAGTGAAGATAAGGACAAACGTCGACGAGTAGGCCTAAGTCTGAAGTTTGCAAAAACAACAGTGGAAAACGAAGGTAAAAAGAAACAGATAACGAAGAAGAAACAGAAACCCAAAAAGGATTCAGAAGAACATAGACTAAAGAAGAAACCAGAACAGCTAAAAGAAAAACTGTGGAAAAAAGACACAAAAGAACCAAATCAAACTCTGACTAGACGTAGGCCTAGGCCTATGTCCACTAAGAAGGGGAAAGGGAAACAGGTGGTCAAGAAGTTGCAGAAGAAGTTACAGAATAACCGTTTGGAACAATACGATCCAACTGAAGATCATTGTCAATGCCTTGTATGTGGTGAGTCGTTTGCAGAGAGCAACAGTGGTGAAGATTGGATACAATGCACCAATTGCATGCAGTGGTCTCACGAGCTGTGTGCTGGTGTTGAATGTGAGCAGATTGACTATAAATGTGATTCCTGTGCAAATGCTAGTGACTAATGATAGGCCCTATCTGGCTTCAGATGTAGCCTAGGCCTAACTTTTTCTTGCACCTGTTAACATGGTTTAGGCTAGGCTACATTTTTGACAGTTCAATATTGAAAAATAGGGTAGTTGAAAACAGCTTTTTTGTTCACTGACGACCACAACAATGGAGTACGGTATTTAACTTTGCAAGCAGCACAGTTAACTTCCGGTTGACTACCAGTGAGTTTGGTATTTTGAGGAATTTTCAAGCATGTAGCACATGTTAATGAAGCAAAATGACATATTCTGAATAAATTCCATCTCAGGACACTGGTTGCCTAAGATGGAATGATTTGGGGGTCAGACAAAATATTTATTCCCACGTGTTTTGTCCAATGTGAAGAAATGCAGAAGAAATAAATTTGTTCCTAAGATACTGATTTACAAGATCCTCCACATAGCAGTTGTTTTAGTTAGGGCAGTCAAATGAAAAGTTCAAAAAACTTAAAATCGTTCCATCTCAGGAAACCTTCCCCTAGTAGTCGACTTCGAGAGGCGCTATAGAAATATCCGGAATAAATAAAAAATAAATAAATAGACAAGAAGGACACTATAATTATGATAAAAAGTCAATGGTATACCGCTGATAGGAAGAACCGCCCGACTGACCGACTGGAGTGCCCAATCCCGATGAGGATCATATTTGCCCTAATGGTGTTGCCACATTTGCATGAAAGGATGCCTTACGGATGCCTTACCCACTGTCGTGTCTCTCATATTAACGACACGGCTGTCTCGTGCCGCGTCCTGACATTCAAGGTGAACAGCGGAAAAATAAAAGAAAAGAAAAGTTAATGGCTTCGGTGTACATGACTTTTATTTGCCTGCTGCTCCTCGTTGGAACCTTCGGTTATTTTCTGTTGCATGCGAATTTGGACTGTTGAAAAACATCTGCAATCTTTTTACAGTCTTTCCAATTTCCTGTGTTGCTGCTTCCGACGGGTTTTAAATTATCTCTAGCTGTTATTTAGAATCAACGGTTGCTGCTTTCGGTTTTGATTTGCTCTCTTTATTTGACGTTGTGTTATTGTACATACAAACATACATACATACATACATACATACATACATACATACATACATACATACATACATACATACATACATACATACATACATACATACATACATACATACATACATACATACATACATACATACATACATACATACATACATACATACATACATACATACATGCATGCATGCATGCATGCATGCATGCATACATACATACATACATGCATACATACATACATACATACGTAGGTACATACTTGCATACATACACAGATAAGTACACTGAAGTCCACTCTATTCCCATCGACATAGTAATCCGTTCTGAGCGATCGATAGCATCAACCATATAACGTGTCGCGGACGCTGTTAATCACGAGAGGCTGTTGCCATCGCATCGAACAATGCCATTGTCCCGACTGGAAAATATTACCTCCACTCATTATCTGATCTCCACCTTCAAGTCTCATTTCGTCATCGAAAAAACGAGCTAAGGATATTATCCGTTTTGTGGGACACGGCAGCCGGGTGGATAGAGCGCTAGGCCTGCTACGAGGAGGGTATGGGTTCGAGCCTCCACTCTGCCGGTCACTTCATGAGGACCTTGAGCAAGTGCTTTGTGGACAATTGCTCAGCGCCATCGATGTTCTGTCGTATAGCCGTGTTTGCGCTTTTGTAGTTTGGAAGAAAGGCAATATCAAATGCGGTTGTAGTGTATTGTATTGTGTTTGTATGTGTTTGATCACATGCATGTCAAATTGCGTGCGTAATTTGCTTTCGTGATGAACTGCATTGGTTACCTATGTGAACGCATTCCTTTTCAGGTCGAAATGGTTTTTTTATGCATAATTGCCCTGCAGACTTGAGACATAGAGTCTTAGAGACTCATAGACTTATAGACAAGAGACTTAAAGATTTAGAGACTTCGAGACATAGAGACTTTTTCTTCCATCTCTGGTCCATGTATACAGTGACCTGGTTTTCGCATCGACCCCAGCTTCATAGCGCTTTTGAGGGATTCCTAAAATGCGCATTATAAAAGTCCAGATGCATACATACATGTACATACAGACCATAAAACAGCAAACTACAGGACGCACTTCTGAAACATCAATTGTCGAGATTTTCGGTGACATCAAAGAGACTAAGATTTGGTGAACGTCTCAGCGCAGACTTGGACATCATGCATCTGCGAATTTATCTTCTCACGAGTAACAGACAGACTGAACGCGCGGGACAGGCCGACCGTCCGTAAGGGCGTACCGTCATGAGCAGGGGCGGCTCCAGGGGGGCCAATCCGGCCATGCCCCCCCCCATTTGAAATGAACACATAGGATGTTGCCCACTGTCATGAAGCAGACGAGGAAATGGTGAAATAATGGCCCCCATTTCATATTAACAGAGGATGTGGCCTCCCCCCCCCCATCACACGAAGTAGATGAGTAAAATGAGAAAACAGGGGGGAGAGAACTTTTAGAAGTTTTTTAAGGATATTAAAGATTTATGACTAAAAAAAGGTCATAAACTTTTTTGGGAGATGAAATCTACTTTTTTTGGGAGATGAATTGGTGAAAATTTTTTTTAGAGTCCACAAACTACTTTGAACTACTGGTTTACTACTGGTTTCTATGTATGTATTATGTTTGCCCCCCCCCCCGGTCAACCTTCTGGATCCGCCCCTGATCATGAGCCACTTATAAAATATAAATCCAATTTATAACGGTTGAGAATAAAATGAAAACAACTCTAAATAAAGCTCAGAGCAGCCTTAGGAGAACACAAGCGTCAAACGTCAGTCGTTACTACGTATGAATTAACAACTTACTGGGATGGTTAGCTACATCGGTTAGAGTGTTCGTCCCATGCACTTCCGTGTGTGAGGATGCAGGTTCGATTTCCAAGGGTGACTTATTTAAGAGATTTGAATCTTGGACTAGCACGGTCTTTACGCGGGGACCTTAAACAACGTGGCACCCATTCAAACGGGCAGCGGTGGTCAGGGGCGTCTACACCATTGAAACCTTGGAGCAAATGCTCCATCCAAGAAATAGAGGGGAGATCTGTCAGTGTGTGCGCGACCATTTTGAGGGGGAGGAACGGGGAGGGGGAAGAAGAGGGGAAAAGGGACGTTGCTCCAATGACTTAGAGGGATAGACGCCATTGGCGGTGGTTAAAATCTAACCAGATCAATTCACTGAAAAAATAACAGGATCGAGACCAGCGTGGCAATTGCAGAAAAAAAGACTGGAGAGGGTGAACAATTTATCCGTATTTTGCAAACTGATGTCAACGAAATTTGAAAGCAGCAGATTTCAACGCTTGCAGTTTTGCAAATGAGACTCGAATCAATTCCTTTGTTGAGAAAATTCAAAAATGCATACGTAGGCCTATATATAGTACACCATGGAAATGTATTCTCTTTGTCAGAGACTCAGGGTCAAATAATGCTAAATCACACTAGCACAAAAGAGGAAATTGAAACGACTCCCTGGGTTGTGCAATGAAGACTTAACTGTGGGGGTCCTAAGAAAGACTAGGGGGGTTGAACCCCAACCCTCCGACAATTCCCACCCTGATCGAGACCATACGGGCTCTATATAACACCATGTACATTTATATTTACATGTATGTAAATGTGCACGGTAGACACAATGACCGACGTATCATCATAATGATCTGCATCACAATGAAACCAGTCTGCGATCGAATACGTCGCTGGCAAAGAGCCGCATGCAGTGGGCCAAAAATTAAGAATTAATTGTCTCGGTGACGTATCGAATAAAAATCGTCGACTTCTCGACACGTTCAATTATTCAGTTTCTAAACAGGGAAACGGAAGACCCTATAGCAGCAGAAACACTTCGCATGACGACGCCACTTGTCCGAATTATTTAGCAGCAGAGCTCTCAGGCCAAGTCGTTCTCATCGCTGACGTGAGCAGCCAAGCGATGTCGCTGTAAGAATGGCATTAGCGTCGAGTTACGTAAAACTGGGTTAGGCCTATCGCAAATACAAATCCAAGGGAGGCAGCGCTGCTTGCTCCTTGCTGTTCGTAGAAACAATGCCAAATCTGCATTTCCTTTTCGCGATGTATGTTTACCGCCGCCATTGACAATGTTGACCCTGAAATTTTGGCTCATCACAGTGTTTTGCAGTTCCGTAAAAGCCACTGACAGTCATGTCTCTGGAACTTATTCGATTCTGATACGAACTTCCCTCTGGACAGGCCCTACTGTATATTCTCAGTTCCTCCAACAATACCATAATGATGATTGCCTTGCCTTGGTATTCATGATGAAACATGATACCATTGCTCGACTGTATAGTGAAATTTATATCTAATGTTCTTTGAACTGTTATTTAATACTCTACTTTTTTGTTCATTTCTCCTTTTTCTGGTTTGCTGCCTATTGGGCGTAATAAAAATGTTCAGTACCACGACTCACCCACCGTCTTCTGCCTCAGGCTCCTCTGCCAATCACCCCACAGGTTTTCCACTTCAAACTGAAGTCTCATCTCGTCAGGAATTTAGAATTCCTACTCTAATCCATCCGGTCCTCTGCCTTCCAAGGCTTCTCGTATTCCCGCCTTAGTAGCTCCTCTGCCCGATCTCTCTGGATACCGGACTCGGATCTTCCCTTCACCGTCGTCTCAGAGCTCGTGAATAAGCAGTTTTTGTAAATACGAAAAAAATGATTTCTCTGTGGCATTTCTATATTCTTAAGGAAATTAGCAAGTCTTCCGATGCTGTTTACAGTTGTCTAGATTTGCCAATTTAAAAGGGGAGCATGGTTTTGGCATTACTAAGAAGATTGGTAAACAGGGCAGTGTCCGGAGATGTGGTTAGAAATAGATCCAGGGTCATTTCATCTGGATCCAGCAGTTTCCAGTGTTAACGACATCTTATGACTGCCAGGGCTGTCGCCCTCCTTCTTTATCTAAGTTTGGGACTGGCACTAGTTTAAATGTTAGTGTAGATTCCAGTGTTTAACGATATCTCATGGCTGCCAGGGCCTTTGACGTCGCCCTCCTATTTTCTCCAGTCTTGGGACTGGCACTACCAGAGTATGAACAGTGGCGGAGTTACCATTGCTTATGCGAAACTGCTCGGTTTTATTACTGATTACCAGACTGTAAATGGATTAAAGGCAATTTCCGGCTGCCTGTAAATGATTCTCGTGCCTGTCCGGAATGTTTTTGCGTTCCTACGGGACTAAGTGACGAAACTGCCGGATTGGTTTATCGACGCAAAATCTGCGCCGAACGCGAACAGAGTGATCGATGGGCGCACAAGTGCATTGCGGACGACGAGGGGGCTAAGGATTTGCCCGAACCGAGGGTGCAGGGCTGCCCTCTAGCGCCCAGGGCAGGGCCCCAATCGTCCAGAGCTCGGCATTCCAGTTACCGATGAGCCTAACGTGTCTTGAGGTCCACAGGATATTCTGCCCGCTCAGTTGACGAGACAGCGGCGTTCAATACAAGGCTTGATGACCGATGCATTTTTCTAGCGCTGACATGTTGGCTTCCTAGTATACATGCATAAGTAAGCAAGCAAGTAAGTAAATACGTAAGTAAGCGTGTGTTTATGTGGTTGTGTGTGCATGTGTGTAGGGTGGTGTCACTGGACCTCGTGTAGGTCACAAGCATGCATGTATGTGTGTAAGTATGTATGTATAGCATTGTATATGGGTATGCATGTATCCATGCATGTATGTACCTGTATATGTGTATGTCTAGTATGTATGTATGTATGTATGTATGTATGTATGTATGTATGTATGTATGTATGTATGTATGCATGTATGTATGTATGAATGCGTTTATGTACTTATATGCATGCATGTATTCCTGTATGTATATTTATATGTGTATGTATATTTATATGTGTATGTATATTTGTATTGCACGATGCACGTGTATATATATTATGTATATATATGTACGCATGTGTGTATGTACGTATATGTATGCAATTATGTATGTCTATATGTATACGTTTTGTGTATATATATGTAGGTATACGTAAGTGTGTAGGTATTCATATATATATAGATATACATATATATGCTATATATATATATATATATATATATATATATATATATATATATATATATATATATATATATATATATGTGTGTGTGTGCCTGCATATGGCGCTATTTTACAACCTCTTTATGTCCATAGATCAAATTGATTATATGCCAGGCAAATCAAAGGAGGATCACACTATAGGAAGGAGAGCTTAAAACGGGGCAATGAGGCCGAACACAAACACGCGAATGACACCAACATAAAGAAGAACACTGGATTAACACCAATAACACCGTCATCAACGCCGACATCAACATAACACCGACAACACGAAACAACACCATCTTCATCTCCATAATTGCTGTCATAACAGCTGGACAAGAATTTTATTTAAGAACATAAACGTCTTCGTTTTAATAATAATAATAATAATAATAATAATAATAATAATAATAATAATAATAATAATAATAATAATAATAATAATAATAATAATAATACAACTATTGCTATTCACCTTGTCACCTTGTCACCTTGTGCTGTCAGCTCGTGGAGCTCTAGCGATCGTCCTGGTGAACACACTCCACCGTCTCCTATTCGATGACAAGTCTCTCAATTCCGCCAAATTCATGCCAGTTACATCTTGTATCTCATCCATCCATCTCCTCCTTGGGCGACCCAGTCTTCTCCTCCCCTCACCGCACGCCAGCATCATTTCCTTCTCCAGACCATCAGATCGCATAACATGTCCAAAGAACCTTAGCTTCATTCTTGTCGCAGTTTGTTTTAACGACTCTTCATTCTCAACTCCAATCTCCTCTCGTATTGATTCGTTCGTTCTTTTCTCAGTCCAAGATATTCTCAGCATCTTCCTCCATATCCACATTTCACAAGCGTTAACCTTATTTTCCATGTTCTTTGTCATTGTCCACGTCTCGCAACCGTACAGTACCGTAGGAAAGATTAGTGCTCTCACGAGCAGATTAGTGCTCTCTTGCTATTACTACTATAATTATTGTTATTATTATTATTATCATATTATTATTATTATCATTATTATAATTATAATTAATAATTATAATAATTATAACAATTAATAATAATTAATATAATAATTATAACAATTTGATATATATATATATATATATATATATATATTGTGTGTGCCTGAATGCATATTATTGGGTTTCATTTCCATTGTTTTCTAATTTGTTTTCATCAACATTGAACCAGTGAAGATTGTCAACCATTCGGCGATCTAAAAATGGATTTCGTAAATAGGCTTGAAATGTCTTTATTCTGTAAAGATAAATTGTTTTCCCCGATCTTCTAAGCTTTTTCTTCGTCTATAGCTATCGAGATAAACAGGTCTTTCCGATTTTCAAATTTGTTTATTCACGAACGGCTATCAAGATAAAATGTACTTTCTAGCTGCTTTCTAAATATTTTCTACATATCGCCCTACTTCACTTAAGATCGAAGAAATTGCTAAGGACATTTTGCCTGAGTTAATGCTCAGCAATTTAACAGTAAATGGCTTGATTTTCAGGAAGAAACAATTAGAGCGTATTCGCTTTTGTGGGATCTGAAAATTCGAAACGATGTCGTCTAAAAGCAGACACGAGAGACTTTAACTTGTTACTTAATGCGGCTGCTCTGCGCGTTTTCTTTATTCTTCTAATTTCTGAAGATTTCGTTTTCAGCGAAATCTTAAACTGCTTAGTTTGATGCTGTTCAGTGTTTTGTGTGTGCATGGTTTATGCTCTCAGCTTTCGCCTAATTGTTTTCCTTTCTTTATCGCTTGCAATCTCATTTTGGCTTATGCAACAGGTGTGCTTAATTAAGTCGCACTCTGATCTTTAATGCCTTTTCGGTCGGTCTTGTTCTTACAAGAATTAAAACGTGTTGACTTTGTATAAATAGAACAGATGAAAGGGGACAAGGAGACAAATAATTATATCTAAAAGCCAACATGGAATTACACTATTATGTATCTATAATTAGAGAAAGACGTTGAGCTTGATAACT